>OZ005656.1:195420478-195844478 GCA_963930645.1 Salticus scenicus
TTCTAAATTTTTAACATGGCAGTATCGGACAAAATTCCGTCTAAATGTACATAATGAAAGTTATTCTTAACCTGTGATTGTAAAATTAATATGAATTATTGATAATAGTAGTAGTTAATTAGTAAAAAAATTTCGTGCATGTGGGGGCATCGCTTCCCCCCCTGGGTGGAAGTACCCCCAGGGGGGGGGGGGGGTAAATTTTCAAGATGGGTATGTTTCGAAAGGTCTCGTCAATACCTTTAAAATGAATGGTTGAACTATAAATGTGTGATAATTTAAAACAATGTTATCGATTTTTTTTTTTTTTTTTTTTTTTTTTTACTTAAAAAAAAAAAAAAAAAAAAAAAAAAAACTTGAAAAAAAAAAAAAAAAAAAATCGTAATTTTTTTTTTTTTTTTTTTTTTTTTTTGTTATTGAGTGAATTTGTATTGGAAAATATAGAAGAAAGTCTTGTGGTGGCCACAACATACTAGCTTTTTTCAGTTTTTTTCTTCGAATTTAATGTTTAGACCATATTTTGGCAGGTTTTAACATGGACAAAGAACTAAATCAGCCAAATCGCCATATGCGGGTCCTTAAATAGCATTGCATCTAACCCTTTCAATTATCTTTCTAGAATTATTTTATTTATTTCAAATCACGAATAAAATTTTTCTTTCCTCAATGCATTGTTCCAGTTGTGATGGCATATTTCCCTGCAAAATCATTTTTCTTCCATTATTTTACTTATTACTCCAAATCAATGATAAAATTTTATTTTCTTCATTTCAATGTATTTTCATAGCAATGACATTACTTTCGAGCGTTAAGTCCAGAACACTTGAGCTTTTATTATTAAGAAATTTTTCTCAAAGAAATTAAAGTTTCAGCTCTTAAAGAATTTCTGCATGAAATCACAGTTAATAAAAAAATCATTTACGTCATTCATTATTAAATTAATACATTAATAATTGTTTTGATTACTATTTTCATTTCCATTCTATACTAATGATAATAATGCTGTTTGTGTGTTTTATATTTATTTGTGCACTTTTTCACAAATTTTATGACAAAGTATATTTCTATCACATGAAACAATGTTGAAAGAAAATTAAATTTCGCTATTTTATCACCTATCCATTTTCTTGTTCTTGACGAAGATAAAATCAGAGTAATATACCACAAACTATAACTATTTATTTCAGTTGTAAGAAATTTCTAATTTTTAAAAGCATCAATATCAAATTTCATTCTTAAACTATAATTAAACAATTTATTGCCTATCATAATAATGACATGAGTTCTGCTTGATATCATAAGAGAGAGAAAAGAAAAAAGATCTTTCTTAATGGGAAAAGTTTGCAATAGTTTTCTCTAGTAAAAGGCCAATAACTGAGTTTTATCTTTTGTTCTCTAAATAGCATAATTTATCTCTTTTGAGATGAGAGTAAATTTATGAGTTTTATCAATTCCAGCATTTGTAAGCTTCGCGTGGAATGCTGATTAATTTCGTAGATCTCCATCGTCTCAATGAATGGTATTTTTATTCACTAGCAGGAGAAGATAAGAATTTATTTTATTCATAAAAGCTAATAAATATGTTCGGAATACTCAATAATTTTATACTTTATCTTTCAGAAGTTTTTATTTTAGGAAGAACAAAATGGCAAAGGCGTATTTAGGAAATTTTCTTACATTTAGAGCAATATAATAGAAAAGCTTGCATCAATAATCTTAGTATGTAAATAAAAATTTTTGTATGTATGTATGTGAGTATATATGCCTTATATCTCTTCCTGAATTACTAAACCAATTTGATCCAAATTTGATACATCAACTGCTTATTACTAGAGTTAAAATATTGTGGAATTTTAACATTTCTAGCGCATGCGCAATGGCAAGGGTGAGGAAAAACCTTCTCGTAAATTATATTTAACAGATTTCTTTAGAAATAATTCAGTTATATACTTCAAATTATTATGTAAGCTTCATCTGTCGTACATTTATCTGTCTTTTCATCTGTCTTCCTAAGGTTAGGTTTATAAAAATTCGATATTAAAAATTTTTGAAATTATTTTTAAAATGTTCTATAATTAAGCTTTCGTCAAAATTTTATGCATGTAATTTAAACATTTTATTCTGAATACGTCAAAATGATGTGCTGTTTCAATATAATTAAAAATCAAAATACATTTTACAACATGCTAGAATAACGGCACATTCAGAAAATCTCTTAAATGAAGTACTATCGTCTTTGAAAATGACATTATTTCTCAGAAGTCATTCGGCTGGAAACTTGCATTTCTATAGAGAAGAGTACTACGTTTTACTGCAATTACGTGGAGCTTTTATTTACTAACTATAGAATAAGTAGTAAGGAATATTAAGATAACATAATACTAGCATGCCGCAAATAATTATTTTATTCGTCTGCATAACAAAAAAAAGCTCTTTTCTTAGAACAATATTTTTTCTTTTCTTAAAAATGCTGCCATTCCAGGGTTATGTTTTACTAATTAATTATTTCAAAAGTAATTCATTTGCAGCAAACGATAACTGTTCGTATTTTCGACGCTTATTAATAAATATAAGAATTAAAAAATTGAGACTTACTGTTATAGAAATACAGTGAGCAGCAAGGCAACTATTTATAAATAAGAGTGAAAAAAAAAAAAGTTCAGGCCAAGAATGTATATATACATATATCGATCGCTATTGAAACACCAGAATACAATAATCAGAAACATTTTATTAATTGGTGCTAAACACGATATAAGAAACAGAATCTCTTAACAACACTATTAAAATTTATTAACTAACAAATTATTAATTATTTTTTTGTCATATAAAATTTTTAATTCGTCTTAATATTAGACCATAAAAAAGTAAGTATAATTTCTTAATTAACCCTTTCGCGACTGCTGACGTAGATTCACGCCATTTGAAAATCTCTAACTCTGTCAGTGGGCGTTTCTTTCGTAATGTGTGTTACATATTTCTTAAGTGTGTACCCAGTGTTCATATTTTTACAATAAAATATACTATGGATAAAAATATATTGATTAGAAAGAATATAATTATACTGTATATCCATTTGTAATATAATTGTGAATACAGAAAATTTGTTCTGAAATACTTTATTTTGAGAGAATAGGCGGATCTTAGGCGGATCTTAGGCGGATCTAACTGTAAAAATTACAAAATCCTGCGGTCGCAAAAAGTGTCAAAATATATTTATAAAAGTAAAAGTATAATTAAAAACATACATATAAATTTAAAAACATATTAAAATTTTAAAGACTAAAGTATCCTTAAAATAATAATCCCCCCCCCCTACAAAATAAAAAAATAAAAATAAAGCAATATATGAAGCAAAGGATTCAGCCTTTAACTATAACGGTATTTTACAAGTCTGTCTTGCATTCCAATTCCATTCGTTTTTAATAGACAATTTTTACATTTACCAATTTTTCTATTTAGTTACTTTTTTTTTCTTCTAGTGTTCGTTTAAAAGATTCGAAATTTATCACCAGTAATCTATGACGTAAATACCACTTCTGCATATTTTTGTCAACATAAAATAAGGGGTTTATCACGAATACTCAATGTTACACTTAAATTTCTTTTCTGTATTGAAGAGCGATGAAGGCGGGGCTTGTCGTCTTTAGAAAACAGGAATTTTTGATGCTAACACTAATGTATAAAAATCATCATTTTTGTTTCATTTCTTTGCGTTTGTCGTTGTTGTTATATAATTTGTCCCGTAAATAAAAAATAAAAATATTTTGTTTAATTTATTTGTTATTTTTCAAGATTTGATTCGTTATCTCATGCAAAACTTTATAAGAGACGGCCCCCTAAACCACTCCAAAAGAAAAATTTATTTATATCTCGAATACTAATAACTGGAATGAGATGCAAATTTCCAAACCGATATTTTTCAGCATTAGGGTTCATTTTATGTTAAAATTAATATAGGTCATAATACATAATTTTTATGAATATGAATTTATTAATATTTTTCAAAATTAAAAATATCTTTCAGAATCAAAAGTAATGATGGATTATGTTTGGGTTTCTTCACTGTATCTCGTAAAATATATATATATATATATATATATATATGTATATATAAGTAAAATATACAACCAATATACTTTTTCGCGTTGTCGCGATCCCAGAAATTCAAATATAAAGTAAAAATGGGGCATTACTATTGAAAAAATCAAAGTTGGTGCGCGTTTTAATATGTAGACGACCCCCAATTGAAATTTTCAGTTCATTTTCTGAAACTACTCACAATTTCCCGTCGAATGATACCTATTACATTTTTCTACATCTATTAGCAACGAAATTACGTCGAGTGCTGCGTTTTTTTTACCCCGACTGTGCATTGTACATACAAAAATACATTGGAAGTAAATATAAGCATACTTTTTATTATATTATTATTTTATACAACTTTTGCAAAAAGCATTTATCAAAAACTTGAAAACTATACTCTGAAAATAACTGGCATTACTTTTCTCTGTAGTTTTAGGCAAAATTAATTAAATAATTAAATAATAAATAAATAAATAAAAAGTTTCGAAAATTTTGGTTTCCCTATACATAAAATTTCCATTAATCTAGTTTGGTCCTATATCATTAAAAAATCAATACATGGATTATATTTGATTATAATTACATTTTTTGGTTTAATCTCTTTATATTTCTATTTCTATTTAAGCTTTTTCTTTCTTTCTTTTTTTTTTTTTTTTATCTTTTTTTTACTTAAAAAGAAAGCAAATTGCCTATTAACAAACTGAAAACAGGAAATAATTACGAAAATTGGGTATCCGATACCTCTATTAAAGAACACACTTTTAAGGATTCTGTTGATAAAACTAGTATTCACGGGGGAAAAAATAAAGAAATAATAAAAAAGGAATTTGAGTATTATGAAACACAAATTAATTTAAAAAAAAATTAGAAATTAGAAATTTTCAGTTTCTTAAACACTCTTTTTGATGTAAAAAATTATATTTTTCTTGGGGAAAAAAAAAAAAAAAAAATATATATATATATATATATATATATATGTGTGTGTGTGTGGGTGTGTCGTTAATGGTGATTCTTGTTTTGAAATTTATTCAGGGAAAAACAGAAATCTAAAGACGAATTGTCAGAAATTGGTCTGTTTTTTTTTTTTTTATATTTACTCCAGTGTAATGCAAAAGTTTTTATGATAGTCAATATAACAGTAAAAATATTGAACTTTTCTCCATTTAAAGTAAATTTACTTGTTTTTTTTTTTTTTTTTTTTTTTTTTTAAGGATTAGTGTACTGTTTAATTAATACGTACGTGGTTTAAACGTAGTAAGAAGAACACTCGTGGATACACAAATTCACAGTGTGAATTAAATCAGTAGATGATCACAGAATTCAAATGCCATCGATAGATGGAGCTAGTTGTTGTTGAAGAAGCTAGAAATAGAAACACTGATAATCTCAAAGGTCGCTCGCTAGCAGAAAGTCTGACTAAAGGTAGGCAGCCGGAGCCCAGCCCGGCCCTCGGGCCGGGTTCGGGCCGAATCTTTGAATTTGCTCTCGGAACGGGCCGGGCTCGGGCTCAGTTTTTTTGTGTATATTCGGGCCGGACCGGGCCTGAATGAAATTTTCTCCGCGTCGTGTCGGCCCGAATCTTTTTGCGGTTTCATTGTTAAGGGCACTGTCCCGAAAGCGTTAAGAAATGACGCGCTAGTATAAAACCTATGTAAAATGTCTAGAGAGATTTCTCATTCGCATTTTAATATTTTTGAATTCTGTTTTTTGCACATGATATTTGAGATCAAATCACATTCCGCCAGTTTAATAAATTTTTGATTTGTGTTATTGTTTGATTGTGATTTTAACTGCAATTTTGGAAATTTGGAAAACTAGGGTATTGTTCTATTTATAACTTTATAAAAATAAACCCGGCAAATAGCCTTAAAAATTAAATTGCTCTCGGAAAACCTTAAAGTTCGAAGTTTTCAAATACTTTTTTTCCACAATTTTCACTAATTTCGTAGATCAAAAATCTTTCTAGAAATATTGCGAATATTTGTGAAAATACTGCAAAATTCTTAAAATCTCCACCTCACATAGGTTCCGCTCTTATCTGCTTGATTGATGAGACAGTTTCTACTATTTTTCACTTCTCTTCCCAAGTGACACTGCAGGTGGCGGTTTGTACTTGGAGAGGGGATGTTGGGCAGAAAGTAAAGTAAAGAGAAGATTCGGGTATTTCCTCAAAAGTGCACTTAGAGTCAAAACACGATTTCGTTTAAACTTCTTTATTGAGTAGTTAGTAGTTCGTAATTTAAGTTACATAATTTTTAACTGTATTAATATAATTTCTCCCCTTGCCTTTTCAGACTAAGGAACATACAATTTAGAATTTTACTGTTAAAGGAAAGGAAAAAAAAAAAAGACTATATAAAGATTTTTTTTTTTTTTTTTTTTTTTTTTGTGGAAGGATGAAATGAACAATCACAGGCTAAAAAGAAAAGCTAACCAAAAAATGTTAAATTTTATACACTGGAAATTTAAAAAGAGAAAAAGTAAAATTATTGGTATCGTTATTTGGATGAAGGCGATTGACTGCACTAGGGTCGTAGGCCTGAGTGAGTGCCCTCTCTCTGTGTGTGTGTGGGGGGGTGTCTTTCTAAGGAATTAGCCCGTATTTATTTATGTTTCGGGGAAAAACATGGAAAACTCAGAACGGCTAGGCTGATGAGAGCGACCTGGGATCGAACCCGGGACCTCAAGTCTAACAGTTTCAAGGGCAGAATCTCTCGGCCGCTGGTAGGCCGAAAAAATGAAGGAGATTGTTTATTTAGATGAGTATTTTTTATTATATTTTCTTTTCAGGACGTAAAGGAATAGCCGAAAGACGAAAAAATAAAAATAAAAATTTCCAGTTTTGACTCATGGACTTTCAATTTAACATTTCACTGGAAAAGTAAAGTTTGAAAAATTCTTTATAAATTCAAGGGAGGATGCCATATTGGTGGAGGGTAGAAGGGCAGAGAAATAGAAAATACATTTTATAGCGATTATTCGTTATCTTGCCTTCTCTGACTAAGGTACACAATTTAGAATTTTGCTGTTGGAGGATTAAAAATAAATAAATAAAGCTGTATATTTTCGGAAATTGGTATGAAAAGAATAATGGTAGGCTAAATAATCTGGTGTGACTTTCTCTTATCCAGAAATTTAATACTGGATTTAACTTAAAATAAAAGTTTCCATTTAAGCTAGATTTAATACAGGTTGGAGATAAAGAGGTAAGATAACGTGTACTGTTATCTAAACCTATGTTAAAACAATTCAAATTAGGCTTCGGAAGAATTTTATATGATAATTAGTTCTGTGTGAGGGGGGCTACCGCCCCCCTCAACCCCCGTTTCATTACTACACCTACATTTATATAGAATTTAAATCTGTTATTAAAATTATAGAGACAACTTTGACATGCAACATTCCTTGAAACATCAATCTTGATCAAATTTTCCAGCAACAAATTTATATTAACTTGAAAATATAACTTTTGTATATCCTGAAATTATTTGCTTTTGAGTTACTCTAAGTGAAACAGACAAAGATCAAACGTTAAAAAACTTGAATTCGGTAATCATGAAGCCACAAAACGTGTAAATATACATAAAACAAGCGATGCATAGCTTAAAAACATACATTATTTACCAGTTGCGCACCCAGAATTTCTGCCTGAAGGAAGCCGAAGAATAATAGGGTCCTGTATAATAGGTTTATGGGCATATACGCACACATATATATAGTAAAGAATCTGCTTTAAATATTTCTTTCGAAATAAATGAATGAATGAAATTGAATTTAAGTTGAATAGCACAATCGAGGAATTTATATCAGTATATAACATGCTAAATTACAGTAGTTCGGTCAGTTGGGGTGGGCACGGCACTGAGCTTGCAAACATAAAGTTGTAGGTTCATTTATGATAATAAAAAAAATGTCGTATGATAATAAAAATAACTAATGTGCTGTGGCCACCACACGACTTTCTTCTACATTTTCCTATATACAAATTCACTCAGTAAAAATAATTTATTAAAATTATTATAAAAAAAAATATCTTCCATGATAATGCAGACGATTTCCATATTAGAGAAGTTGTATAAAACTAAATATCCAAAAAAAGTTAAATTTGTTTTCAATATTACATTAAAAATTTTTTTTTTTTTTTTGTTAAAAAAAAAAAAAAAAAAATCGATAACTTTATTTTAAATTATCGCAGATCGACGGTTCAACCATTCGTTTTAAAGGTATTGGCGAGTACTTTTGAAAGATACCCATCATGGAAATTTACTCCCCTCGAGGGGGGACTTCCTCCCAGGAAGGAGGCGAGGCTCCTACAAACACAATTTTTTTTCCCCAGTTGACTATCTCTATTTCATAAAATATATATTCGTTTCATTTGGTTTAATGCAGTCTATAGATGTTAAACTCTACTTACCACTACTTTCCCCCATAGACGTAATGTATTTTAATTCTCTTGGGCGTCCCTGTACACGAACCATTTGCTTCATCTCAACGAAAAACTTAGTGTAGCATCCCTATATCATACACATTTTGAATACCAAGTTTGGACTTTCTGCTGCTATTTGTTCTTGAGCTACGCCGATAACACACACACACAGAGAGACAGAACATTCGCTAAAAACATGTTTTTCGGATTCAGGGTGCCCAGAAATTCAATTTACTTTGGAAATAGAACAAAATAACAGTTTGCCTTTTCTTGATTTCTTGTTGAACGCACTTCGAATTCACCTTGCATTTTTCAAACTTCTATTTATCGTAATACCACTTTCACGGGTTTTCATTTTGCTAATCCTAATTCTCATAAAACTGCAGTTTTTTGAACTTTGGTTAATAGAGCTCTTCAATTATGTAGTAACGAGGCACTTTTTAAGTTGGAAATGAAAAGAATTTTTTAGGATTTAATAAATAACGATTACACTCTTAATTGGTTAAAACGAATTTATCGTGAAAAAAAATTTCCACTTCTAATCTCCTTTGTTTTCTCCTGCAATTCCCCCCTCTCCTCCAATGCAAATGAAAAAATCATTAATTAATAAGAAAGATTATATTTCTATGCCATATTTTGGTTTTCTTTCAGAATTCATTTCTAAATTACTTAAACCACATAATATTTATACTGCTTTCCGGCCAATTAAACAATTAAAAACATTTATGGTTGATCACGGTTGATGAATGAAAATTTTCTAAAAAAACATTCTTTTTAACTTTAAACCCATAACCCCTTCTCTGGATCTAACTGGCGTAATATATTTAATTCATTGTAAAAATTGTAAATATGTTTATACAGGTGAAACTGGCCGTACAGAAAGAATTAGACTACAGGAGCACAGACTATCTTTTAAAAATTGCAATCAAAATTCTAAAATTGTAATCCATTCAATAGAAACCGATCATATTCCTGGGTTCGATAATATAAAAGTTCTAAATTCTGGTTTCGATAATTAAAAATCACGTATTTTCCTTGAGAGTTGGCAGACTACCAGTCATCCCCACTCTATCGATAAAGCATGCGCACTGGCTCCTCAATATTCTATACCCCTATAAATTCCTTGGGTGTTCATGTAATGCTTGCATATTATGTTGTAATTGATACTGTCGTCCAGATTATAATTGTTTTTTAAATATATAGTATTTTGTTTTTAAAATGTATTTCAACTTAAGTCTTGTCTCGTAAATAAAATAGTCTTTATTTTTAATATGTATGATTGAGACGGTTTGATGTTTGTGTACTGTTAAAATGAAATTTTAACAGTTGTGTTTTTCTATTGTTTAAACTAATACAATAGCTTATTTGTAATTTCTTATTTTCTTGTTAAAGGGAAATATTGTGGTTATTAATGTGTGTCAGTCTTTTTTCCCCTCCTAAATTCTTTCGCATTTTCAAAATCATATCTCTTTTCAGAGCAAACCCTTTTTCCGACAAGGAATTTGTCCTCAACTATTATTTAGTTTGACCTCTGGTTTGGGTACGTGTTTCTAGGTCCGTCTTGACCTTCAGGGCATCCCCTGCTCTCATGAAGGTCAGTTCCTCTTCTCGCACATTTGCACTTGACCGTGTTCGGTTCTTAATCGATTACAGTCGCCAGAAGTATTATTCGAGCAACTCCACCCCGTCAGAATTTTTCACGATTCGATTCAGTTGTCGGTTTGAATAATAAATATTTAGAATTTAAATATATTATTTAAATATTTTATTTTAATAATAAAATATTTATTATTTAAATATTTTATTTTTAATAATAAAATATTTATTATTTGTTTATCGAATCGTTAAAAATATATTATTTGTTTATCGAATCGTTAAAAAAATATATTCAATATTGGTACAGCATTCATTTAAAAAATGTCCTTATTCAATATTGTAAATTTCAGACAGAATGAGTACGGCTATTTATAAAGAATGAATCCAAGTCAATCAACCAATCAACCAACCTTGAAAAAAAAAAAAAAAAAAAAAAAAAAATTTTTTTTTTTTTTTTTTTTTTTTTTTTTTTCAAGGTTGGTTGATTGGTTAATTTAAAAAAATAATCCTTATTCGATATTTCTATCTCAAAGACATTAGCTATCTCAGATTCAAAGGCATCGTTTCAATATTAAAATAATACTATTATCTATCCCAGACCAATTCAAAGTCTCAATTTATAAACATCCAATATTGGCACTCTATCTATCGCAAAAAAATGGGCCGAACGAAGCGTCAAAGACAGAAATCTGCCATGAGACGCTTCGTTCGGCCCATTTTTTTGCCCCCTCCAGATTTAAGGCATCAGTTTGTACCATCTAGATCGATCCCCCACAAAGACTTTGATTTTGGACGGAGGGGTGTCTGTCCAAGAAATAGTCTCAAATCTATCTTCGTGGAGGCGAGGGTCGTCATCGTGGTCCCCATCGAAGAACAGCATGGTTCTGTCTATGAAATCTTTTAAGAATTCATTTATGAATGTGTCAGAGTCCCTCACGATCCGAATTCGGATGGCTTTATGGATGCATGAGGTGGGTACTATGGGGTCTAGAATCTGAATTTTAGAGGATGTCAGCATGGCCTCGAATCCCAACGACGACAGGGCATCTCCAAAATGTATCTCGTCGACTGGATACACCCAGGTATTGGCTAGAGAGATAGGTAACCTGACCCTCCTGTAAACGAGATCGCACACCTTCAACCTGGTCGTTTTTTTCACATAAGCATTCGATCGACCCATCAGCTTGGCCACATCAGAGGCCCTGACGAACAAAAGTCCATCCGCAGAGACTACGAATAGGATTTTAGCGTCAAGCTGTGGATGTTCAATAGTGAATAGCATGACTTATGGCAATAGCAATAGAAGTCAAAATGATGCAGGCTCTTAGAGGCAGCTCGTATATATACCCGATTCGTGACCTCGTTTTATCAGGCTTTACTAAGAAAACAGGATGTATCAGCTGTTTTTTGAGGATGCGATAAAATCTGTCCTTCTTGAACGATAAAATTATTTATATAATTAATCCGATAGCATGAGGATGTGCGTCACAGGACGTGCGTCACAGGACGTGCGTCACAGGATGTAGATAAGATATTTACTTGGAATTTAGATAGAACTAAAGATTACTGCTAGTATATATACAGGCTGCTGGACGAGACATTTCATTCTGAGCTACTGCTTACTGCTTTCCAAAATGATCTTCCAAATTCTGTCTGATGAACTGAATGTTAAATTAACATGCTTTTTATCATTTGACGACCAAATTTTTATCAAAGGCCGAGACGTGGCCTATTACATGGGGCATGAAAACTCCAGTAGAGTGGTGAACTTGTGCCATATAACGGTAACGGACATTGCTCCTGAGGGCTTGAAACTACCCCCGTCTCTAGCCAAGACATGCGTCTTTGGACTAGAGGATGCAAAAATATTGATGGATATGCATCCAGGAGAGTTTGATTCCCTATTTCAGGGGCCGATTGAAATTCTTACGCCCATCGAATGCAGCTTAAACCTGAGGCGGCCTGTCCAGGTTAAGCTCGCAGCCATAACCTCATCCAATGCCACAATGGAGAGTTTCTTGGCCGACTTAAAAAATGTCATGGAGGAGTACCTGGCAACGGTACCCATGGACACCTATGTGTTTGGCGAACGATATGGGGACTTGGAGCTAGGCTATTTCCCCCGAAAAATAAAAGTTTTGGTGGGAAACAAGCCCTACTTCTATAAATCCTCGTCTTAAGATCAGGACGAGGTGCAAAAAAATGGGTCGAGCGAAGCCTCTCATGATCATTGAGGCTTCGCTCGGCCCATTTTTTTGCGATAGATAGTGTGCCAACATTGGATGCGTACCGATTTGAACTTGTAATTTTCAAGGGATATGGCTTAGCTATAAGATAATTTTGTATCTTGATAAAATATGTATAGCTAAATTTAAGGGATCTGAATTTAAAAATTTAATTTTTTCATTTAAAATTTACCGTGTAAAATTTAAAATTTCTAAAGACTAAGTGTGGCGGTCATTACAATTCTAAATTTTCAAGGGATATGGCTTAGCTATAAGATAAATATGAAACTTGGTCGATAGCTAAATTTAAGGGATCTGAATTTAAAATTTTAATTTTTTCGTTTAAAATTTACCGTGTAAAATTTAAAATTTCTAAAGACTAAGTGTGGCAGTCATTATAATTCTAAATTTTCAAGGGATATGGCTTAGCTATAAGATAAATATGAAACTTGGTAAAATATACAGACTCAATAGCTAAATTTAAGGGATCTGAATTTAAAAATTTAATTTTTTTCGTTTAAAATTTACATTTTATATGTAAAATTTAAAAGTTTTAAAGATTAAGTGTAGCCAAGCCAGTCATTATAATCTATAAAAAGATTTTCGAGAGACAGGATATTATGCAAGCCTTTCCTCAGGATGCTTGATAAGCGGCTCCCGGTTAAAATTACAATCAGATCTCTATAAAAAGAGTTTTCGAGAAGTGTTGACAGGATATTATGTAAGCCTTTCCTCAGGAAGCCCGGTTACAATCAGATCTCTATAAAAAGAGTTTTCGAGAAGTGTTGACAGGATATTATGTAAGCCTTTCCTCAGGATGCCCGGTTATAATCAGATTGCTCAAGAGACAGGATATTATGCAAGCCTTTCCTCTTGATAACGTAGAAAATTACTATCAGATCCTATTGATAAGACCGGGTATATATACGAGTGTCCAGCGAGAGCTCTTCAATTGCTAGTCGATCTCTCTACTAGCTGCTTAGATTCATTAGCTCAGTCATGTTTTTCCATGTAAAAAATTATGCTTATGGCGTTGCCTTTAAATGCTTAATGGCCTCTGATGGCACCCTGTTTGTCCGGGCTGAGGACCTGGCTATCTACTCGAGGCATCCTCTAGATCTCCATTTTGCCGAGAGATATGCAGGCCTCACCGTCCGAGATGTAATGGACCCTAAAATCGATTTACCCAAATGGCTCGCTAAGACGAGAATCTTCTCCATTAGCGAAGCCAAACATCATTTGGGAGGGTTCATGGGCGAACAGGAATTTGATAAGATGTTCGATGGTTCGGCCATGGTGAAATACCAGGCTAACATGAAGCTCAGCTTCGAGAAAGCCATAGGTGTTAGATTTGTAGAAAGGTCCCATACCAAGTTCGAAGACTTCCTTGCCACATACCAACTACAGGTGAGGAAATTTTTTGAACTTGAATATGAGGATTATGAATTATACAAATCCCAAATGACCGGACCGTTGAAGATGACCATCAGGAGGTCATCTAATGAGCAACCCATAGAGAGCTTGTGTTAATCTTTAAAATGAGAGTAAAAGAATGGGTCGAACGAGGTGTCTCATGGCAGAATTTCTGTCTTTGACACCTCGTTCGACCCATTTTTTTGCGATAGATATAGTGCCAACATTGGACGGGTTTAATTTAAGACTTTGAGGGGCTTAATTTAAGTATTTATAAAAAAATCTATTAAGCTAGTATTGAAGATGTTATCAGCATAAAAAAATAATTAAGACGTTTAAGTTGAGACTTTACAATTTTTTTAAGGTTGGTTGGTTGATATATATTTATAATGCTAATTGAATTAAGTATATTTTCAAAAATGAAGATTTAGACTTTGAGTTGACTATTGCAAATTCGACCAACTTTAAAAACATAATGTTAAAATAAAAATATTTTTGAAAACTAATCGTGGAATCGTGATTCTTATTACATATACATAGTAAAATAAGCAATTTAATTACTTTTCAGTCGTTTTTTTTCAAATTTAAAAAAAAATTGAAAATTTTGCAAATTCGACCAACTTTAGAAACGTAATCTTAAAATAAAAATATTTTTGAAAACTAATCGTGGAATCGTGATTCTTATTACATATACATAGTAAAATAAGCAATTTAATTATTTTTCAGTCGTTTTTTTTCAAATTTAAAAAAAATTGAAAATTTTGCAAATTTGGCCAACTTTAGAAACGTAATCTTAAAATAAAAATATTTTTGAAAACTAATCGTGGAATCGTGATTCTTATTACATATACATAGTAAAATAAGCAATTTAATTACTTTTCAGTCGTTTTTTTTTCAAATTTAAAAAAAATTGAAAATTTTGTAAATTTGGCCAACTTTAGAAACGTAATCTTAAAATAAAAATATTTTTGAAAACTAATCGTGGAATCGTGATTCTTATTACATATACATAGTAAAATAAGCAATTTAATTACTTTTCAGTCGTTTTTTTCAAATTAAAAAAAAATTGAAAATTTTGACAGAGGTGGTGGCACATCAGCAAATTTAGATAAACTGTTACTTTAGCATGATATATATAGGCTAGCTAGAGTCAATCAATCAATCAACCAACCTTGAAAAAAAAAAAAAAAAAAAAAAAAAAAAAAAATTTTTTTTTTTTTTTTTTTTTTTTTTTTTTTTTTTAAGGTTGGTTAATTGATTGATTGACTCTAGCTAACCTATATATATCATGCTAAAGTATATACATTATCATTGTCCAGCAATGCTTATCTGTTTCAGCGTCTATAAAAATGCATCCTGTTTTCATAGCAAATGAGTTATACAATATCCTGTTTCCGCGACATCTATAATAAGCCTTATCTCATCCTGTTCTCGTAGAAACTGACTTATGCAATATCCTGTCTTCAGATTGGCGATATCCTGTCTTCAGATTGACAATATCCTGTTTCATCTATAATAAGCCTTATCTCATCCTGTTTTCGTAGAAACTGACTTATGCAATATCCTGTCTTCAGATTGGACTATTGCAAATTCGACCAACTTTAGAAACGTAATCTTAAAATAAAAATATTTTTGAAAACTAATCGTGGAATCGTGATTCTTATTACATATACATAGTAAAATAAACAATTTAATTACTTTTCAGTCGTTTTTTTTCAAATTTAAAAAAAATTGAAAATTTTGCAAATTCGACCAACTTTAGAAACGTAATCTTAAAATAAAAATATTTTTGAAAACTAATCGTGGAATCGTGATTCTTATTACATATACATAGTAAAATAAGCAATTTAATTACTTTTCAGTCATTTTTTTCAAATTTAAAAAAAAATTGAAAATTTTGCAAATTTGGCCAACTTTAGAAACGTGATCTTAAAATAAAAATATTTTTGAAAACTAATCGTGGAATCGTGATTCTTATTACATATACATAGTAAAATAAGCAATTTGATTACTTTTCAGTCGTTTTTTTTCAAATTTAAAAAAAATTGAAAATTTTGACAGAGGTGGTGGCACATCAGCAAATTTAGATAAACTGTTACTTTAGCATGATATATATATAGGCTAGCTAGAGTCAATCAATCAACCAACCTTAAAAAAAAAAAAAAAAAAAAAAAAAAAAAAATTTTTTTTTTTTTTTTTTTTTTTTTCACAGTTGGTAGTTTAACATAATTAAACTATCTCTCTACGAGCCAGCTTGACGGTCAACTCATACGCTCTGTCTTTTTCATCAACTACATAGTCTTTCTCTATTTCCTCAAACTTTCTCTTAACCGTAGCAGTCAATTCTTGAAGCATGTCGCCCGATTTGACAGACCATATACCTTCAGCTCTCACACGCATGGAAAAGTTGCTAGGTTTCTCTTCTTCAGTATCCCCATACCTGGATTCTACCGACGGGGGTGCGTAGATATTCGTATGTTGTTCGCAGACTGCCCTCGAGTATTCGTAATACCCTTTAAGCCAATCTTGTAAATTCATCTCGCCTTCGTTTCGAACTGTGATTTCAAAGGCCATCTTTCTGCTGAACGGTATAATGCTGGGATACGTAGAGGTTACCCGACCATCGGTCCACAGTTTCTGGATACGGCAGATCTCCTCGATAGGCATTCGGTGCGTCTTCACAAGTACGTGCAGCATATCGTTGAAATCAAACACGCGCCTGGAACTCATGTTCAAGCGTTGTGCATTGGGATATAGATTAGCCAGATCCTTGTTGGAATATCGATGTGCAAAGTTGTAAGGTGACGCGTAGCCTAGATATTTGCCAACATCGACGGCTATGAAATAAACATCTCTACCAACAGTAGCGGCGATGAGTGCAGGCTTGGTATCAAAACAAATTTTCAGATACATGATTGCGCTATGATGGCAACTAGAATGGACAGAATGATGGTAGCTTGAGTACGGAACCACTATTTATACAGAATATCCATGAGTGGGCGTGGCATGAAAAAAAAAAAAAAAAAAAAAAATTTTTTTTTTTTTTTTTTTTTTTTTTTTTTTTTTCAAGTTAGTTGTTTATTTAGTTATCATCTTTGATCTAGAAAACTTCTTTATAAGCTTATCCGCCTCGTTTTCAATCTCTGTACGAATCGAGTCCAAGTCATAGCTGCAGCCCTCGTCCTTTTCATAGACTGAAATTATATCTTTTAGCGAATCGCTCACCATTTCTTCTTTGATTTTTTCAAAGTCTTCACCTATTTTGGAGTACGCAGATAGGTATCTATTATAATTTACATAATTTTTGATCTTGTACTTGTTCAGAGCTTGTTCGTTGAACTGCTTACGCTTAACCTTAAAAATGTTCCTAGAGCGTGGAGATTCTTCGGCGTCGGCCTTCATGACGAATCCTTCTAGCGGACACTCTGCATAAGCGCTGGGATACGTTTCAACTTTTTCGTACAGATCCCCTATCGTTTGGTAATCTAAATCTAAGATGGGTACGTGGGGTAGCTTCACTCGCTGGAAAATGTTCACGGCGTCGCTATACTTCATAAACGTATCTGAATCCAGTTGGTAGATGTCGAAGGCCCGAAAAAAGACAGTATTGCTACCGGCTTCGGATTCAAAGTCGCGATAGGTTATTCTCTTCATGTGGCTTCCGAATACTTCTCCATAAATGATAAAATTGTCATGTAAAATGTCTTTGATAAGCCGTACCTTTTCCGACAGCGGTTCCAAAATTGCGTTAAGTTAAAAAGGTGTGTCTTTTCATCTAGCACTACGTTTCTAGATTGTATCCTGAACGTATTCTTCACGTAGCCAATACCGATATTAGAGCCATCCAATTTTTCGGTAGCTATTAAAGGTATGCCCGAATAAATTTGGCTTGTGATCTCGTGGTACTTGATAAGGGCCATCGTAAATAGATTAGAAACAGAATGTATCAGACTAGAAAATATCTAATAAGCTATTTCAATGAGTATGAAGACAGAATGAATGAGTACGGAGCCGCTATTTATACTAAATATAAATCAACTAATCAACCAACCAACTGAAAAAAAAAAAAAAAAAAAAATTTTTTTTTTTTTTTTTTTTTTCAGATGGTTGGTTGATTAGTTGATTTATATTTTGTATAAATAGCGGCTCCGTACTCAAGCTACATTCATTCTGTTGGTTTCTAAAGTTATTTTTCTAAAGATATTTCTAAGTTGGCTGCTACAGTTCTAAGTTGGCCGTTAAAGCTATATTTCTAAGTTGGCTACTAAAGCTATATTTCTTTAGCCAATCATTTTAGATGGCGCTGCAGTCTATATATATAGTATATATATAGTATATCTATTAGGGTGGGTGGGAGTGGAATTTATTTCTTCTACTGTACGGTCATGCCGCTCCTGACCCACTTCCTTTAAAATAGGATGAAATAGCATAATTTATACAGTATTGGCTTTGAAAACAAGACTTTTGTCTGACAAATTACTGCAGGTTTTCATGAAATCAGGATAGATCATAGGCTTTTATAGAAAAAATCTAACTCTCCATCAATCTTGCTGAAAACCTATTACGAGTGACCCGTTGCTGGCGAGACACAATGAGCGTGTAGTCATGTTAGCCATAGTATATATAGACAAGCTTCAAGGGTGGGCGTGGCACCTGAAAAAAAAAAAAAAAAAAAAAAAAAAAAAATTTTTTTTTTTTTTTTTTTTTTTTTTTTTTCAAGGTTGGTTGGTTGGTTGATTACATTCTCTATATATAGTATCGCTGACGTGCCACTTCATCAGTCTATCTCAATCTTTGCCAGCAACGGTTGTTTCAAAGGCCCTCGCCGATAGCAACCCTCTCTAAGCGATAATCTAAAAGGTCATCCGGTCGAGCCTTATCAGATCTCATGCATCCGCTCGCCAGAGTATAAATACCGGCCTCTCGCCCCAGCTTATTCATTCTGACCCTCTGCTTTTTGAAATGGCCACTCTTTCATTTGACTCTCTGACGGACGAACGAGTTGATTGCGACTGTGTCATAATACCGCAATGGAACGTATTGAACACCCCTCGCATATCTTGTGAATTGATATGTAATTACGACCGTTCTATGAAAATGCCAGCTCCAGCTATCATTCCCAAACCTAAGCCAGCTCCCACACCTAAACCGGCTCTCATTCAAAAACCAGCACCAGCACCTAAGCCTGATCCAGTTCCCACACCTAAGCCTGATCCAGTTCCCACACCTAAGCCTGATCCAGTTCCCACACCTAAGCCTGATCCAGTTCCCACACCTAAGCCAGTTCAAATTTCAATACCCATGTCAGAGATGATGTATTTTAAAGTACCAACGCTATTAAGCCCGCTACCAAAATCTCCAATTTCAGAAGACCCGTCCAAAGTAACAGTTTATCGCCCTTGGAAGCCTCCACCGAAGATAGATTTCGTGGTACGGCCTAAACTAAAAACTGCTGGCTTTGAAGATCCTAGAATTCGAAGACGGCAGGGCATAGTCGTTCTCAAGTCAATCGTCGATCTGAGAGATGGCAAATGTTACAGCCACATACAAACAGAGGTCAGGAAAAATTACTGTTGGGTTTAAGCCCAAACGATTTATAAAAAAATCGGGTCGAACGAAGTGTCTCATGGCAGATTACTGTCTTTGACACTTCGTTCGACCCGTTTTTTTTGTAACAATTATATTGCCAATATTGGATGCGTTTAAGATTTTGACTTAAGAATTTGAATGGATATTTAACTCTTTAAAGACGGATACGGCCCATAACGGCTTTCGTAGCAAAGGACGAAGTGGGCCGTTTTCGGCCGGAAGGACAGAATTTAGGGGTGACAGGTATATAGGGAAAAGTTTGTGCCTGGGTGAAATACTCATTGTATCCACCATAGAAAAGAACTCTTTTAATCCTTTTGTATGCGCATTGTTGAGACAGGAGGGCGGATTAGAGATGTCAGGCGATGACAAGTGATGGATGCAAGGGGCAAGGGGGGGGGGGGGGTTTGGAGACAAGATTCCACAGCTCATTTTTCTTTCTTTTTTTTCTGTAACAAGGATTCATTTATGAAAAACAATTATTTACACACACATGCATATCTGTATATATATATATATATATATCGTAAGATGTTATTTGGTAAAATAAATATATTTAAATTTAGACTACTATATATTAACAATTAATTTTGCATTTTATCGTAAAAGTTCATATTGAAGAAATATATCGAAATATCAAAATTTTTACGGGAATATTATATGTAATAGTGACAATTACCTTCTACTGAATTAAAGGGCCCGTTGAATTATTTAAATATCCAATAACATGATATACACTTAAAAATTCAAATGCTTATTCTTTTTTTTTTTTTTTTTTTTTTTTTTCTTTTTAACTTACTAAATTAGATATGTAATCTGTTAGTCTGTGGAAGTTTGTTATTAAAAAGTTGAATAGTATTGTAACCATTTTTATTTTTTCACTTATTAAGCTAGAAATAATACAATTTCGCCTGTAAGTTCAAGACAACAGGGAAGAATGAAATTTTATTTTAAAGAAACTAATTATCTGTTTTTTTTTTTTTTTTTTTTTTTTTTATTATAAAATAGTTTCTAATAATGCTAATGTTTGTTTTAATTTATCAACCAATTATTTTAATAAGTAAGCAAAAATATTTCATATATTTAATTCAAAGTATAATATGTGCTTATTCAAATAATATGTTAATTTTTCGGTAAACTACTACTTTTTTTTTCGAGAGAGAGGGGGGGGGGTGATTGGAATATTTATTTTTTACCACTTGATTAATTTCTTGAATGAAAGAGTGTGAATAAAAAAGTTGTTTTCTTGAAAGGTGTTTGAATTAAGCTACATTGTGTTGCCTGCTCTGATTTGCATATTATTGTCATTGTATTACGGCAATAGAATCTTTATGCGAATTAGAAGTTGTTTGGAACATGTGTTATATATATATATGTTTTCCCTTAATTCTATATGCAAAGGATAGCTTATACAGGCGCAGATGTAATATTTTTTATGAAGTGGGATATTATATTATATACAGTATACAATATTGTATATAGGATTAATGTAGCACTCCATGGAAGGTCAGTGTTTCTAATTTTTTTGGATAAGAATATCATTTAAGTAAAGAATATATATATATATATATATATATATATATATATATATATATATATATATTAATATGCAAAATACTTGCACTTTTGAGAAAGAAATATTATTGTAAAATTATACATTTAAGGTACTTAAAATTATAATTAAGACGAGGAATTGTTTTTCAAAATTTTATTTTACTTCTTTCTTTTTTTCTTTTTTTTTTTTTTTTTTTTTTTTCTTTTAATAAGATATGCATTTTAATATTTTTTACAAAATTGATAAATTTCTGGAAATAAATACAGAAATATCCGTTTGCCATATGGCGACTAAATCAAAAGAAAAAATAATAGACTTAAAAAATTAAATTACTTGAATTACATTTTCACAATTATTGGTGAACTTAAAATGGACCCTTCATGAAATGTATCGAACATAAAATGAAAAATTTTTTAATTGATTTTTTGATATATATATATAAAGATTTTTTTACAGAATCTTTTACGAAAATTATTTTATTTAAAACATCTCAAAAATCGGTCGAGAAAATTCACTAATTGAAATAATTAACTGAAAAATTTGTGAATTTGAGAGTAAGTTCAAAGGTTCTGTAGAAGTATATATTTACTTAATATCAGAAGAAAAGCTAATGGGAGTTGTATAAAGACATATTTTTTCGTTATAATTTTATTTGAGTATATGGAAAAGAAACTATCTAGCCTCTCTTCCACATAAATTTTTAATTGTTGTTCTTCAAATTATTTCAAGAGTTTTTATAGAGATTTTTGATGAAACATTCCTAGAGGGAGAATAACATATTTTTTCACTTTTTGGAAGATATATTCATGTGTACACTGCTTTCGAAATACCACGAAAATATTTATGCAGTGAAATGTAGAATTCCAGGAAAATTGATTAATGTTTTTCATTCTACATTTGAGCTATTAAAAAAAGTTTGAAGAAAAGACTGTCAAAGTGAAATTTATTTTAATTTTGATGATGCAACTGACGAAGGAAGTTATTAGTACAAGGGAATCAATTAAACTTAAAATGTAGCGCATTGGATAACAAAAAAATAAAAAATTAGAAAAATTAGAAAAAAAAAACCCCACTAATTAAAAAATTTTTCATTCAGTAATAGTTGTCAAAAACTTTCAATCACTTATGTCTAAAATATCGAAACATTTTACAAAATGATCTGCAAAAATTATAAATGTTTCAACAAAATTTTGACTACATAATTCATTTATATTCTATGTTTCAGTTCTTCCACAATGTATAATGTGTTATCTTCTTTGAAATTCTTTCATCCAATTTTCTAAAACCCATTTTTATAAAGATTGATTCTATGTAATTTTTTAAAATTTATTATTTTCTACCGATTTTATCTCTTAAATAGTAATTATTTATTTATTTATTTTTTTAAATAAAGCATTTAAAAAATATTTCTCGATAACTTGTAAAAAGCACTCTTATTTTTGATATTCTGAAAAATACTTGTACTTACAAAAAACTGAAAAATCATTTTATATTCAAATTCCCAAATTACTTTCATTGCCTTTAAATTCCATGTATCAACGTTTAAATATTCTCTAAAATTTTCTTAAAAAAAAAAAAAAAAATCACTTTAATTAACCAATTATAATAATAATAATAATAATAATAATAACTTTCTAATTTTTTATCTAAAGATTATTTAGAAATTTCTGAATCTAAAGATTTATTTTATTTATTTATTTTAACTGTGAATTCGTAATCACAACCTAAAATGCAATACAGTATTTCCGTTACCTACAGTAGTTGAGTAATGGAAGTAAAAATTATAAAAAGATCATTTTTTTTATTAAACGAAATTTTATGAAAGAGCAGCTTTTATGAATTTTACTGTTATAAAAAACTTCATGAAATTTATTGGTATTAATTTTATAAATTTGAATTATGTGAAAGGATCCATTTTATGAATTTGAGTAATGCATTTCAATACCATAAAGACAGATAGCAGTTTAAAAGGTAAGATTAATAAAGTAAGATAATAAAGTTCAAGCTAGTTTGGAAATAATCTAAAATAGGTTTAGGAACAATTTTAGGTACTACTGTATGCACCATTAAAATATACCATCATATAATTTTTAATTACTTATACAATGTTTATAGCTTAAAAACATAAAATTTTAAATCGAATAACGTTTCCCATTGCGTAAGGAAGTCCTTGGTTCAATAAACTACCCTAAAATTAATATTTAAAATTTTGTTCTGAATAAAATTAAATTTTAGATCATATCCCCCTCCCCCGAGTATTGCGGATTTCATATTTTATCCAAAATGGTCAACTGCAAGACAGCGATGGCCTTTTTTGCAGTTTGAAAGAAATAATTACCTCGCTCCAGTAAAACTGCTTTTTTTTTTTTTTTAACAAAATTTAATTTTGTGCTAAAGGCATCCTGTAATCATAAAAATGATTTGTAGTCTTTTGAAAAGCTTGACAAAAAATTCAGAAAATCATGATAGTTGATATGTAAATTTATTCCTTATGTTTACGAAATTGGTATTTATTTAATAATTAAAATTGAGTAATTTTCATTCACTTTCATTTAATGTAATTATTCTATATAATTAAAACTAATTCTTATATTATTAGTTACATATACATAAAGCGTTAAAAGTATAAATAAATAAAATAAAAAATATTTAAGTTATGATGTTTTGCTCCTCAGCAACGATTATTATATTAATTTCTTAAAAATTTCATGGCAAATATTATTATTATTTTCAGTTGCTGCCAAAGGAAAACAAAAAGTAAAAATGTTTTTATTGTCTAACTTGTCAGAAAGAAACAGGTCTCATTTCCTAAAAGAATTTTATGATTAAACTAATTTTAATAATTTATATAAATAAGTGTACCGTAATATTACATCGTAATGATCAAAGTTTCTTAAAAATTTATTTAAATAACATGGAATAGAAGTTGCATTCGAAAATTTAGAGCACGAATAGAGGGAAAAACAAAATACTTAATTTTGGAATGCTAACAAAATTTAAAGCGAAATAACGAAAAGAATAAACCATTGGTAAATATATATATATATATATATATATATAATCGTTATAAACGAGTGTTCATGAAGATTTATATATATATATATATTATATATATACATACAATTTTCTATTATATGTATAAAAAAAAAAAAAAAAAAAAAAAAAACCGCGTTTAACTTTTTTATTTTATTTTTCTTTCTGTGCCTTTCAAATATTTTCAATATGCAAATCATAAATTAGGATAATTTTAAGTGATTGTCCGGTAAAGCTAGTAATTACACAATTGTTATATTTTTTATTTATTTATTATTCTTTTCTATTTTGATGTCAAATAAACAAATGAATAAATAACAGTTATACTAGACAATTATAAAAAGATTATTATTAATAGGTGTTAGAAAATCGATGTTTCTCTTGCATAACTTCTCATTGTTTTACAGACAAGAAATGGAATAATCATAATAATAATAATAATAATAAATTCTTGCTTGTAAAACGCAAATGTTAAATTAAATATCTTATTTAAAATTTGTGTGTTTCCTTTATAAATAAGGATCATTGAGAAAAAATTATTATCTCAAAAAGTTTCAATCAACAAGACTTAATTTAATAAGTACTTTCTTTCAAAATAAAAATTTCATCTAGTATGTTATTATCTATCTCTTCTATGTTGGAATTTGCTACGCTTCACAATTACATAGAAAATTCCCCGTTCCCCAAGTTTCCTATAATCCGGCTCCATTGTCTAGTAAAAATGTAGGAGAACGTTTTGACAGGTGCTACCCCACCTTCTTTTAGAAACTTCGTGGTGACAGAGATAACGAAAACTGGACGATTCCAAGTTCATTTTCACAATGCAAAATTCTCCCGTCTTTAAAGGTTAGAAAATCGAGCTTGGTCCCGTCTCTAAAGGGTTAAGAATTTGAATGGATATTTTTATAACTGAAGTCTTGGAGATATATATTTTTATATAAACGCTAACTTAAAACAGTTTGGCAAAAAAATATTATTTTCAAATCAAAAACTATAAAATTGAAATGATAAACTTTGAAGAATTTTGGTGAAAAATTGCAAAGTCCAAAAAAAAAATAGCATCTTGAAAAAATTATAGAAATCGGCCAGACACTTTAACATGATATATATAGGTTAGCTAGAGTCAATCAACCAATCAACCAACCTTGAAAAAAAAAAAAAAAAAAAAAAAAAAAAAAAAAAAAATTTTTTTTTTTTTACCGCTACTTTAGAATGTAGAAAAAGAGGGGAAAAAAGGCTAAAAACCCCATAGGAATAGCATGGGAAGAAAAGCAGAAAAACTCACAATGTCAAGTGTGTTAAAAAAAAAAAAAAAAAAAAAAAAAATTCACACCGGAAGTAATAAGGGGACAAAGTTGACTAGAAAAATACATTGACCAGCGGGAACCGGGCGGGCTGGGGCATGGGTCCTATCGTCCAGGAAAAAAAAAAAAAAAAAAAAAAAAAAAAAAAAAAAAATTTTTTTTTTTTTTTTTTTTTTTTTTTCAAGGTTGGTTGATTGGTTGATTGACTCTAGCTAACCTATATATATCATGTTAAAGTGTATACACTATCATTGTCCAGCAATGCTTATCTGCGTCTATAAAAATGCATCCTGTTCAGCATCCTGTTTCATAGCAAATGAGTTATACAATATCCTGTTTCCGCGTTTAGCGACATCTATAAATAGCCTTATCTCATCCTGTTTTCGTAGAAACTGACTTATGCAATATCCTGTCTTCAGATTGACAATATCCCGACTTATGCAATATCCTGCATCAGATCGACTATATAAGCTCTGACATTTGATCGAATAGCCATTCTCTCTTCGGAGCTTTAAACTACCAATATGTATAAAACTCAATGCTCTCTGAAGAAGCTTAAAGCGCCGCTACGAAACCGTTTTGGGGTTATCGAGCTGTTTCCCAAAAACCTTTCGCCTACCGTTAAGAAATTGGAAGAGTATCCACACTTCCAAACCATGATCGGTGAAGGCAAGATTTGTGTATTCTGTCTATACATGACGACCGATTTGAAGATTGAATTCAAAAAACGTACTCTGACGGACAAGATAACGAATACAATCCCAGCCATAGGCAGAGAGGCCAAGACAAACTATCCGCTGAGACCTCAGGAGATTAAATGGAGCACTCTGATGAACCGATATAAAAGACCCCCCAGCGAAGCCAACAGAACCAACGCCGACGTGAGAATTGGTTTCAAGTGCCCCAACAATCAGTTTCTTGTAAAGTCCTATTTTACATTTGGTCAGCGAACCGTCGGACAAGGATGCGCCCATATCATACAGACTTTGAACGTGCCATTCCTGTTCTTTGTGAGGCGTCCTGGCGAGACACGAGTAAAACCGGACAACAGATACTTTGCTGGCGACAAGCTCCATTACTACGACCGTTTCATATTGATTGCCGACTCCAGTTACAAGGTGCCTGCTGGGACCACATACATTCTGTTTACAACTCAAAAAAACTTTTTCAGTTTGGACATTGTGCCAGAGAATTTAGAGTTGGGCTTCGAAACCAAAAATCCTTTGGTGGAACGCATAACAAAAATAGATGGTATGTACGACATATCCGTACCAACGCCCATGATACAGCATATAGATGATGAAGACGACTCTCCCGTAGAAATGAGTACTGAAGTCGCCAGAATAACATCTAAATATTTTGATAAGCCAACGTCTCCATCCCAAGAGCCATCCCAAGAGCCAGAAATCTATTTTCCTGAATCATCTCAAGAGTCATCTCAAGAGTCGTCCCAAGAACCAGAGCCAGAGATCTATTTTCCTGTGGACAGAAGAACAATAGTCATAACAACAAACTTTGCAGCCCAATACAAGTCTCTGACTTTTAAAGACTGGAAAAACTTGAAAGATCGCCCCGACAATAACTTCGTACGCCCCTACGGACCAGATCTACCTGGACTTGACCTGAGAATTAAATCGGTAAAACGGAAGGCTGAGACGATTCCCAAGAGTGCCAAGAAACATAAGCCATCTTTCAAGGAGGCGGCCACAAATACAGAGCCAGTGTTTAAATGCCCACCTGAGCCAGTTTTTAAACGTCCAGCACCCATTGAAAGTCCTGAGATATGTCCAGAGCCCATTGAAGATCCTGAATCCATTGAAAGTCCTGAGATATGCCCCATTGAAAATCCTGAGATATGTCCAGAGCCCGTTGAAGATCCTGAATCCATTGAAAGTCCTGAGATATGCCCCATTGAAAATCCTGAGATATGTCCAGAGCCCGTTGAAGATCGTGAACCCATTGAAAATTCTGAACCCATTGAAAATCCTGATCCCATTGAAAATCCAGAATATTTTTATGGATGGCCTACTATTGAAAGCTCAGAGGTACAAACTGAACTGGATGAGCTTGATAATATTCTATGCACGCCTTTATCCATGCCAGCGGATACGCTAGACTCGTTGATGGATGATCTTATGACGCCATCAACTATACAGTATACGATGGAACCGCTGGAGACTCAGTTCAAAGTGCCAGGATTTGAACTGCCAGATTTTATGTAACTATAAAAATATGTAAAATTTAAAAAATTTGGGTCAAACGAGGCTTCCTCATGTTTAGATTTGTCATTATGACTTATCTTTACGATGGAAGCCTCGTTTGACCCATTTTTTTTAAATCAAAATGCTACCAATATTGGTATTGAAAAAAAAAATAACTTGTAAAATTTATTAGAACAATAAAAAAATTGGGTCAAACGGGGCTTCCTCATGTTTAGATTTGTCAGTATGACTTATCTTTACAATGGAAGCCTCGTTTGACCCACTTTTTTTTAAATCATAATGCTACCAATATTGGATTTATAAAAATAATAACTTGTAAATTTTATCAGATTAATTAGAAAGTGACACATGACAATACTTTATAAAAGTCCATCTAAGTCACATTAAAATCAACCAACCAACCAACCTTAAAAAAAAAAAAAAAAAAAAAAAAAAAAAATTTTTTTTTTTTTTTTTTTTTTTTTTTTCAAGGTTGGTTGGTTGGTTGATATATATTTGTTTCCTCGTTCATCACTTTTCATTTATCAAGATTAACTTTTCAATTTAATCTTAGCCTTGTTCATGTTTTTATCCAAAGGCTAAGTTTCAAAGCCTCATTTTAAATGAAACCTGTTAATTTTGATCATGTCTATCGTGGATCGCTTGGCCATCATGAAAATTAAAACTATGACAAAACGTAGCAATTAGATGTTTGAAATCTGACTGAGTCCATAACCCTTTAAAATTTATCTAAGGTATAGTATTCTTTCAATTTTGACCGGTTAAACGTGGATCAGCTATGCAAGAGGTCATGATAAAACTGAGTCCTGTATCTGAAACAGGTGCCATGTCAAACGAAGACCTTTGACATGGCAATTGAAAACGGGGCATCGCTTAGCAGGCAAAATTTAAACGAGCTGAGCCATAAACGTAACCATTGAACACTGGGCCATGCTTAGCAGTAGCAGCCCATATTGTAAAAATAATATTTACGAGATACAATGGCAAAGCGACAAATGAAAAGCTTAAAAAGTCCGTGCCAGTCTATAGCATCATTTTAAATGAAACCTGTTAATATTGAGCCATCCAAGAGACCTTGATAGAACCGGCTGAGTGCTATCTGAAACAGGACAAATCTATAGGTACGCTTGAAATCTGAAAGACGTAGAGAGTGGCAGCCCATATTGTAAAAATTTAAAATTATAAAATTCAAAAGTGGATATGTAGGAAGGGTTAAGTTTCAAAGTCACATGACCAACGAACTAACAAACTTGAAATGAACCAACCAACCAACCTTGAAAAAAAAAAAAAAAAAAAAAAAAAAATTTTTTTTTTTTTTTTTTTTTTTTTTTTTTTTTTTAAGGTTGGTTTATTTTAAGAGTGGGTGTGGTCACGTGACTATTAAATATCATCGGATCAAAAAGTGATATAACAGAGATTGATTTCGGTGCTAAATAGAAGAACCCAAATTGTCTCTCCCTAAACCAAGTAGTATTTTTTAGCTTGAAATCTTAGCTGACCTGAGTTTGGTTATTGGTAACAAATATTAGCGGAGCCCAAATGAAATTCTTTTAAACCATATCTGGTAGACTATAATATTATTAAGAATATGAGTTACATAGTATAGGATAGTATATTCACAGTATAGCGTTGCTCAAGACGACGGTCAAATATTTTAAGAGAACTCATTTATATTTGTACTGATCCTTTATAAATTTTACTAAAACCAAGCTTATGACCGATATCCGATATATATATACATACTGTAATAGTTAAGCCACACCCACTCAAAAAAAAAAAAAAAAAAAAAAAAATTTTTTTTTTTTTTTTTTTTTTTTTTTTTTTTTTTTTTCAAGGTTGGTTGATTGGTTGATATACTCTAGCCAACCTATATAAGCAGCTTGAAAATTTTAAATCCAGCATTATTTTTTTAGATTGCGGTTGTTTAATTTCCAGCTATATTGTATCCGCATGGCAGAAAAAAATCTAAAACGTTATAGAGACACCCTCTATCGAGATGCCGTTCCATTCTATTGTCCGCACTGCAAGGGCAAAGTGTTAATCTTAGCTAAAGACTATCAGAAACATTGTACTGATAAGCATAATCTGAACGCTACTCTTTGTTGCGTTTGGTGCAAGGGCGAAGTCAAATTTGGTAGAAGAGAAAAAAGTCGTCATGCAGATCATCTCATGGATTGCTATAAGCAATTCAAGGTTCGCGTATCCCAACCCGTCCCCGAGACCCCGTTTTCAGACGGATCGTACATAGAATTCAGTTTCAAACCTATGTGCGATAAACATGATTTTTTCGAGCATGAACAAATATTTCCAGACGGTAGCCGGGCCTACGATCCCATCTGGCCGATCGAGTTAGAGAGACCGCTCGTTTATTTTGAAGACGAAACGCTGAATTTGGCAGCTGCATGCGTTTTGAAGTATCTCAGAGGCGAAGGAGTATGGTTTCATGGAATGGTTAGGGCTATAGCCTTTAACAGCTTTCTCGAATGCATGGACGCCGGTAATACTACAACCTTACCTTTTTCTTGCTGGTGTGACGGCGGAACCGAAAGAGATCCAAAGTTCAGGCAGCATAGGCACATGATCGTGGTGGCTCCTTCCAGAAAACATTTTCTGAATAAGGTGTGGCGTAAAATCATACCTGAAGAGCGACCTTATGTAGGCTTCAAATGTCTCAAGAGAAAAGACATAGAATCCGTATGGCATTTGGTCAATGCCTTGGGATATCTCAGCAGGCGCCGGTCCAAATGCAGTTTTTCTTTCGACGATTACGGTGCGGGTGGGAAAATGAACCATTTTTATATCCAAGAGACGCTGCCGAGAGATTACAACCTAGTATTGGCTACGCTCTTTGACGGAGGCATCACCAAACTCTTAGACCAGAGATATTTCAACTGGGATCCGAGCACGCTTATCAAGGTCCCGATGGAGTTTATTAACGGCAAATGGTGCATCAAAATCAAACATTTGCCAGAAAACATATTTAATTTGGTACTGCCCGTGTCCAAAGATTTCAAGTCTTGTGAAGAGCCTACTGAGTATTTTTTGCATCTGATCAACGGTAGAAAGATGTATTTCCAGCCCGGTACACAAACTGACAGAGACTATAAGCTGTTTTTTGGCATCGTGCAAGAAGAATGGTGGGAGCCTTGTAAATCTCAGCAGGCCTGTTTCATGTGCGCGAAACCTTACATGCGACAATGTAGGGATTTGAAACTCGAAATCGAAGAGATGAAGGCAGACTACGAAATAGAAACGAATAGGTTGGCAGGCAATCTGAAATCCAGCGATATGGTAAAAGAAGCGTACAGACGCGAGCTGGAAACCAGCGAAAAGGAAAACGTACGCGTTGAAAATGAAAACGTACAATTGAAATCTAGACTGGAAACCGTTGAAAATGAAAACGTACGATTGAAAGATAGACTGGAAACCGTTGAAACTGAAAACGTACGACTGAGAGTCAGGCTGGACACCCTCGAAGATGAAATCAAACGCTTGTGGGAAATAATATACAATTTACAAACTAAAGAAATTGACAGATTAGGTAAGGAAAATTACAACTTGAAAACTGAAAACGCTAATTTGAAAACGGAGAATGCGGATTTGAAAACGGAGAATGCGGATTTGAAAAAGGAAAATGCGGATTTGAAAACCGATAAGCTTAAAAATCGAAAACGTAAGCTGAACAGTAAGCCAGGCTAAATTTATAGATTGATTCATTCAATGATAAAGACACATTAAAATTGAGTCGTTCATTTTTGTGAGTCGATACAATAGCCTCATCTTTCAGAAGCGTGGTTTTAGACTAGTTATAAAAAATTAGGTCTCGTGTGAGTCGTTCAATGAATCATTTTATAGGCCATATCGGTCATAAGCTTGGTTTTAGTAAAATTTATAAAGGATCAGTACAAATATAAATGAGTTCTCTTAAAATATTTGACCGTCGTCTTGAGCAACGCTATACTGTGAATATACTATCCTATACTATGTAACTCATATTCTTAATAATATTATAGTCTACCAGATATGGTTTAAAAGAATTTCATTTGGGCTCCGCTAATATTTGTTACCAATAACCAAACTCAGGTCAGCTAAGATTTCAAGCTAAAAAATACTACTTGGTTTAGGGAGAGACAATTTGGGTTCTTCTATTTAGCACCGAAATCAATCTCTGTTATATCACTTTTTGATCCGATGATATTTAATAGTCACGTGACCACACCCACTCTTAAAATAAACCAACCTTAAAAAAAAAAAAAAAAAAAAAAAAATATTTTTTTTTTTTTTTTTTTTTTTTTTTTCAAGGTTGGTTGGTTGGTTCATTTCAAGTTTGTTAGTTCGTTGGTCATGTGACTTTGAAACTTAACCCTTCCTACATATCCACTTTTGAATTTTATAATTTTAAATTTTTACAATATGGGCTGCCACTCTCTACGTCTTTCAGATTTCAAGCGTACCTATAGATTTGTCCTGTTTCAGATAGCACTCAGCCGGTTCTATCAAGGTCTCTTGGATGGCTCAATATTAACAGGTTTCATTTAAAATGATGCTATAGACTGGCACGGACTTTTTAAGCTTTTCATTTGTCGCTTTGCCATTGTATCTCGTAAATATTATTTTTACAATATGGGCTGCTACTGCTAAGCATGGCCCAGTGTTCAATGGTTACGTTTATGGCTCAGCTCGTTTAAATTTTGCCTGCTAAGCGATGCCCCGTTTTCAATTGCCATGTCAAAGGTCTTCGTTTGACATGGCACCTGTTTCAGATACAGGACTCAGTTTTATCATGACCTCTTGCATAGCTGATCCACGTTTAACCGGTCAAAATTGAAAGAATACTATACCTTAGATAAATTTTAAAGGGTTATGGACTCAGTCAGATTTCAAACATCTAATTGCTACGTTTTGTCATAGTTTTAATTTTCATGATGGCCAAGCGATCCACGATAGACATGATCAAAATTAACAGGTTTCATTTAAAATGAGGCTTTGAAACTTAGCCTTTGGATAAAAACATGAACAAGGCTAAGATTAAATTGAAAAGTTAATCTTGATAAATGAAAAGTGATGAACGAGGAAACAAATATATATCAACCAACCAACCAACCTTGAAAAAAAAAAAAAAAAAAAAAAAAAAAATTTTTTTTTTTTTTTTTTTTTTTTTTTTTTTTTTTTTTTTTTTTAAGGTTGGTTGGTTGGTTGATTTTAATGTGACTTAGATGGACTTTTATAAAGTATTGTCATGTGTCACTTTCTAATTAATCTGATAAAATTTACAAGTTATTATTTTTATAAATCCAATATTGGTAGCATTATGATTTAAAAAAAAGTGGGTCAAACGAGGCTTCCATTGTAAAGATAAGTCATACTGACAAATCTAAACATGAGGAAGCCCCGTTTGACCCAATTTTTTTATTGTTCTAATAAATTTTACAAGTTATTTTTTTTTCAATACCAATATTGGTAGCATTTTGATTTAAAAAAAATGGGTCAAACGAGGCTTCCATCGTAAAGATAAGTCATAATGACAAATCTAAACATGAGGAAGCCTCGTTTGACCCAAATTTTTTAAATTTTACATATTTTTATAGTTACATAAAATCTGGCAGTTCAAATCCTGGCACTTTGAACTGAGTCTCCAGCGGTTCCATCGTATACTGTATAGTTGATGGCGTCATAAGATCATCCATCAACGAGTCTAGCGTATCCGCTGGCATGGATAAAGGCGTGCATAGAATATTATCAAGCTCATCCAGTTCAGTTTGTACCTCTGAGCTTTCAATAGTAGGCCATCCATAAAAATATTCTGGATTTTCAATGGGATCAGGATTTTCAATGGGTTCAGAATTTTCAATGGGTTCACGATCTTCAACGGGCTCTGGACATATCTCAGGATTTTCAATGGGGCATATCTCAGGACTTTCAATGGATTCAGGATCTTCAACGGGCTCTGGACATATCTCAGGATTTTCAATGGGGCATATCTCAGGACTTTCAATGGATTCAGGATCTTCAATGGGCTCTGGACATATCTCAGGACTTTCAATGGGTGCTGGACGTTTAAAAACTGGCTCAGGTGGGCATTTAAACACTGGCTCTGTATTTGTGGCCGCCTCCTTGAAAGATGGCTTATGTTTCTTGGCACTCTTGGGAATCGTCTCAGCCTTCCGTTTTACCGATTTAATTCTCAGGTCAAGTCCAGGTAGATCTGGTCCGTAGGGGCGTACGAAGTTATTGTCGGGGCGATCTTTCAAGTTTTTCCAGTCTTTAAAAGTCAGAGACTTGTATTGGGCTGCAAAGTTTGTTGTTATGACTATTGTTCTTCTGTCCACAGGAAAATAGATCTCTGGCTCTGGTTCTTGGGACGACTCTTGAGATGACTCTTGAGATGATTCAGGAAAATAGATTTCTGGCTCTTGGGATGGCTCTTGGGATGGAGACGTTGGCTTATCAAAATATTTAGATGTTATTCTGGCGACTTCAGTACTCATTTCTACGGGAGAGTCGTCTTCATCATCTATATGCTGTATCATGGGCGTTGGTACGGATATGTCGTACATACCATCTATTTTTGTTATGCGTTCCACCAAAGGATTTTTGGTTTCGAAGCCCAACTCTAAATTCTCTGGCACAATGTCCAAACTGAAAAAGTTTTTTTGAGTTGTAAACAGAATGTATGTGGTCCCAGCAGGCACCTTGTAACTGGAGTCGGCAATCAATATGAAACGGTCGTAGTAATGGAGCTTGTCGCCAGCAAAGTATCTGTTGTCCGGTTTTACTCGTGTCTCGCCAGGACGCCTCACAAAGAACAGGAATGGCACGTTCAAAGTCTGTATGATATGGGCGCATCCTTGTCCGACGGTTCGCTGACCAAATGTAAAATAGGACTTTACAAGAAACTGATTGTTGGGGCACTTGAAACCAATTCTCACGTCGGCGTTGGTTCTGTTGGCTTCGCTGGGGGGTCTTTTATATCGGTTCATCAGAGTGCTCCATTTAATCTCCTGAGGTCTCAGCGGATAGTTTGTCTTGGCCTCTCTGCCTATGGCTGGGATTGTATTCGTTATCTTGTCCGTCAGAGTACGTTTTTTGAATTCAATCTTCAAATCGGTCGTCATGTATAGACAGAATACACAAATCTTGCCTTCACCGATCATGGTTTGGAAGTGTGGATACTCTTCCAATTTCTTAACGGTAGGCGAAAGGTTTTTGGGAAACAGCTCGATAACCCCAAAACGGTTTCGTAGCGGCGCTTTAAGCTTCTTCAGAGAGCATTGAGTTTTATACATATTGGTAGTTTAAAGCTCCGAAGAGAGAATGGCTATTCGATCAAATGTCAGAGCTTATATAGTCGATCTGATGCAGGATATTGCATAAGTCGGGATATTGTCAATCTGAAGACAGGATATTGCATAAGTCAGTTTCTACGAAAACAGGATGAGATAAGGCTATTTATAGATGTCGCTAAACGCGGAAACAGGATATTGTATAACTCATTTGCTATGAAACAGGATGCTGAACAGGATGCATTTTTATAGACGCAGATAAGCATTGCTGGACAATGATAGTGTATACACTTTAACATGATATATATAGGTTAGCTAGAGTCAATCAACCAATCAACCAACCTTGAAAAAAAAAAAAAAAAAAAAAAAAATTTTTTTTTTTTTTTTTTTTTTTTTTTTCAAGGTTGGTTGATTGGTTGATTGACTCTAGCTAACCTATATATATCATGTTAAAGTGTCTGGCCGATTTCTATAATTTTTTCAAGATGCTATTTTTTTTTGGACTTTGCAATTTTTCACCAAAATTCTTCAAAGTTTATCATTTCAATTTTATAGTTTTTGATTTGAAAATAATATTTTTTTGCCAAACTGTTTTAAGTTAGCGTTTATATAAAAATATATATCTCCAAGACTTCAGTTATAAAAATATCCATTCAAATTCTTAAATATCCATTCAAATTCTTAAGTCAAAATCTTAAACGCATCCAATATTGGCAATATAATTGTTACAAAAAAAACGGGTCGAACGAAGTGTCAAAGACAGTAATCTGCCATGAGACACTTCGTTCGACCCGATTTTTTTATAAATCGTTTGGGCTTAAACCCAACAGTAATTTTTCCTGACCTCTGTTTGTATGTGGCTGTAACATTTGCCATCTCTCAGATCGACGATTGACTTGAGAACGACTATGCCCTGCCGTCTTCGAATTCTAGGATCTTCAAAGCCAGCAGTTTTTAGTTTAGGCCGTACCACGAAATCTATCTTCGGTGGAGGCTTCCAAGGGCGATAAACTGTTACTTTGGACGGGTCTTCTGAAATTGGAGATTTTGGTAGCGGGCTTAATAGCGTTGGTACTTTAAAATACATCATCTCTGACATGGGTATTGAAATTTGAACTGGCTTAGGTGTGGGAACTGGATCAGGCTTAGGTGTGGGAACTGGATCAGGCTTAGGTGTGGGAACTGGATCAGGCTTAGGTGCTGGTGCTGGTTTTTGAATGAGAGCCGGTTTAGGTGTGGGAGCTGGCTTAGGTTTGGGAATGATAGCTGGAGCTGGCATTTTCATAGAACGGTCGTAATTACATATCAATTCACAAGATATGCGAGGGGTGTTCAATACGTTCCATTGCGGTATTATGACACAGTCGCAATCAACTCGTTCGTCCGTCAGAGAGTCAAATGAAAGAGTGGCCATTTCAAAAAGCAGAGGGTCAGAATGAATAAGCTGGGGCGAGAGGCCGGTATTTATACTCTGGCGAGCGGATGCATGAGATCTGATAAGGCTCGACCGGATGACCTTTTAGATTATCGCTTAGAGAGGGTTGCTATCGGCGAGGGCCTTTGAAACAACCGTTGCTGGCAAAGATTGAGATAGACTGATGAAGTGGCACGTCAGCGATACTATATATAGAGAATGTAATCAACCAACCAACCTTGAAAAAAAAAAAAAAAAAAAAAAAAAATTTTTTTTTTTTTTTTTTTTTTTTTTTTTTTTTTCAGGTGCCACGCCCACCCTTGAAGCTTGTCTATATATACTATGGCTAACATGACTACACGCTCATTGTGTCTCGCCAGCAACGGGTCACTCGTAATAGGTTTTCAGCAAGATTGATGGAGAGTTAGATTTTTTCTATAAAAGCCTATGATCTATCCTGATTTCATGAAAACCTGCAGTAATTTGTCAGACAAAAGTCTTGTTTTCAAAGCCAATACTGTATAAATTATGCTATTTCATCCTATTTTAAAGGAAGTGGGTCAGGAGCGGCATGACCGTACAGTAGAAGAAATAAATTCCACTCCCACCCACCCTAATAGATATACTATATATATACTATATATATAGACTGCAGCGCCATCTAAAATGATTGGCTAAAGAAATATAGCTTTAGTAGCCAACTTAGAAATATAGCTTTAACGGCCAACTTAGAACTGTAGCAGCCAACTTAGAAATATCTTTAGAAAAATAACTTTAGAAACCAACAGAATGAATGTAGCTTGAGTACGGAGCCGCTATTTATACTAAATATAAATCAACTAATCAACCAACCATCTGAAAAAAAAAAAAAAAAAAAAAAAAAAAATTTTTTTTTTTTTTTTCAGTTGGTTGGTTGATTAGTTGATTTATATTTAGTATAAATAGCGGCTCCGTACTCATTCATTCTGTCTTCATACTCATTGAAATAGCTTATTAGATATTTTCTAGTCTGATACATTCTGTTTCTAATCTATTTACGATGGCCCTTATCAAGTACCACGAGATCACAAGCCAAATTTATTCGGGCATACCTTTAATAGCTACCGAAAAATTGGATGGCTCTAATATCGGTATTGGCTACGTGAAGAATACGTTCAGGATACAATCTAGAAACGTAGTGCTAGATGAAAAGACACACCTTTTTAACTTGAACGCAATTTTGGAACCGCTGTCGGAAAAGGTACGGCTTATCAAAGACATTTTACATGACAATTTTATCATTTATGGAGAAGTATTCGGAAGCCACATGAAGAGAATAACCTATCGCGACTTTGAATCCGAAGCCGGTAGCAATACTGTCTTTTTTCGGGCCTTCGACATCTACCAACTGGATTCAGATACGTTTATGAAGTACAGCGACGCCGTGAACATTTTCCAGCGAGTGAAGCTACCCCACGTACCCATCTTAGATTTAGATTACCAAACGATAGGGGATCTGTACGAAAAAGTTGAAACGTATCCCAGCGCTTATGCAGAGTGTCCGCTAGAAGGATTCGTCATGAAGGCCGACGCCGAAGAATCTCCACGCTCTAGGAACATTTTTAAGGTTAAGCGTAAGCAGTTCAACGAACAAGCTCTGAACAAGTACAAGATCAAAAATTATGTAAATTATAATAGATACCTATCTGCGTACTCCAAAATAGGTGAAGACTTTGAAAAAATCAAAGAAGAAATGGTGAGCGATTCGCTAAAAGATATAATTTCAGTCTATGAAAAGGACGAGGGCTGCAGCTATGACTTGGACTCGATTCGTACAGAGATTGAAAACGAGGCGGATAAGCTTATAAAGAAGTTTTCTAGATCAAAGATGATAACTAAATAAACAACTAACTTGAAAAAAAAAAAAAAAAATTTTTTTTTTTTTTTTTTTTTTTTTTTTTTTTTTTTTCATGCCACGCCCACTCATGGATATTCTGTATAAATAGTGGTTCCGTACTCAAGCTACCATCATTCTGTCCATTCTAGTTGCCATCATAGCGCAATCATGTATCTGAAAATTTGTTTTGATACCAAGCCTGCACTCATCGCCGCTACTGTTGGTAGAGATGTTTATTTCATAGCCGTCGATGTTGGCAAATATCTAGGCTACGCGTCACCTTACAACTTTGCACATCGATATTCCAACAAGGATCTGGCTAATCTATATCCCAATGCACAACGCTTGAACATGAGTTCCAGGCGCGTGTTTGATTTCAACGATATGCTGCACGTACTTGTGAAGACGCACCGAATGCCTATCGAGGAGATCTGCCGTATCCAGAAACTGTGGACCGATGGTCGGGTAACCTCTACGTATCCCAGCATTATACCGTTCAGCAGAAAGATGGCCTTTGAAATCACAGTTCGAAACGAAGGCGAGATGAATTTACAAGATTGGCTTAAAGGGTATTACGAATACTCGAGGGCAGTCTGCGAACAACATACGAATATCTACGCACCCCCGTCGGTAGAATCCAGGTATGGGGATACTGAAGAAGAGAAACCTAGCAACTTTTCCATGCGTGTGAGAGCTGAAGGTATATGGTCTGTCAAATCGGGCGACATGCTTCAAGAATTGACTGCTACGGTTAAGAGAAAGTTTGAGGAAATAGAGAAAGACTATGTAGTTGATGAAAAAGACAGAGCGTATGAGTTGACCGTCAAGCTGGCTCGTAGAGAGATAGTTTAATTATGTTAAACTACCAACTGTGAAAAAAAAAAAAAAAAAAAAAATATTTTTTTTTTTTTTTTTTTTTTAAGGTTGGTTGATTGATTGACTCTAGCTAGCCTATATATATATCATGCTAAAGTAACAGTTTATCTAAATTTGCTGATGTGCCACCACCTCTGTCAAAATTTTCAATTTTTTTTAAATTTGAAAAAAAACGACTGAAAAGTAATCAAATTGCTTATTTTACTATGTATATGTAATAAGAATCACGATTCCACGATTAGTTTTCAAAAATATTTTTATTTTAAGATCACGTTTCTAAAGTTGGCCAAATTTGCAAAATTTTCAATTTTTTTTTAAATTTGAAAAAAATGACTGAAAAGTAATTAAATTGCTTATTTTACTATGTATATGTAATAAGAATCACGATTCCACGATTAGTTTTCAAAAATATTTTTATTTTAAGATTACGTTTCTAAAGTTGGTCGAATTTGCAAAATTTTCAATTTTTTTTAAATTTGAAAAAAAACGACTGAAAAGTAATTAAATTGTTTATTTTACTATGTATATGTAATAAGAATCACGATTCCACGATTAGTTTTCAAAAATATTTTTATTTTAAGATTACGTTTCTAAAGTTGGTCGAATTTGCAATAGTCCAATCTGAAGACAGGATATTGCATAAGTCAGTTTCTACGAAAACAGGATGAGATAAGGCTTATTATAGATGAAACAGGATATTGTCAATCTGAAGACAGGATATCGCCAATCTGAAGACAGGATATTGCATAAGTCAGTTTCTACGAGAACAGGATGAGATAAGGCTTATTATAGATGTCGCGGAAACAGGATATTGTATAACTCATTTGCTATGAAAACAGGATGCATTTTTATAGACGCTGAAACAGATAAGCATTGCTGGACAATGATAATGTATATACTTTAGCATGATATATATAGGTTAGCTAGAGTCAATCAATCAATTAACCAACCTTAAAAAAAAAAAAAAAAAAAAAAAAAAAAAAAAAAAATTTTTTTTTTTTTTTTTTTTTTTTTTTTTTTCAAGGTTGGTTGATTGATTGATTGACTCTAGCTAGCCTATATATATCATGCTAAAGTAACAGTTTATCTAAATTTGCTGATGTGCCACCACCTCTGTCAAAATTTTCAATTTTTTTTTAATTTGAAAAAAACGACTGAAAAGTAATTAAATTGCTTATTTTACTATGTATATGTAATAAGAATCACGATTCCACGATTAGTTTTCAAAAATATTTTTATTTTAAGATTACGTTTCTAAAGTTGGCCAAATTTGCAAAATTTTCAATTTTTTTTAAATTTGAAAAAAAAACGACTGAAAAGTAATTAAATTGCTTATTTTACTATGTATATGTAATAAGAATCACGATTCCACGATTAGTTTTCAAAAATATTTTTATTTTAAGATTACGTTTCTAAAGTTGGCCAAATTTGCAAAATTTTCAATTTTTTTTTAAATTTGAAAAAAAACGACTGAAAAATAATTAAATTGCTTATTTTACTATGTATATGTAATAAGAATCACGATTCCACGATTAGTTTTCAAAAATATTTTTATTTTAAGATTACGTTTCTAAAGTTGGTCGAATTTGCAAAATTTTCAATTTTTTTTTAAATTTGAAAAAAAACGACTGAAAAGTAATTAAATTGCTTATTTTACTATGTATATGTAATAAGAATCACGATTCCACGATTAGTTTTCAAAAATATTTTTATTTTAACATTATGTTTTTAAAGTTGGTCGAATTTGCAATAGTCAACTCAAAGTCTAAATCTTCATTTTTGAAAATATACTTAATTCAATTAGCATTATAAATATATATCAACCAACCAACCTTAAAAAAATTGTAAAGTCTCAACTTAAACGTCTTAATTATTTTTTTATGCTGATAACATCTTCAATACTAGCTTAATAGATTTTTTTATAAATACTTAAATTAAGCCCCTCAAAGTCTTAAATTAAACCCGTCCAATGTTGGCACTATATCTATCGCAAAAAAATGGGTCGAACGAGGTGTCAAAGACAGAAATTCTGCCATGAGACACCTCGTTCGACCCATTTTTTTACTCTCATTTTAAAGATTAACACAAGCTCTCTATGGGTTGCTCATTAGATGACCTCCTGATGGTCATCTTCAACGGTCCGGTCATTTGGGATTTGTATAATTCATAATCCTCATATTCAAGTTCAAAAAATTTCCTCACCTGTAGTTGGTATGTGGCAAGGAAGTCTTCGAACTTGGTATGGGACCTTTCTACAAATCTAACACCTATGGCTTTCTCGAAGCTGAGCTTCATGTTAGCCTGGTATTTCACCATGGCCGAACCATCGAACATCTTATCAAATTCCTGTTCGCCCATGAACCCTCCCAAATGATGTTTGGCTTCGCTAATGGAGAAGATTCTCGTCTTAGCGAGCCATTTGGGTAAATCGATTTTAGGGTCCATTACATCTCGGACGGTGAGGCCTGCATATCTCTCGGCAAAATGGAGATCTAGAGGATGCCTCGAGTAGATAGCCAGGTCCTCAGCCCGGACAAACAGGGTGCCATCAGAGGCCATTAAGCATTTAAAGGCAACGCCATAAGCATAATTTTTTACATGGAAAAACATGACTGAGCTAATGAATCTAAGCAGCTAGTAGAGAGATCGACTAACAATTGAAGAGCTCTCGCTGGACACTCGTATATATACCCGGTCTTATCAATAGGATCTGATAGTAATTTTCTACGTTATCAAGAGGAAAGGCTTGCATAATATCCTGTCTCTTGAGCAATCTGATTATAACCGGGCATCCTGAGGAAAGGCTTACATAATATCCTGTCAACACTTCTCGAAAACTCTTTTTATAGAGATCTGATTGTAACCGGGCTTCCTGAGGAAAGGCTTACATAATATCCTGTCAACACTTCTCGAAAACTCTTTTTATAGAGATCTGATTGTAATTTTAACCGGGAGCCGCTTATCAAGCATCCTGAGGAAAGGCTTGCATAATATCCTGTCTCTCGAAAATCTTTTTATAGATTATAATGACTGGCTTGGCTACACTTAATCTTTAAAACTTTTAAATTTTACATATAAAATGTAAATTTTAAACGAAAAAAATTAAATTTTTAAATTCAGATCCCTTAAATTTAGCTATTGAGTCTGTATATTTTACCAAGTTTCATATTTATCTTATAGCTAAGCCATATCCCTTGAAAATTTAGAATTATAATGACTGCCACACTTAGTCTTTAGAAATTTTAAATTTTACACGGTAAATTTTAAACGAAAAAATTAAAATTTTAAATTCAGATCCCTTAAATTTAGCTATCGACCAAGTTTCATATTTATCTTATAGCTAAGCCATATCCCTTGAAAATTTAGAATTGTAATGACCGCCACACTTAGTCTTTAGAAATTTTAAATTTTACACGGTAAATTTTAAATGAAAAAATTAAATTTTTAAATTCAGATCCCTTAAATTTAGCTATACATATTTTATCAAGATACAAAATTATCTTATAGCTAAGCCATATCCCTTGAAAATTACAAGTTCAAATCGGTACGCATCCAATGTTGGCACACTATCTATCGCAAAAAAATGGGCCGAGCGAAGCCTCAATGATCATGAGAGGCTTCGCTCGACCCATTTTTTTGCACCTCGTCCTGATCTTAAGACGAGGATTTATAGAAGTAGGGCTTGTTTCCCACCAAAACTTTTATTTTTCGGGGGAAATAGCCTAGCTCCAAGTCCCCATATCGTTCGCCAAACACATAGGTGTCCATGGGTACCGTTGCCAGGTACTCCTCCATGACATTTTTTAAGTCGGCCAAGAAACTCTCCATTGTGGCATTGGATGAGGTTATGGCTGCGAGCTTAACCTGGACAGGCCGCCTCAGGTTTAAGCTGCATTCGATGGGCGTAAGAATTTCAATCGGCCCCTGAAATAGGGAATCAAACTCTCCTGGATGCATATCCATCAATATTTTTGCATCCTCTAGTCCAAAGACGCATGTCTTGGCTAGAGACGGGGGTAGTTTCAAGCCCTCAGGAGCAATGTCCGTTACCGTTATATGGCACAAGTTCACCACTCTACTGGAGTTTTCATGCCCCATGTAATAGGCCACGTCTCGGCCTTTGATAAAAATTTGGTCGTCAAATGATAAAAAGCATGTTAATTTAACATTCAGTTCATCAGACAGAATTTGGAAGATCATTTTGGAAAGCAGTAAGCAGTAGCTCAGAATGAAATGTCTCGTCCAGCAGCCTGTATATATACTAGCAGTAATCTTTAGTTCTATCTAAATTCCAAGTAAATATCTTATCTACATCCTGTGACGCACGTCCTGTGACGCACGTCCTGTGACGCACATCCTCATGCTATCGGATTAATTATATAAATAATTTTATCGTTCTAGAAGGACAGATTTTATCGCATCCTCAAAAAACAGCTGATACATCCTGTTTTCTTAGTAAAGCCTGATAAAACGAGGTCACGAATCGGGTATATATACGAGCTGCCTCTAAGAGCCTGCATCATTTTGACTTCTATTGCTATTGCCATAAGTCATGCTATTCACTATTGAACATCCACAGCTTGACGCTAAAATCCTATTCGTAGTCTCTGCGGATGGACTTTTGTTCGTCAGGGCCTCTGATGTGGCCAAGCTGATGGGTCGATCGAATGCTTATGTGAAAAAAACGACCAGGTTGAAGGTGTGCGATCTCGTTTACAGGAGGGTCAGGTTACCTATCTCTCTAGCCAATACCTGGGTGTATCCAGTCGACGAGATACATTTTGGAGATGCCCTGTCGTCGTTGGGATTCGAGGCCATGCTGACATCCTCTAAAATTCAGATTCTAGACCCCATAGTACCCACCTCATGCATCCATAAAGCCATCCGAATTCGGATCGTGAGGGACTCTGACACATTCATAAATGAATTCTTAAAAGATTTCATAGACAGAACCATGCTGTTCTTCGATGGGGACCACGATGACGACCCTCGCCTCCATGAAGATAGATTTGAGACTATTTCTTGGACAGACACCCCTCCGTCCAAAATCAAAGTCTTTGTGGGGGATCGATCTAGATGGTACAAACTGATGCCTTAAATCTGGAGGGGGCAAAAAAATGGGCCGAACGAAGCGTCTCATGGCAGATTTCTGTCTTTGACGCTTCGTTCGGCCCATTTTTTTGCGATAGATAGAGTGCCAATATTGGATGTTTATAAATTGAGACTTTGAATTGGTCTGGGATAGATAATAGTATTATTTTAATATTGAAACGATGCCTTTGAATCTGAGATAGCTAATGTCTTTGAGATAGAAATATCGAATAAGGATTATTTTTTTAAATTAACCAATCAACCAACCTTGAAAAAAAAAAAAAAAAATTTTTTTTTTTTTTTTTTTTTTTCAAGGTTGGTTGATTGGTTGATTGACTTGGATTCATTCTTTATAAATAGCCGTACTCATTCTGTCTGAAATTTACAATATTGAATAAGGACATTTTTTAAATGAATGCTGTACCAATATTGAATATATTTTTTTAACGATTCGATAAACAAATAATATATTTTTAACGATTCGATAAACAAATAATAAATATTTTATTATTAAAAATAAAATATTTAAATAATAAATATTTTATTATTAAAATAAAATATTTAAATAATATATTTAAATTCTAAATATTTATTATTCAAACCGACAACTGAATCGAATCGTGAAAAATTCTGACGGGGTGGAGTTGCTCGAATAATACTTCTGGCGACTGTCTGATAGACCTTTATATGCCGTAAAGAAGTAGGTTCACCCAGCTTTGCGGTACTTGGCATAGGAGCTGTAGTTTGAATAGACTACCCTCGTAACTGTAATCTTTAAATCTTAATTTTAAAAATTTACATGCTTACATTTCTAATGTCTCGTTGCTGAGATTGGCGGGAGCTGTAGTTTTAATAGACTGTAATCTTTAACTCTTAATTGTAAAAATTTACATGCTTAAATTTCTAATGTCTCGTTTCTAATGTCTCGTCAGCGACTTTGGCATAGGAGCTGTAGTTTGAATAGATCTTTAAATCTTAATTGTAAAAATTTACATGACTGCATGCTTAAATTTCTAATGTCTCGTGAGCGTTGCTGAGATTGGCGGTACTTTGGCATAGGAGCTGTAGTTTGAATAGCTCATAACTGTAATCTTTAAATCTTAATTGTAAAAATTTACATGACTACATGCTTAAATTTCTAATGTCTCGTTTCTAATGTCTCGTCAGCGACTTTGGTATAAGAGCTGTAGTCTGAATAGATTGTAATCTTTAAATCTTAATTGTAAAAATTTACATGACTGCATGCTTAAATTTCTAATGTCTCGTTTCTAACGTCTCGTCAGCGAGATTGGCGGTACTTGGCATAGGTTTGAATAGATCTTTAAATCTTAATTGTAAAAATTTACATGCTTACATTTTTAATGTCTTATCTGGCAGTACTTGGCATAGGTTTGAATAGACTGTAATCTTTAAATCTTAATTGTAAAAATGTACATGACTGCATGCTTAAATTTTTAATGTCTCGTTTCTAATGTCTGACACAATATCTCGGATCAGGGGCATGCGATTCGGTCTTAGCTGAGAAAAGAATCGGGCTGGATTTAAAATAACGTGTAACTTGAAGATTATTTGAAAAAAAAAACTAATTAGTACCAACTGAGAAATATAACATTAGAAACCAACCATCATATCAACCAACCAACCAACTGTAAAAAAAAAAAAAAAAAAAAAAAAAATTTTTTTTTTTTTTTTTTTTTTTTTTGAGTGGGCGTGGCTTGGATTCATTCTTTATAAATAGCCGACCTTCATTCCTTCATTCTGTCTGCCAGCCTCATCTAGCTAACATTGTATCAGGATCCACGCTTGTCATTGAATTGATCCTGTTTCTGTGACTCTCACATTGGTAGCTTCTAATATTTATCTCTTTCATTGAAGCTCAGCATGTACAAAATGTGGGAACCGTTGGACAACGACGCAAAGACCGAAATGCAAAATTTAAAGCAGCAAATGTTTGACTTGCAATCTAAATTGGATGCAGAAATCTCACTCTTGAAAACCAAGATTGAAAAATTTGACGTACTGTACTCCAAAATAGATAACTTGTATCAGGAAGAAATTTACAGGCTTAAATTAGAGTTGGGCGTGCAGCAGAACAAATCTCTAGTGCAGATTCAGAAGCAGCAGATCCAGATCCAGAACCTGCAGAACCTGTTGCTCTCCAATCAGATAGCGACTCAACAGAATTCGTTGCGACAGGACATTAAATATGATAATGCGTAGATTATCCTTGTCAGCAACCAACCAACCAACTGTAAAAAAAAAAAAAAAAAAAAAAAATATATATATATATATTTTTTTTTTTTTTTTTTTTTTCAGTTGGTTGGTTGCATACTATATATGATCGCTAACAACCGTCATTGTATTTGACCAGCAGCAGTCGTCTAGTCATGTCTTCTAGTCAACAGTTTTCTAGTCATGACAGAGGTATGTCGTTTAATGATTGTTTAAATTGATTCAATATTATCATGTCTTTTAGAGTCTCAAGTTAAATAGCATAGGTTTTATAGAATATAATAAAATAAATTAAATAAAATATTGGAAATAAAATATTTTTTTTATCTGAATTTAAACATACAGACATTTCCGCTTCGCGGAAATGTCTGTATGTTTAAATACAGATAAAAAAAATATTTTATTTCAAACTCAATTATAGGTAAAATAAATAGTTTATAATACTCTTAGTATATTATATAATATTAAAATTTTAAATACTCTTAAAAAAGCTTGAAGCTCGTTGCCACAAAAAGCAAGTCGGAGCAAAATAGGAGAAGGTAGGAGCATGAATCGTAGCTACCCTATAGAAATGGATAGATTTTTTTTTTTTTTTTTTTTTTTTTTTTTAAATATATTTATATTATAATATATTTATAATATATTTATAATATATTTATATTATATTTATATAATAATAATAATAATAATAATAATAATAATAATAATAATAATAATATTATATATATTATAATAATAATAATAATAATATTATATATTATAATAATAATAATAATAATAATAATAATAATAATAATAATAATAATAATAATAATAATATTAATAATAATAATTATATATATATATATATATATACTTGTATACTCAGAAAATACTGTAAAACATCTTTTAATTTAAGTGATTATATTTTTGTAGTCTGAATTCGTATGTCAATTATAGTGTCGCTGTCTTAGCGAGTTTCACTATATCGGCACAAGACTACACCCTTTATTGTCTTGACAAGTTTGTAGTCTGAATTTGTATGTCAATTATAGTGTCGCTGTCTCAGCGAGTTTCACTATATCGGCACAAGACTACACTCTTTATTGTCTTGACAAGTTTGTAGTCTGAATTCGTATGTCAATTATAGTGTCGCTGTCTCAGCGAGTTTCACTATATCGGCATAAGACTACACTCTTTATTGTCTTGCCAAGTTTGGAATTTGTATGTCAGTTATAGTGTCGCTGTCTCAACGAGTTTCACTATATCAGCATATGACTACGTTTTTTATTGCCTTACCAAGTTTGTAGTCGTTTCAAATTCTAAAAGGGTTAAATGGTTTGAAAATATTGACTAATTTTTTAATTTTGACGGCTAAATTTACAATATTAGCATGAAATCTTGTAAATTTATAGGAGACTCATGGGGTAATTTTAGTTTTTTCCACAACAAGTTTTGATAAAGGCCTCACCCTTGGAAAATATTAACGAGAGCAAGCAACTATTTTTTTTCTTATATGTGGCTACTGATCAGGATCCAGGAAAATATTTATAAGATTAGTTTATCGCTTGGGCTAGCTGACCTTCTAGAATTATTGCGTTTGCAGGATATTATGTAACTCGTTTCCTCAAAGATAAGATCTAATCTATAAACAGTCATCCTGTCGAGCCTCATATATAATTGCGTTTGCAGGATATTATGTAACTCGTTTCCTCAAAGATAAGATCTAATCTATAAACAGTCATCCTGTCGAGCCTCATATACTATTATTTTTATCGTTTCTCAGAACCGCTTATCAGATCTCATGCATCCGCTCGCCAGAGTATAAATACCGGCCTCTCGCCTCAGCTTATTCATTCTGACCTTTTGTTTTGCAAAATGCTTTCCGCAGACTCTGACAGGCAATATGATTACGGCTATGCCTTACAACCCAAAAGGAAAATATTAAAGACCTCTCGTCTCTATTGCGAGCTAATACTTCAATACGATAAATCAATGTCTTTGCCAACTCCCAAGCCAGTTTCAAAGCCGACTCCAAAGCCAAAGCCAGATCCCGTTACAATAGCCACATCACAGAAGATGTACTTAAAAGTTCCAAATCCCATAAGCCGACTGCCAAAATCTCCTGAAGTTTCTACGAGATACAAAATATACCGTGCCTGGAATCCTCGACCAAGGGTTAATTTTATGATACGGCCGAAACAGTTGGAGAATAAAAAGGCATAGTCGTTATCAACTGCCTAATAAAACAGAGGTCACCCAAACGATTTATAAAAAATCGGGTCGAACGAAGTGTCTCATGGCAGATTTCTGTCTTTGACACTTCGTTCGACCCGTTTTTTTGTAACAGTTATATTGCCAATGTTGGATGCGCTTAAGATTTTGAACGATAAGGCTTGTAAAAATTATATACAAAAAAAATATTAAAATTCCATCAAAGTCACATTAAAATCAACCAACCAACCAACCTTGAAAAAAAAAAAAAAAAAAAAAAATTTTTTTTTTTTTTTTTTTTTTTTTTTTTTTTTTTCAGGTGCCACGCCCACCCTTGAAGCTTGTCTATATTTACTGTGGCTAACATGACTACACTCTCATTGTGTCTCGCCTGCAATGGTCGTCTAGTCACTATGTCTCGTAATGTGTTTTCAGCAAGACTAGAGAGTTAGATTTTTCTATAATAGCCTATGATCTATTCTGATTTCATGAAAACCTTCAGTATATTGTCATTTGTCAGACAAAAGTCTTGTTTTCAAAGCCGATATTGTATAAATAACGCTATTTCATCCTATTTTAAAGGAAATGGTTTTAGACGTTAGGAGCTAGTTTATGCATGACCGTACAGTAGAAGAAATAAATTCCACTCCCACCCACCCTAATAGATATACTATATATATATACTATATATATAGACTGCAGCGCCATCTATAATGATTGGCTAAAGAAATATAGCCTTAGCAGCCAACTTAGAACTGTAGCGGCCAACTTAGAACTGTAGCGGTTAACTTAGAAATATAACTTTAGAAATATAACTTTAGAAACCAACCAACCAACCTTGAAAAAAAAAAAAAAAAAAAAAAAAAAAAAAATTTTTTTTTTTTTTTTTTTTTTTTTTTTTTTTTTTTTTTTTCCAAGGTTGGTTGCATACTACATATAGAACTGTTGACATGCCATCTCATCATTCTATCTCAACAGCAACGGTCATGTCTTTGATACATTTAAATTCATGTCTTCTAAAATCTCAAATTAAATTTCTACACATTGATACATTTTTTGCTACGCTAAATGAATGCTGTGCCAATATCGAATACATTTTATAAATAATTAAACTATTTAAATTTTATTATTTAAACCGTCTGAAAAGGTGCAGTTGCTCGAAACTTATTGCTGGTGACTGTCTGATAAGCCTTTAGATGCGTAAACTCGTAGGATTACCCAGCTTTGCGGTACTTGGCATAGGAACTGTCGTTTTGAAATTCTGAAAGGTTAAATATGCTCGAAAATTATTGCTGGTGACTGTCTGATAAACCTTTAGATGCGTAAACTCGTAGGATTACCCAGCTTTGCGGTACTTGGCATAGCAGCTGTAGTTTGAATAGAATCCCTTGACATGACTTTATAAAATCATTGGCCTCTAATTTTATCGTGGATGAAAGCCGTATGCACCATTCTAAATTTATCGTTTGACCCTTGAAATATTAATTGTAAAATATTAATTGTAAAAATTTACATGACCTGTCTTCTTTTCGTGAATGAAAGCCTTGACGGTCGGTATGGCGATCTGCTCGCTTGGACTGGCATATTTAAGATCAAATGGCTTCATGCTAAAATGCGAAACCTGCATCCAGATCAGTTCTGTTGGACAAAATGATTGGCTATGCGGGTAAAGATATACCCAATGCCAAGAACAGGTTTCGGGCACAGCTGAATCGAGTGGTCAACATCATCCGGCTGCGAGCCAAAATGAGAGATTTTATCAGATTTTAGAGTATCTGGACCAGTTATAAATGTGCCAGAAGAGCTTGACATTCTGAAACTGTATAGCGGATAATGTCTTGGGGACGCGTAAAAAAATGGGTCGAGCGACTCATGTAGAGATTACGTTGGATTCGACCCATTTTTTTGCGACAGGTTGAAGGCCAATGTTGTAAATAATAAAAATCGAAAAAATATCCATTCCTATAGACGCTTGAAGATTTTGCATGCGACATTGCGTTTGGCCTTAGTTATTGCATAGACGATACTCGTGCTGGATTTGCGGTACTTGAGGCATATATATATGTATATATACATATATATATATATATATATATATATATATATATATATATAGCTATTGAATCGAGTTTGAAATAAATATTTTTTATCAGTAATAAAACATACAGACATTTCAGCGGCCTTATGAAAGCTTAACCTTTGAAAATATTGATTGGATGGCTATGTTGTGATAAGCTTTAGCAAAATATTTTAAATCTACAATATTAGCATATTTTTTTTTAATTTATAAGATACTCACAGGGTTGATTTTAGTTTTTTCGACAAGGGGTTTGAAAATATTAGCTCTGCAAGATCCATGCGACAATCTTATTTTCTTAAATAAGGTTTGATTTTTTAGTTTTTACAGATTACCTTATGAAGGCTTTGTCTTTGGAAATATTGGCTGAATGGATTGACCGGCTAACATTTTTTTTTTAATTTTGATGGACAATATTAGCATGAAATCTTGTAAATTTATAGGATACTCACGGGCTAATTTAGGACAACGATGAAGGCTTGGAAAATATTAGCTCTACAAATTCGAAGCAAAGATTTTTTTTAAATGTGGCTTAAACTACTGGTCAGGAGTCGATAATATTGTCAATATTAGATTTTTAATCGTTTAGTCTAATATTGAACAATCGTCTTTGAAAATATTGGCTGTAGGGTTTAGTCTCTGAAAATATTGATAGACTAACATTTTTTTCTAATTTTGATGGCTAAATTTACAATATTAACATGAAATCTTGTAAATTTATACGATTTTCATGGGCTAATTTTAGTTTTTTCGACAAAGAGTTTTGATGAAGGTCTTACCCTTGGGAAATATTAGCGGATCTGAAGAGTCTCTGCAAGCAAAGATTGTTTTTCTTAAATGTGGCTTAAACTACTGATCAGGAGTTGATAATAATGCCAATATTAGATTTTTAATAGTCTAGTCTAAGATTGGACAAAAGGGTGGTAATGCTCGAATAATATTGCCAGTGACTGTGTCTTGTACCTGGATTTATCGCAAAACTGAGAGTTTAGCTAGATTTGTGGTACTTGAGGGTGGGGTGTAAATAGAGATTGGGTCGTAAGAAATACACAGATATTTTATTGAGATCTAGGATAGCTATTATTTAAAATGTTTTATCGTACAGCTTGAGGAAGCCGTCTTAAAAGTTGGCATTAGTATATGAAGACTTCCATATGTCCGCTCTATTTTGAAAATGCTTAAAGTATATTTTTTAGAATCCTTCTACCAAGACGGTGAAAAGTATTATGGATTACAAGCCAAACATATATGCATAATCGTGTAATTGAGTATGAAATAAAATATTTTTTTTATCTGTATTTAAACATACAGACATTTCCGCGAAGCGGAAATGTCTGTATGTTTAAATACAGATAAAAAAAATATTTTATTTCTAATATTTTTAATTCTAAATTTACAATATTAGCATACCATTTTTAAATTTGTAGGATACTCACGAGTTAAATTTTATTTTTTTCGATAATGAGTTTTGATAGAAGGGCTTAGGCTTGAAGGCTAATGATTGTAAAGCTCTATATATTACTCAGTCGTCATTTGTCAGACAATAAAAGTCTTGTTTTCAAAGTCAATATTGTATAAATAACCCTATTTTAAAGGAAGTGGGATCAGGGAGCTGGTTTATGCATGACCTTACAGTAGAAGAAATAAATTCCACTCCCACCCACCCTAATAGATATACTATATATATACTATATATAGACTACAGCGCCATCTACAATGATTGGCTAAAGAAATATAATTTTAGCAACCAACTGAGAAATATAACATTAAAATCCAACTGAGAAATATAACTTTAGAAACCAACTATCATATCAACCAACCAACCAACTGTAAAAAAAAAAAAAAAAAAAAAAAAAAATTTTTTTTTTTTTTTTTTTTTTTTTTTTGAGTGGGCGTGGCTTGGATACATTCTTTATAAATAGCCGTATTCAAACCTTCAAACCTTCATTCTGTCTGCATCTAGCTAACATTGAATTGTATCAGGCCAACGATCATGGAGAATTTCATAAGATATGAGTTTATGGACCTGCCTGAAGATCCTAAATCTGAGTTCTGGATTCGAGTAAAATCTAATAAAGTTGGCATTGAAAGACTCATAAAAATATCTCTCGAAGGCATTTTTAGAAATAAAAATATTCCGATAGTGGATCGTATTGACGGGACCCTTTTAATGCAGGCAGACGGAGCCTTAGCCGCGAATTCAGCAACCATCGACCGTTTCAACGAATTTTATCTAAAACATAAAATGGATGGGTCCGTTTGGATGAAAATCTGGTTCTCAAGCCAAATTGCATTGTAGTTGTGAATGAATACATTTGTGGGGGACCTTTTGGCGGCACTAGATTAATTTTTCTTTACCACGACGTTGAAAAAAATGAAGCTGTGTGTAAAAGTCCTAAAACGGGTACCGAAGTCAGAATATCTCAGTCCGTACGCACTGGACGGTTTCCTATCGAACTGGGATTTGCCAGATCCATTCATATCTATCGAGATGCGATCGACGATTTGAAAATGGTTGTCAGTTTGATCGGATATGTAGATCCTGTTTCTTGGCTCTTGTATCGTGTGAATCAATTGAAACAGGTATTGGCCGTAGAGTTTTAATTTAAAAATACAACCTTGAAAAAAAAAAAAAAAAAAAAAAAATTTTTTTTTTTTTTTTTTTTTTTTTTTTTGAGTGGGCGTGGCTTGGATTCATTCTTTATAAATAGCCGTATTCATTCTGTCTGCCACTCTCATCTAGCTAACATTGAATTGTATCAGGATCATGGAGAATTTCATACGATATGAGTTTATGGACCTGCTCCGATTAAGACCTGCGAAATGATGTTGGACCGCTCTATGTTGAAAATGCTCACAGTCTATTTTCAAAATAACGCTGTCCCACAAACTCGATACACCCGATGTTGAAAAGCCAGTTGAAACGTATAGCTTATTACGATAGCATGAGTCTGTCCTGGCGAATGGTGTTATCAAGTTTGGATTCTACAATGCTTAGTTGTTACGGTGTTGCAGAGACAAAATGTGTATGTTTGATGTTTCTTTTAAAACAATGATAGACATGTTGGACACCTATGGTTATATTGGCTGACGTGACAATCCCAGCGTCTTGTTGGCTGGTCTAAAAATAACCATAAAAAATATCACGTGGCTTTGTAGTGGCATAATATCCTGTCAATATTTTTAGCCATCCTGTTTTCAAGGACTTATGCTACAAATAACTTTATCTCATCCGGTAACTCCTTATCGCATCCTGTCTTCTTGGATCGCATCCTGTTTTAAAGGATATGGGTTCTACTATAAAAGCCGCTGCTCAGAGCTTACAGTTTCATTCGCTCACTAGCTCTCAAGCCATGTGGATGCGATTATTTTTCCCAGGCCAGATCGGCTTGAGGTCCGCCCTAGCCTCTGACGGAAAGACTTACGTTTCGGCTGTAGATGTGGGCGTGATGCTCAAATTCAACGATATTCATGAATTTGCCAACTATCGGGCCACCAAGCATCTAGACTCGTTTCCAGTCTTTGAAATATCCGAAATGTTCGACTACGTGAGCCTGTTCTCAAATGTTGAAGATATGCAGAGACTCTGGAGGCACGGAAGGGTCGCTGCCGACTTTCCCATGTCTTCGGAGTACGTATTTGATGTTCATATCGAATCTGAGGGGAATGCCAGGTTGCAGGACTGGCTGCAAATCTATACTGACCTCTTCAGAAATGACCTGTTCGACGGCCCTCGTGTCAAGTCCAAGAGATTGGCTACCACCAACGAATGTAAAGTCTGCCTGACGGAAGAGAGCCAGGTGGCGTTCTTCGACTGCGGGCACGTGGTGTGCTGCATGGCCTGTTCGGACAGACTCGAATATTGTCCTGTCTGCCGAACGGTCATTGCGGAAAAGAGACGAGTCTATGTACAATAGATGTGAAAAATATTTAAAAAACTTGTGTCAAACGAGGCTTCCTCATGTCTTGACGACGATGGAAGCCTCGTTTGACACATTTTTTTTAAAGCGATAGGCTACCAATATTGGATTTGTGAAAAAAATAACTTGTAAATATTTATCGGTTTAGACGGTACTTTATGAGAGTCCATTGAATATAAGTAACTTAAAAAATTTCAAGATTTGTGAAAAAATAAACTTAGAAATAAAAAATCGAAATGAAAAGAATAAATTTAGAAAAAATTTCGATATTGGTTAAAAATGACAAAGTCCAAAAAAAAATATAGATGTATAAAATCAGCCATGGCCATGCCACACCCACCTTGAAAAAAAAAAAAAAAAAAAAAAAAAAAAAAAAAAAAAATTTTTTTTTTTTTTTTTTTTTTTTCAAGGTTGATTGATTGGTTGATTGAATCTAGCTAACCTATATATATGCCGGTTTGTCTTCTAACAGAATCATTTGCATCGTGGAAATGAATTTCATACGATATGAGTTTATGGACCTGCTCCGAAATTGCGTTCGACTTGCCTTACGTCTAGAGACCTGCGAAATGATGTTGGAATCTGAGTTTGCCCGGTCTATTTTGAAAATGCTCAGTGTATTTTCAGAATCACACTAATCGCGAGATGGCCAGAATAGATACAGCCGAAAAGGCATTTAGAATGTTGATAGGCCAATTGAAATGCATAGCGTATTGTGACTATGATAGCATGTCTCCTGAGGTTAAGAGTCTGTTGGCTGAAGATATTGTGCAGCCTTATCAAGTTTGGGTTCTACAATGCCTAATTGTTACAGCATGTACTGTTGCAGAGTGCTGGACAAACTGTAAAGTGTGTATGTTTGATGTAGCTTTTGAAACGCTAATAGACATGTTGGACACTTATGGCTATATTGCCTGTATCGAACGCGACCTAGATCGTAACTATAATCCGTTTGGTAATCCTAGCGAAATTGTCTTGTTCGCCAGTCTAAAAATAACCAATTAGAACGCGGTCATCCTGTTTTCAAGGACTTATGTAACGATTCGTATAAATAGCTATCGCATCCTGTTTTCATAGATAAGCTCGCTACTATAAAGGCCAGTGCTCAGCGCTTGCAGTTTCATTAATTCATTACCTCTCGAGTCATGTGGATGAAAATATTTTTCCCCGGCAAGATCGGTTTGAGAGCCACCCTAGCTTCTGATGGAATGGTTTACGTTTCGGCCGTAGACGTGGGTGAGATGCTGCAATTTAATGACAATTACGAGTTTGCTAAGAATCGTGTCATCAAATACATAGCCAATGCATTTCCAGTTTTTGAGATTGAAGAAATGTTCACCTACGTAGGCCTGTTTTCAGCGTTTTTAGACGTAGTTGAAATGCAGATGCTCTGGAGACATGGACGGGTCGCCACTAATTTTCCAGTGTCTACGGAAGATATATTCGACGTTCATGTTGAAACGCAGGGAGAGGTAAAATTGCAGGACTGGCTTCAAACATATGCGGACCTCTTTAAAAATCAACTGTTGGACAGACCGGTTGAAGAGATCGAGTGCCCAGGCCTTACTTGTGACAAGACACAACTCGAAAACAGATTGACTACCTTTCGCATCTCTCCGTTTGGAGATGATACTAAATCGATAGCCGAATGCGGCATGTTTTACTTAAAGTATGGAGATTTCGTACAATGTGCTTACTGCAAAGTGATCTTGCATGATTGGAAACCTTACGATAATCCGCTAAAAGAACATATTCGCAAGAGTCCAAGATGCCCGTATTTAATTGGTTTAGTCGATTGGAAAAGGCCTATGAATAAAACGAAGAACGAATGCAAGGTCTGTTTGACAGAAGAGAGCGAAGTCGCATTCTTTAACTGTGGGCATGTAGTATGCTGTCTGGCTTGTTCCAAAAAGATGGTAAATTGTCCCATATGTAGAAAAGCTATTGTAGAAAAGAGAAGAGTATATATCCAGTAATTAAAAAAAACACACCCGCTCTCAAAAAAAAAAAAAAAATTTTTTTTTTTTTTTTTTTTTTTTTGAGTGGGCGTGGCTTAGCTATATCTATTTATATTAATGCGATCGTGCCTATAAAAATGCAGGTTTGTGTTCTAAAGGAATCATTTACATCATGTTCTTCCAATTTCGTGTGCTCGAAAATGAGTTTCGTATCGTACTCAGGGATTGTGTTCGTCTTGCCTCTCGTCAAGAGACCTGCGAAGTGTTAGAATCTCCATTTACCCGCTCTATTTTGAAATTGCTGAAAGTATATTTTCAGAATTCATCTAGTGACTCGGAGGACATACCTGATACTGTCGAAAGGGTTATTAAGAGGTTGGATGTCAGATTGAGGAATATCATACATTCTAACTACAGTATAATCTCTCCTGATATTAAAAGTCTGTTTGGCAAGGAAATGTTGCCACATAACCATTGGAGTTATCAAGTTTGGGTTTTAAACTGTTTGATTGTTACAGCATCTACCGTTGCAGACTATGCAGAACAATTCAAAGTGGATATTTTCGATAGGGTTTTTGAAGTATTGTTTCAAAAGTTGAAATATTACGGTTATATTAAACGTATTGATGATGACCTGTCTCGCAACCACGATCCGTTTGGTAATCTAAGTAAAAGAGTACTGTTGGCAAGTGTATAAAAACTTACCAAATATAACCTTGAAAAAAAAAAAAAAAAAAAAAAAAAAAAAAAAAATTTTTTTTTTTTTTTTTTTTTTTTTCTAGTGGGCGTGGCTTAACTTATTTAAGACTTGAAAAAAACCTGGCTATATAAATGCGAGTTTACGTTCAAAATAAATCATTGGTATCATGTCTATACGAGGTGATTTTCGTAGACTACTCCAAGATTGCGTTCGTCTCGCCTCTCGTGAAAAGGCCTACGGAATGTTCAAATTTAAATTTGCCTACTGTATTTTGAGAAAGCTTGAAATATATTTTCAGACCCCCGCTAGCCGTTTGCAAATTAGACTGGATTCAGTTGAAAAGATGATTTCCAGGTTGGACATGAAATTGAGGCTTGCTTTACATTATGAAGATGTTCGGTCCGATCCTGATGTTAGATGTCTGTTGGGCGAGAAAAAGTTGCCACGTGTCCATTGGCGTTATCAAGCTTGGGTCTTGAAATATTTGATTCTTACAACAAATACTATCGTAGATTGTACAGAACAATTGAAAGTAGATATTTTTGATAAGGCTTTTGAATTATTGATGAAAAAGATTGACTGTTATGTTTATATTAGATTTATGAAAGGCGAGCTAGCTGACAAAGACGATCCGAGTGAAATAGCCCAGAAGCGAGAGTTATCAATGACTAATATTACCAATACAGATTTAGAAAATTCTCAATTACTGTGTAATATTTGTTTTAGCAGAGAGAGACAAATTGTTTTTGAAGATTGTAAGCATTTCGTTTGTTGTAAAAGCTGTTCAAGCCATTTCACAACTTGTCCAATTTGTCGATCACCTATTACAAATTGTATTACAGTATACCTATCTTAAAAAAAAAAAAAAAAAAAAAAAAATATTATATATTTTTTTTTTTTTTTTTTTTTTTTTTCAAGTGTGGGCGTGGCTTAGCTCTATATAAGTATGGGTTTACACGCTCATTTCTGCCTAACATTTCGTATTGAACAGATTAAATATATACTTAAACATAAAGGAGATATATAGTATTTATTTAACGTTGTTTATATTTTAGTTTTGCTAGAATAAATATAGTATGGATAATATAGAAGTCATATTTAGCTACATGCGAGATGACTACCATAGAACAATAGCACGTTTAGAGTCTTCGAAAGGGGTTGTTGATAAAGAATCTCTCAATAAAATAGTCAACGATTTGGTTGCCAAAGACAAAGAAATTTTTCGCATCATCGATTTCTTGACCATTGTGGAAACCACGTTCAGCAAATGGTATTTCGAATCCAGGCAAGTTCATCAGATTGTTCGAGATAGCGTAGCACAGACAGACGGCCCTTCGAAAGATGATGCGATAGCGGACGCCGTAGAAAAGTTGAAAACGTCTTTGGACTTGATAAAGAGTTATTGCGATGATGCAATGCTGACAAAGTTGAAATTTTCGTGTAAAAGGGATTGTTCTACTAGACAATCGTACCTGGATAGGTTAGATGTCGCGTTTAATTTAATGTGGGACCAGTGGGAAGACGCTATTTGTGAAGTCTGACAAAAATATTTCATGACTCATAGCATTTCAGAAGCTGATTAAACGACTGTAGTAAACTATTGTAATTCTGTCAAGGTCACATGACGGATTTATAATTGTAAAGTCTCAACTTAAATTTCTACCAACCAACCAACTGAAAAAAAAAAAAAAAAAAAAAAAAAATTTTTTTTTTTTTTTTTTTTTTTTTTTTTAATGTAACCTTGTAATGACCTTCATGTGTGGCTTGGGTATATATATAAGCCGTATCCTTGCTAGACCAGTTCAGATCCTTCTCTCTCTATAGAAGCATTGTTTTAAATTGTCATTGTTAAATTACGTGTCATGGCAACTTTGGACAACGATATTAAGCATCTGCTGAGACGAAAGTTAGTGCGTGGGGTCCTGAAAGGAGAACCTTTTCGTACCTTAGAGTCTCATCGGCGAGAACTTATTGGTGAGGTAGCCCAATGGATGGGAGTTGACGTTTCGACCGAAGACGGGTTCAAGAATAGGCTCGTAACTCTGCTGGGATCTAGAGAGGTGCCCACTACTACGGCTGAGTGGACAAAGCTTCTCAACAAATGGATCAGAAATCATTGTTCTGGGGCCGTGCTCTCTTCGAGAGAGATCTACGAGATCTTGGCCGTAGACGGATTCAGAGGGTTCAAACCCAAACATCTCAAGCTCTATTTGCCTACGGTTCCACTTAGAAAAGAATACGAGGATCATGCTCGAGGCGTCAGGGCCATCTACCATTGTATCGACGAGACAGATAGCATTTCAGGCTTGACGGGTACCGATTCAGCTTGTGTTGTGTTCCTGGCTCTCTTGAGACTGTACGGATCGGCTTCTGACGATAGGGTCGCTGTCAGGATCGAGAGAGCCGTAGTTGCAGCAGAGGGACACTTACAGCAGCTCGGAGAGTATTATCCAGACGTTAAAAATGTAAACGAGGCGCTGCTGAAGAGATTTGGTAAGATCTACGTAGAGGTGGTTGGAGATTCTTGGAAGGATGTGTCAGGAGAATTGTTGGAGAGTTTGGACGACGAGATAGGTTGAGGTTCAATGAAGACTATAATATATTATGTTTCAAGGTCACATAAAAAAAAAAAAAAAAAAAAATATATATATATATTTTTTTTTTTTTTTTTTTTTTTTTTTCAAGTGGGTGTGTCAACTCTATATAAACATGAGCGGTGCCTATCGTTGGCATATTGTGCAATTTTGTTTGATAGAATGTATCCTAAATCTATGGTCTGGGTTCAAGTAAGGGATTCGAGTTTAATCCATAAAATATCTGTCGAAGACTTTTTTCGAGAAAAGAATATTCCGATAGTGGATCGTATTGATGATACCCTTTTAATGCTAGCGGACGGAGCCGTAGTCTTGAAACCAGCGACCAGGATACGTTTCAACGAGTTTTATCTAAAACATAAAATGGATGGACCCGAAATCCAATTGGGTAAAAATCTGGTTCTGAAGCCGAATTGTATTGTAGTTGCGACTGAAAGCTTTCCTTGGGCGCCTATTCGAGGCACTAGTTTAATTTTTCTTTACCACGACGTCGAAAAAAATCAAGTTGTGTGTAAAGATCCTGAAAAGGGTACCGAAGTCAGAATATCTCCGTACTACAATGAATGTTTTCCTATTGAGTTGGGATTTGCCAAACCCCTTCATATGTATCCAAATAGAATCGAGCATTCGAAAATGGTCATCAGTTTGGATGGATATAAAAATTTGAATCTGGTTTCCAGGGTCTTGAATCGCATTAATAAAATGGAACAGGTATTAGCCGTAGAACTTTAATTAAATACTACGTCATTGAAAAGAAAATATATTATTTTTTATAAAACTCTTAAAAAAAAAAAAAAAAAAAAAAAAAAAATTTTTTTTTTTTTTTTTTTTTTTTTTTCCAAGTTGGTTTGGGCTGTGGCCTGGCTATATAAGATGGCTAACGTACCTTCATTGTGTCTTGACATCTGCCAGCAACAGTTTTCTAGTTGATTGTAATTAAGTATTTTTTCTTTGTCTATATATATCGAGTCAAGATGAATAATTTAGCCACATCAGAAATGCCTTTAGCCCCTTATTACAATTTTGATGCTACCAGAAACGATGTTGAGCAATGCATGCAGTCATTGCTAAATGGCGTGGCTACGTTACCTAAATTTCTTTCAACGAGAGTTCATGAAATGATGCATCAGTCTGGGCCGGGCGTAAATTGTGTAATGGAAACTGGCAACATGGTTATGGATGGCAATCGCCGAGAAATGGTCGTTGGCCGATTCATAAACGATAAAGGCTACCTGATGAAAAAGAGCGAAAACCTCAAGACGGGAGATGAAATCCAAGAGTATGTGAATTTGGATACTGAAAATGATGTAGAAATGTTTGACTTGTCGTGGAAAAATCTGACTGAATCGTAAAAAAATTATATATTTTGGCCATAATAAAGGTATAATGGATCCTGTTAAACATATTATCGACGAGTATAGAAAATATTATAGCGATACGGCTGCAGATTTGAAATCTTTAAAGTTGGGTGAAATAATAGATAAAGATGGGTTTGAAAAAGAAATGGCGTCCTTAAAATCGAATATGGAAAAATTAATAGGCGTAGATAAAGAGATATTCAGCATTATCGATATTTTTACCGTTTTGGCTATAATAATAAAAGAATGGAAATTTGATTTTACCAATCTTATATGTGCAGTTGATAAAGATGCTAAAGATTTGAAAAAACTAATAACGACTGGCAATCGAATTATAGATGATAAGTGCATCCATAGCTTGGAATCGTCGTTCAAATCGATAAAGGATTATCCTGACCACGTTAGATCGCTAGAATGCGATAGAGCGTTCATACCTGTTTGGCGAGATAAATATATTACAAAATTAAAAACCGCTCATGATTTGATAGATAATCATCTCAAGCAAGCATTAGAGGATAATTAAAATTTTTCTTAAATAAAGCATAATGGAATACGTGGGAAAAATTATTTCTAGATATGAAGATTACTACTGTGAAGTCGTTGATAATTTGAAAGATTTAGAGATTGGGACGGATGAGTTTGAGGAAAAAACGAAATCCTTAAAAACAAATATTGATAAGCTACTCTCCAAAAATGAGAAAATTTTCAGTATTATCGATGCTTTAGCCGTTGTAACTAGAATACTGGATAACTGGGATAATGACACCATTGAGCATTTACAAGCAATTCATGAAAATATCAAGCGATTGAGAGAATTGATAACAGACCCAACTGACAATCGAATGATAGATGACGAGTGCATTAAAAATTTGCAAAATTCATTCGAATCGATACAGAGATATTATTACGTTGGTAAACTGACGGCAAGCTATTCTATGAAGGCTTGTTCCTCGGATGTACGCGACGAATATATGGAGAAATTAAAATCATCATTAAATTTAATAAAGGATGTTTATAAGACAGCGTTAAAAATGACCCTTAGATATATGTAAGACATATAGAATGAAAAATCTGATCTGGCTATAATAAAGGCATAATGGACCATGTTAAAGAAATTATGAACGAACATAAAAAATATTACCGCGATACGGCTGTAGATTTGAAATCTTTAAATTTGGGTGAAATAATAGATAAAGATGAGTTTGCGAAAGAAATGACGTCCTTAAAATCGAATATGGATAAATTAATAGACATAAATGAAGGCGTTTTCAGCATTATCGATGCTTTTACAATTTGGGCTACAATAATGAATGACTGGAAATTTGATTTTATCAATCTTATACGCAAAATTCATAACGATACTAAACGGTTGAAAAAACTAGTAACTAACCCAACTGGCAATCAAATTATAGATCATGAGTGCATAGATAAATTGGAATCGTCTCTCTTATCGATGGGTTCATATCCTGACGAGGCTGAGGGTAGCTATAACCCAAGAATACATCCACCTGATAAGCGTGATAAATATATTGCAACTTTAAAATCAACCCTAAATTTGATAGAAAATTATTATAAGAAAGCGTTAGAGGATAATTAAATAAAGTATAATGGAGTACGTGGAAAATATCATTTTTAAATATGAAGATTATTACGGTGAAATGCTTGTGGATTTGGAATTTTTAGAGACTGGGACAGTTAATAATAAAAGGTTTCAGAAAAAAGTGGAAATTTTAAAAGCAAATATTGATAAATTAATGGACAAAAATGAAAAATTTTTCAGTATTGTCGACGCTTTAGCCATTTTAATTGCAATAATGAGTGACTGGGAATCTAAGTCCACTGATCAGTTACACGCAATTTATAAAAATGTCAAGCGGCTGACAGAATTAATATCAAACCCAACTGCCAATCGAATTATAGATGACAAGCACATCCAAAGATTGCAATCGTCGTTCGAATTAGTAGAGAAATATTTTCAGCATGCTAAACGGACGGCAAGCTATTCTCCAAAGGCTTGTTCATCTGATGTACGTGATGAATATATCGCTAAATTGAAATCAACATTAAATTTAATAGAGGATTATCATAAGAATATATTAGCAATTACTCCATAAATTATATATTTGTAAGACATAGCTACATAAAAAAAAAAAAAAAAAAAAAAAAAAAAAAAAAAATTTTTTTTTTTTTTTTTTTTTTTTTTAATGCCACGCCCACCCTTGAAGCTTGTCTATATTAACTATGGGTAATGTGACTACACTCTCATTGTGTCTCGCCAGCAACGGTCGTCTAGTTACTATGTCTCGTAATGTCTTTTGAGCAAGATGTACATTGACTGACTCTAGATAGTTAGATTTTTCTATAAGAGCCCATGATTTATTCTGATTTCATGAAAACCTGCAATATCTTATCATTTGTCAGACAAAAGTCTATAAATATCTTGTTTTCAAAGCCAATATTGTATAAATAACGCTATTTCATCCTATTTTAAAGAAAATTGGTCAGGAGCGAGTTTATGCATGACCGTACAGTAGAAGAAATAAATTCCACTCCCACCCACCCTAATAGATATACTATATATATACTATATATATAGACTGCAGCGCCATCTACAATGATTGGCTAAAGAAATATAGCGTTAGCAGCCAAATGAGAAATATAGCTTTAGCGGCCAACTTAGAAATATAACTGTAGCAGCCAACTCAGAAATATAACTTTAGAAACCAACCAACCAACTGTAAAAAAAAAAAAAAAAAAAAAAAAAATTTTTTTTTTTTTTTTTTTTTTTTTTTTTTTTTTTAATTGGGTGTGGCATCGCACCGCTTTCGAGTATATATATAAGGTAGTCTCTTGCTACCCACAATCAAATAACATGGCTTTTTATAGTAATGAGCCCATATACTATGGCTATTCTCCTCGACCCAACTTCGATGCTATGAACGATGACGAACTTCAGGCGTGGTTGGAATATTCTCGTAGAGAATTGGATGCAATGAATTCTTGGGAACGCTACAATCGGCCGAGAAAAAATTACCGTCAGCGTGCTTGGAAATCCCCTGAAGTCCCAAAGATTTCTTCGCCTGTATGCCGGATCGTGAACGGTACTTGTGCGGCTTGCGAACAAAGAAGAAAACTGTTTAAACCTGGCCAAGTTATGGGTGGTCCAGATCGTTTCTCTAGAATCAGAGAATGTGAGCGATAATAGTGATTCATTTTAAAAAAATCAAAGGGTCATGAATAAAGATATGGATTGGATGCTTATGTTATTATTTATGGTGATTGGCATGGCTATTAGTTACGTTGATTCTTACTTCAAGCAAAGTAGATTAATGATTATGTCGTCACTAATGAAATTGCTAGACAACGCCCAAAAGACTAACGATGGCCAGTCGACATGAAAAAAAGATGGATCCTGAATGCGTTATCTGCGGAGGCGGAGTGCCAACCGAAGAATTATTCTATACAGAGTGCGGACATCCTTATCATTTAGAATGCGTGCGAGGATTACGTAGGCAGCGTATACGTCGTGTGGCACGCGGAAAAATAACCAAAGATCGAATAAAGCGACTAGCTCTTAAGAAAAAGATAAAAGCTAGCGGTAAAATTCCAAAAAATTTATCTTTGCCTCAATGTCCAGCCTGCAATAGATATTTTACCAGAAATGATATCCGAAGAATAAGTCGCATGATGGGAGACACGTTGAGAAGATGGGAACGAGAACTTAACTTGCCAGGTTCTGATAGCGATAGGTCCAGATCCAGGTCCAGATCCAGGTCCAGATCCAGGTCCAGATCCAGATCACCTCCCAATCTTGGTGTCGTAGCTTAAAAAAATATATATACTACAGAGGTATTTAAAAAAATTACTTCAAACAAAATAGATTAATGGTTATTTCGTCGCTAATGAAATTATTGGACAATACCCCAAAGACTGACGACATGAAAAAAAGATGGATCCTGACTGCGTTGTTTGCCAAGGCGATGTGCTTACCGAAGAATTATTTTCTCCTGAGTGTGGGCATCCTTATCATTTAGAATGCGCGCGAGGATTACGTAGGCAGCGTATACGTTCCGTGGCACGTGGAGACATAACCAAAGATCGAATAAAACGACTAGCTCTTAGAAAAAAGATAGGAGCTAGTGGTAAAATTCCAAAAAATTTATCTTTGCCTCAATGTCCAGCCTGCAATAGATATTTTACCAGAAAGGATATCCGAAGAATAGGTGGCAGGATGAAAGACAGGTGGCGCCTGATGGAAGCCGTGGTGAGAAGATGGGGACGAGATCATAACTTGTCGGGCTCTGATAGCGATACGTCCAGATCAAGTTCAAGATCCAGATCCAGATCAAGATCAAGATCAAGATCACCTCCCAATCTTGGTGTCGTAGTTTAAAAAAGTATGAAATATAAATGTGCAATTTGCCGAGAAAGGAAAGGAAATCTATTTATTGCTGAATGCAGACATCGTTTCCATGCGCAATGCGCCAATCGATTATATAATAAACGAAAACGGAACGCTTCGAATAAAAAAGCCTCCAATAAATATTCTAAGGGATCAAATGTATCCAAATTGCCACCTTGCCCGTCTTGTAAAAAACGCCTTACTAGAAAAGATATCAGAAAGATGCTCAACTTGAAACAGTCAGAAAAATTTGAGCAATTACATGGCCTGGATTATTCAGACTCTGAACTCTATTATTCTGATTTGGATTACACAGGCCTCAACGATTCAGATTTTTACAGCGATCGGTCCAGTTCCAGATCAAGATCTAGATCTCCACCCAGATCACCACCACCTAGCATACAACCATTAGTATATTTGTAGTAAAACAAGCAACGATGAACCTCAAAACAATATTATGCGGAACACTTCTATTTATAATAGCAATGAATGTTATTATGTACTCTTATCTAATTTATACTATAAATACTACCACGACGAGTCAGTCAGGGGGAGATATTGTAAAAGCTCATACAGTAGCAGTTTATGCCCAATTCATAATGCAATTTTTACAATTGACGTTTGCTGGTCTTTTAATGTATGAGTCATGGTAACATGTAGTTGTAAAGTCTCAACTTAAATTTCTACCAACCAACTGTTTAAAAAAAAAAAAAAAAAAAAAAAATTTTTTTTTTTTTTTTTTATGTGACCTTGGATATTTTTTGAAGGTCATAATAAATAAAATTTAGTATAAATAGAAGAACTTGATTCAGTAATATTATTATTAACATGTCTGATTTAAATGTAACGTTTAATCCCAGCTTCATTTCAAAACCTGGAAAATATTTAAATTTGTTGGAGAAGGAATTAGTTTATATAAAAAATTATAAAATTTATCATACGCATTCTGTTCCGCGTCTCGTGGCTGGCTATGGCGACAACAGTTTCATAACCTATTCGTATTCTGGCACAAATGTTCCAGCCAAAGTATGGACGCCAACGCTATTTCGCATTAAACAGATGGTGGAATTGGCTACTAATTATAAATATAATTTCTGTTTGGTTAATAAATATCGTAACGGATACGATAGTATTGGAAAACATAAAGACGATGAAACAGACATTGCTGCTGATTCACCCATAGCATGCGTTAGTTTTGGCCAAGAGAGAAAATTTAAATTTTCAAAGTTGGGTGCTAAGCCAGTCTATTATAACATGACGAGTGGTAGCTTAATGGTAATGCGCCCACCAACCAACAAATATTGGTTTCATGAAATATCAAAAGAACCAGAAAAAATAGGTGTCCGCATAAGCTTAACATTCAGAAAATTAGACAAAGGCATCAATTATAGGTAATTCAAGCTTACGTTAGGTTGGGATAAAACCATAATCTCATGCCGATATCGTGAAATTGGCTTAGACAACATAATCCGGACTACAAACTTGCGTTGGGAGACAATAAAGAGTGTAGTCTTATGCTGATATAGTGAAACTGGTTTAGACAACAACGCTATAGCTGGCATACACAATCTGTCCTGTCTACAAACTTACGTTGAGTTTGACAAGACAATAAAGAGTGTAGTCTTATGCTGATATCTTGAAACTGGCTGAGACAACGTCACTATAATTGACATACCAATTCCAGACTTGCGTTGGGTTTGGCAAGACAATAAAGAGTGTAGTCTCATGCTGATATAGTGAAACTGACTTAGACAGAGACACTATAATTGACATACAAATCCAGACTACAAAATTATAATCACTTAAATTAAAAGATGTTTTACAGTAATTTCTGAGTATACAAGTATATATATATATATATTATAATATAAATATTATAATATAAATATTATAATATAAATATTATAATATAAATATTATTATAATATAAATATAATATAAATATAATATAATATAAATATATTATAATATAAATATTATAATATAAATATTATTATAATATAAATATAATATAATATAAATATAAATATATTATAAATATATTATAAATATATTATAATATAAATATTATTATAAATATTATTATATTTAAAAAAAAAAAAAAAAAAAATCTATCCATTTCTATAGGGTAGCTACGATTCATGCTCCTATCTTCTCCTATTTTGCTCCGACTTGCTTTTTGTGGCAACGAGCGTCAAGGTCATTCAAAGTCACAAAAAAAAAAAAAAAAAATATATATATATATATTTTTTTTTTTTTTTTTTTTTTTTAAATGTAAGATTTTTTCAACTATGTTTATGATACCACACAAGCGGTATCGTCTTGCGCTTCCATTTTCCTGATTCTGGCTTCATTTATAAAATCTACAATTTTTTCGCTCGTATAAAATTTGACCTGGTTATCAGTCAAGTCCACGCGTTCCGTAGGTTCGTTCGTGGCTATTAAATTGTAACATATGTTGTGTTTGGATAACATGAGGGCCAATCGGACGAGGCTGATATCTATTTCAAACGTGTTCGGTTTAGCTTCCGTGAAAAATTGTAACCATTCTTTTACGAGGTATGGTAATTTAAAACTTCTGAGCTTGGGATGCTTATTTTCGGCTACGGTCAGGCACCAAGTTTCTAACGAGATGTTTTTCAGTGCCACGCGTCTCAGCGAATATTTATCATCGTACTTTAAACTCTCTAGAATGCGTATATTGGGATCCGATTCGAGATCTTCGATAGTGGCTACGGACAGTATGTGTTCGGTATTCAATATAGCCTTTCTCGCTGGCCTGCCTTCCAATAATGGATAACTGAGACAGAAAAACACTTGTCTGTAAACGAGGCCTATGACGACTGTGTCCACGATAACTTTCTGAATGGTTATGTCTGTCAGCAACGTGGTATATACAAAAGATATTGGTGTCCAGACGGTAGATGCTGGCACTTCGCTATATTCTATGTATCGATCGTACGGATGCAAGACTTGTACAACGCGTTTCGGGCTGGTGCCGTTGATGCTGAGAGTTATAAATTTTCTGTCTTCGTACGTTCTCTCGATCGGTTTTGAGTTTTCGAATATGATTTCCAGGGGCCATTCTATAATCAGACCCAGAGGCACCAATTTAGAAAAATTTTGTTCGTCCATATACCTAGACATATTTCTGTAATAGGATGTTAAAATATCTTGGATCACGAGCTCAGGCTTCTCTGGACTCAGCCTACGTTGTATCATACCACTGGAAGTGACGCTCGATTCCGAAAACCCAAAGCCGCTTACGGGTTTGACGTCCATGAATTTAGGTTCAACTACCTTACTCATGGTCATGAAAGGTATGTTTAAGACGTCGTGTCGGTTTTGCCATACTGCGGCCAGATTGAGTACGTATTCTATAGGTTCGTCGGACAAAAAACAGAGTCTATAGAAATCGGTCGGACCGTGTTCGCTAAAGTAACAGCCTCCTGGAAAGGGTGCATCATAATTATCCAAATACATGATTGTGCTTTTGTAGAAATATATGTTTTCGTAAGCCGGTTTGATCATACTTTGCACATATCGACTGACTACTTGTGGATTTGTCACGAAATAAGGGGTCGCGTAAAAACGTAAAGTGTTATTTGCATTCGTGTCTCGACTGATGGGATAAATCATGCGTTCGTTGCCTAAAAGAACAGTCCATAGATAATTGGGATTGGAAACAACAGACGCGGTCACATCCGATTTAAAAAATGATTTGAGGGCCAGCAAAAAAGGTCTGTTGGAATCGATGGCGATGGACTCGTAAGGATACATGCGAGACACGGTCCAAGTTTCGTATGGCGAATTCCCCAAATCAAATATGATAACGTCGTTTCGGATCATAGACAAAGAACATTGCTTAAAATTGGAATATATGGATCCGTACGTATTAAAATTCATAATCCTCTTGTTTTAAAACAAAGATTTAAATTAAAGAGACTGGCTTGGGACTAGATTAGACCATAGTTTATGGATGCCGACAATAAAAATGTATGGAACTTGGAAAACATGTTTCTTCTTCGAGATTGTATCTATTGGAATGTATGTCAAAATTTAACGAGCCAGATTCAATATTGTTTTTGACAGACTAAAAGAAATTTATGACTACTGTCATGGCTGAAGATATTTATGTATCAGAATTAAATCTATTTGGTAAATTTTACATGATAAATAAGTATATATGTATTGAAAATAATTTATACTGAAACTAGAAGATGGAGGGATTTTTAGAAATGACTCAGATAGCCAAACCTGGCTGGTATTTTAGTTATTTTAATTTACCATGTTACGTGTTTAATGATGAAAGAAACATGACTCTTTCCATACGCTATTTTCAACATATTATAAATCAAAATCCCTCTAATTTAGAAACGGATGATAAGTTAGAATATTCTTCAGCATTAGATGATAAATATTTACCTTTGTCGAATTTAAATCCTACGAAAGATATAGAAAAGGATATATCCGAAAAATGGGAGGCCAAACGGACGTGGAAATTCGTAATAGCTCATGTAAAATGGATGTTTTCTGAATCTTACTTTCCCATTGAAAATTTGGACGACTTTTATTTTTATTCTGTAATAGGAATGGTTATTGCCGTTAATCGATCTTCTAAAACACTTTATTGGAAGGGCAGTAAATATAATTTCGATAAACCGTGTATTTTAATTGACCCAGATCATGAACCTCATTTTAAAGTCAGGCCATCAAGGAGAAATTCTATTTCTATAGAATGTATTTATAATCATGAATGCGGATGTGAAAAAGGGGAACAAATAATGATGCCCAATAAATTACTTTGGACAGAGACGCAACAAACCGATTACCGTGTAAAAGAGAACGATATTATGGAAAATACAACCATATCATATTATAATTATCCATATAATGGCCATATTTTACAATTTAAAGACTTTTGTTTTTGCGATAAGAATATTGCTAAAGACTGTTATGAGTAGGTTCTACCTAACCATGTATAAATAAGTACATGATGGAAGTCATTGAAACTCTAATCAAAATTTCGCCTCATGATAATGATGAGAATTTTTATAAAAAGCTATTGATATTGCCAGAGGGCATGCTGCAGAAATATAAGCAGGATTTCAACAAATATGAAAAATATGCAACATTGTTAAAATTTCATTTAGCTTCGCTTAAAAGGCCAGAATTAAACATTCGATTGATATATAGTGACGAAAATGGTTGGCATATATCATCCTGCCTAAAAAGCGTTTCTGGAGTAACCCATAGCGAAACATGCACGTGTGAAGAAGATTTTAAGGTACCAGATAATTTTTTTAACATAGTAAGACAGGAGGCAGCATTATCACTTAGATGTAGAGTATGTAAACATTATGCACCTGACTGGGTAGATACAAATAAACCTGACATGGAAAGAGAAAGAGAGAAATAAAACGATCATGTAATAATCTATATTAAAAAAAAAAAAAAAAAGAAAAAAAAAAAAAAATTTTTTTTTTTTTTTTTTTTTTTTTTTTTGAGTGGGTGTGGCCTCTACTGCAGTCTTTTTCGTTTTTTTCCTTTTGGATTCTTAAATTTCTCCAAATAATTATATCCAACAAGCTTTCTCATTAAAGCGGTTTCTTCCAAGTCGTCGTTTTCTACTCGAGGTATAGGATTACCATACGTGTGTGGCGTTATCGGAAAAATTTGAATTTTATGGGGCCAATGATTGGAAGTCCGTCTCTGTTCAAAACGTAGTATTCGCGTCTTTAATACCGATTCGGATACTAAAGATGCAGGTGTCATACAGACATACAATACGCAGCGAATATTTGGTTTTTCTCTGAAATGCTGAGGTTGTATGCCCTGATGAATCGTTCTGCTGTCCCATAGAAGAAGCGAACCCGCTTTAGCTTTTACGCAAATATCGGAATCGTGTCCTAATTTGTCCATGTAAAATTGTTTCTGTTCGTCTGTTATTACGTACCAGTCTTTTGGATTATTAATATGATATTGTTCTCGAAACGCTTTGTGTAATTTATGACTACCTCTCAGCACTCGAAGGGTAGCGTCTCCCTCATTGACGTCGAATAAATTGACCAACCCTTGTACGCATTCAAATCCATTTCTCATAAATGACTGATCTGTATGAAGTTTATCTGTTCCTCGATACCAACCTCGATTAGTTATTTCGCATGGCAAAGATATGCTGAGACCGTCGTAGCTAGTTAATAATTCGTCGGTTTTCCAAATTTTACTAAACGTATCGATAACTTTTTGATTTTGACGAATAGCCCAAGACATGGGATTGTGTCCGAAATCCCAATTCTGTAATAGCATTCCAGACTTTGGAAAAAATTCAAATATTGATTCATACGTCAACGGTTTGTTTTTTACGATTGGAGTTGATAAATATTTAGTTTTGTCGCTAAGCCATTGCCACATTTTATCTTGTAGCGCTGAAAGCTCTTCTGGAGTCAATATGTTATCGATGACTTTGACTCCATCCTCTGCTAGAGTAAAACCCTCGCAAGTGTTGTAAATCATGTTTGAAGAAAGAAATAATAACTGTAGGTTGTTGGCAGGGTCTTTTATAGTGTAGGCCACACCCACTCTCAAAAAAAAAAAAAAAAAAAAAAAAAAAAATTTTTTTTTTTTTTTTTTTTTTTTTAATCACGTGGGCGGAGCATTTTGTAAGCACTGGCAGTGAAAATATTTATTTACTTATATAATATAATAATTTTATTTTTTACAGATCTCATATCTGTTAATGTTTTAACTTTAAATTTACTCGACTTGCATAAAGAACATAGCAACTCAAAATGCATGGCTGGATAAATATGTTGCCTTAGCATATCTTCTTTAGCAGTATAATATTTTTTATGTATTCTTTCGTACAAATCACAATTTGCTCTATAATAGCCTTTGCTCAATGTACAACAAGGTACTAAATATAATTCTGAAGAGTTTGAAGCGTATTTTTCAAACATTTCTATTATTCGTATGGGTAATCCTCTACAAGCGTGAATGGCTACCCATACATTATAGGATGGTATTATTTTTTCAAATTTATCGTCATTGATGTTGCATTGTATAAAATTACATACATTCATATTATGTAATAATTTCATGCCTTTGTACTGTTTCAAATCAACGCATGTCATTTTGGTGTCTACAAGATGAATTCCACAAGCATTTCCAGCACATATATTAATTATATTTTTATTTTTTAAGTCTATGAGATTAAATACAGACAGGGTCTCTGAATATTCTTTCAACAAAACTCTTTTACCAAAGCTATGCTGATAATAATAATCTACAAAATATTTTCGTTTTAAATTTGTAGACTTGTTTAAATTAAGCAATTGGTTAAAAATAAAAGTATTAAGGCATTCTATTGGATTTATGTCGTCTTGCTCTAGATAAAATCCCATATAGTGTCTCAAACTGGAATTGTAAAATATATTCATATTTAGTCTATGGTTCATGTAATAGCAAATCATTAAAATTTTCACAATAGGATGTATGTTATATAGATAGGCTATAATAGAAATAAAATAATGCGTAGATCCATTCCACTGAAGACACTTATCTACGACTTTAGAATCCTCATATATTACTAAAGCGCTGTAAATTTTTTTACATTTCGGATCAGAAAACGATTCACGAAAAGTATATTTCAACGAGTCTATATTTTTCAAAATAGCTATGATTTTATCATTCTTATAATAGAACAATTTTTGGACATCTGAATAAATTAAACGTAAACCAGAACAATACCGATAGATTATCCATAAAATAACGCAAATATATAATATTGACGAATCCATCTTTCAAAATGATGAAAAAGCGTTATGGCAAGTTATACGCAAGTTATACTCTAAAGACTTTTCCATCCGATATATATATACATACTGTAATAGTAAAGCCACGCCCACTCAAAAAAAAAAAAAAAAAAAAAAAAAAAAAATTTTTTTTTTTTTTTTCAAGTTGGTTGGTTGGTTGATTCATTTTCTAAGCGGTGAAAATATTATTTCTTACTTTAAAAATTTTTGTAAAACAACATTGTGAAAAATAAGCAACATGACCAAACATGTATCCAATTTAAAAATACCAATGTCAGAAAAATCATTACAAATAGGATACATTTAAATAGAGTACTGTCCCAATCATTTTTTTCTAACCAAACAAACTCTGTTAATGAATTATTTTTTGTTTTTTCTATGTTTTTATGATATTCGTTGGCTGGTATTGCGTGCAATGCCGTCAGATATTCTTCTACTTTAGAAGTCATAAAGTTTAAGCGTTCGTTTTCGTCAATTTCTAAAATTTCATGTTCCCAAATATAATCTGGAGTTAGTTCGGGGCGAATGGGACCGTCTTGATAATATGTGTAATCCAATTCTCGGTCAATTTTTTCTAGTGTTTGTTTGTCTATAACTTTTGAGTAATCGTATGGATCCATACTATCTAATATCCCATTTACCAATTCGTATATGGCATAAGTTGTAGTAATGACACCAATACTCGTTCCCAAAGCTCTCAGAGACATTGTTCCAATTTGTTTCATAGACAAGACGATCGAATTTTTCAAGACAATTTTTGCCGCAATGCTATTGGCCGCTTTGGATAATAGTTTTGGGGCCTTGCGTTTCAAAAAATTTTCAACGGCGTATTCCGAGATCTCTCTGCCCAAGTCTTTAGACAGCTCGAACGCTATGTCGTGAAAGACACTTACATTTTCGATAGGCTCTTCAATGGCTTCGCGTCTGATACGGCTGCTTCTACCAGCTCGAATTGTATATATCATGTAATTTGGAATTTTAGGCGGTTTATCTTTCAACGGCTTCAAGTTACCCACCTTGGCGGCTCGGATGGCAGTCGTACCCAGTAACCATTCGCCGAATTTCTGACCACCAGACCTGGTGCATTCGTCGTTCTGAAAATCTAAACCGTACGCGTCGCAGTATGTCTTGTTAATTTTCAAACGACCCTCGACTATATCAAATCCGCCATGAAAAATATGTCTCGAGGCCCTTTCGAAAATTTTTTCAGGCATCGATGCAAAAGATTTTTTTAAAGGATTCGAGAGAACGCATTTTCCATCTGGAGTCCACTCCGTATCGATAGAATGGTCTTTGCAAGACAGTTGACATGCCATCGCATATCTGCTGCCTATTCTGACCCACTGATCGAAATCGATGTCACTACAGACTTCCCAATTTTTCTTGAACGGATAGCAACCGAATCTCTTGCATCCAATCTCGTTGAAACGAATCGAGGTGACAACAATGCATCGATCTGCGATAGAAGGCGGTATGAAATAATCTTGGTCTGTAGCGGGCCTCGTTTCCAAAAACGCATAATCGAAATAATGAGGATATTGTTTTTTGTAATATTCCAACAGATAAACTTGTGTGGCTTCGGTAGCATATCGCAACGCGTGTGTGTATTCTGGCTTATTCATGAGCTTGGTTTTGGATAAATGACGCTTTGTAGCGCGGGACCTTTTCCGAAAGGCGATACGACCATTCCACGTAACATGAATACGGGGTCGTCTTTTAATACGAAAAAGTCGCAGCAAATGGTAGACTGGACTTGGAACCATTTATTCTTGTGAAGCGATCTGTACATGGCCGAAGCATGGGCTGCTGTGTAATAACAATTCATGGCGTTTCTCATTAACCAGGCCACGATCGTGAAAGACTCTTCGAACGTACAGTCCTCCGGTAAAGCGTAACACGGATAACATAGAGATTGATGCTTGTCCTTTTTAGCGGCGACAGTTCTTCCTTTTATGGCCAAGTCGTCTCGCGTACCGCAGGCGCATTTTCGAGCTCGGTCGAACAGCGCGTAGGGTGAGGCCTGATTGACTATTGTGATGAGCCTTTCTTCGGCAGCCAAGTTTAGAAAGTCTCTTGGTACGTTGTCTGGCACAATCAATGAGGCGCATACCATGATCGAAATTGTAAATTTTAAAGCGTATTAGGACAAACGAACCTTGAAAATACCAAGTGTTGGGAAAGACTTTGATGGTAATGCGACCTAGATGAAAGAGACGAAAATAGGTAACGAGATAGTAACCCAATAACTTTTTGTGGAAAGCTAGGCAGGGGCTCCTCACTCGAACACGGAATGAGAAGAATGACATGACTGATTCAAACAGAGATGCCATTTATATATAAATGGGTTATGGTAAAAAATACGACCTTGGAAAAAAAAAAAAAAAAAAAAAAAAAAAAAATTTTTTTTTTTTTTTTTTTTTTTTTTTTTTTTTTTTTTTAAAGATTGGTAGATTGGTTGACTGGTAGATTTTTTTAATGGTAAAATGATAGTTTATTAATATTATCTTTATCAAGTATACAATAATTATATTCAAAATCTTCTGTAAAAAGTGGATCATTTGGAAATACATATTGTTCTCCCCAATCACATTCGTCACAATTTATATCTATGCATTCTACAATTATACCGTAGCCGTAATATGGTTTTACTACCATATGTGCTTTGTCTTCAGTATCGTAATTCAAGATAAAGGGTTTATCAAATACATATTTTTTACAATTGTGATAAAGTAATTTCAATTTATGATTTATAACAATGTTATCGTATACCAATTCGTAATATTTCATATCTTCATCGATGGGTATAATTTGTTCTGGAAGCAAAATTTCACGATGGTAATCTGCCATTAACAAATTTTCCGAAAATTTATATTTTACACTTTTTCTCATTTCTCCAATATTTAGACATTCTATAGGTAAATAAATATCACCTGGATCACGTCCCAGTTTTAAACATTCGAAATGGCGATAGCATATACTCATATTTTTTGCGTCTATAAATACGTAATACGGTTCATTGTTAAGTCCAAGGAACCAGCCATATTTTATCATAGAGGTTAAATGTAAAAATATTTTTTCTTTGAGAGTCCATGCATGTTCATAGGCCAACACTTCCTTATATTCAGATATGGCATCCAGACCGTTAACTTTATCGTACAGAGAAAAATATTTTCTACAGAGCAACATTTTAATGTCAAAGGGTAAGCTGAGAAATGAAATTGGTTCAGCCATTTCTATCGTCTGAACAAACCCTTCACTAAATCACGAATGATTCGATAGCGTTGGGCTCTGGGCTTTATATGCTGATCGGCCAGGCCGTTGCATAATCTTTTTCCATGAAAACAGGATATGATAAAGTTATTTATAGACTGTTATATTTTCACCGTTAGTAATTAGAAAATGCTCCGCCCACGTGACCACATTAGAAAAAAAAAAAAAAAAAAAAAAAATTTTTTTTTTTTTTTTTTTTTTTTTTTTTTTTTTTTAGGGGGGGGTGGAGGGGTGTATATTGTTTAATGATACAATGTTTGTTTTTCAATATTATCCTTATCGATTATACGATAATTGCATTGAAATTCTTCTGTCCAAAGTGAATCAACTGGAAATACATATTGTTCTCCCTTGTCACATTCATCACAATACAAATTGATACATTCTACAATAATACAGTGGTCGTCATATGGCTTTATTTCAATATGTATTTCGTTACAATCCTCGTAGCACATGATATAGGGTTTATTAAATGCATATTGTCTGCAATGTTGATAAATTAAATTCAGTCTATGATTTACAACGATAGTACCATAATATCGCAAGTTATAATATTTCAAATCCTCCAAGTTTTCAACAGACATAACTATTTTTGAAGGCAAAATTTCACGAAAGCAATCTACCATTGAATAATAATATCTCGTACATCTAATTTTTATATTTTTTCTCATTTCTCCAATATTTACGTATAGCATAGGTAAATAAATATCACTTGAGTCCTGTTCCGGATCTAAGTAGTTGAAATAGCGATAGCATATACTCATATTTTTTGCATCCATAAACACGTAACATGGCTTATTGTTAAATCCAAGGTGCCAGCCAAATTTTATCATGGAGGTTATACGTAAAAATAGTTTTTCTTTGGGAGTCCATGCATATGGATTGACCAACACTTTCTTATATTCAGATATAGTATTCAAACTGTGAACTTTATCGTACAGAGAAATATATTTTCTACAGAGCAGTATTTTAATGTCAAAGGGTAAGTTGAGAAATGAAATTCGTTCAGCCATTTCTATCGTCTGAACAAACTCTTCACTAAGGCACGAATGATTTGATAACGCTGGGCTCTGGGCTTTATATACTGGTTTGCCACACCCACTGAAACTGTTGCATAAGCCTTTTTCATGAAACCGGATATGATAAAGTTATTTATAGACTGACATTTTCACCGTCATTACTTAATGACGGTGAAAATATCTTTTTTTTAATTTTACCAATGTTATTTTTTTCAAGCCTTGTACAAATAAAGATGAAACATTCTACGTATAAAAAATTATACCAAGCCCATCTAGGAGTCGTTAATGAAACGGATTTGTTACTATCTCGAAACGAAGAGTCTGACCCCTTTTACCAAAATCTAATTGATATCATAGTTTCAAAGAACGCGCCTACGATTGCATGGGATACTAAACCCTTCACAACCGAATTCATTTCAGGACCTGTACGTCAAAGATTAGATGAAACATTTTTCGCTTTCGTATTGAGAACGGCTGCTATCATCAAAGAAGAGAGCTACATACGCACGTATCGAAAACCTGAATCACATCAAGCCGTTTTAGCATGGATTTCTATTTTACGTAACGTTATGATGACTGGTTTGGCTTTACTCTATAATGTAAAATGGACTCCCGAAATCATCCTCAATCATTTGGAGCCTACCATCGTGAAAATGTTTAGCCAAGGTGACGCGTCGGCATTACGCAAGCTCATGTTGGATTTGGGCATAAAGCTGGCCCAAGAAGAACTTTATCCGGCAGAACTTTCATTTGAAAAAATGAGTTTTTTACAAATTACACAATTCGGTTCATTTTACTGGAGATATTTACACTGGATGGCTGAAGCGATTGCCATAAGAGATGAAGGCATGAATTTGTATAAAGACGTATGGTTAGATTTGTTGAAAGGCCCAATTTATCGGACCCTTCGATGCGGAATATGTATGGTGCATTTCCAAAACATGATAAAAGAAAACCATGAGAGGTTAACGTACGAGAATTTACCTAAACTATTTTTCGAAATACATAATAAAACTCATGCGATCCGGCGAGAACATTACAAATTTTTACAAGAACCCAACTATTCAGAATCGCAATACGAGGCAGATTCGGCATTCATGCGCCAAGCTCTATTGCCATAGTAAGATGATTTACCAGACGCTGGTTTTCTGATCTCGTTGATTTGCATGCGCTTGAAAATGGACGGTGTCACAGCCACTCGATCTTTGAAAGAGAGTGCAGCTTGGTCGCCGATCGCTTCAGGATAAGACTCCCACCAGACCAAAGACTGATCGTTTCCTATATCTTCTGAAATATATCTGCCATCTATTTCTTGAAGAACGCTGTTATGTAATATGCCACCATACGTTCCGTGATACAAACGAGGATTCACTAAGACAAAATTCGGTGCTGGCTTTTCTTGCTGGGGTGTAACAGCATATCTAAACACGCTTGTCTGTTGAAATATTTTTATCAACTGCTCTACTGATGTGTGAGGGATGTAAAGAAAAGACATCTTGAATGAAATGGTAGCACAAAGCTGATGCTTATATAGAGTGAAGCCACGCCCACATAAAAAAAAAAAAAAAAAAAAAAATTTTTTTTTTTTTTTTTTTACGGTTGGTTGGTTGGTTGATGAAGTTGGTTTCTAAAGTTATATTTCACAGTTGGCTTCTAAATTATATTTCACAGTTGGTTTCTAAAATTATATTTTCTTTAGCCAATCATTGTAGATGGCGCTGTAGTCAATATATATATATATAGTATATATATAGTATATCTATTAGGGTGGGTGGGAGTGGAATTTATTTTTTCTACTGTACGGTCATGCATAAACTCGCTCCTGACCCATTTCCTTTAAAATAGGATGCGTAATTTATACAATATTAGCTTTGAAAACAAGATATTTATAGACTTTTCTCTGACAAATGACAAGATATTGCAGGTTTTCATGAAATCAGAATAGATCATGAGTTTTATAGAAATTTTTTTTTTCAGTTTATGAGACACTAGCAAAAATGTTTTCTGTTGGACAGATTTCTTCAGGTATACAATCTGAAAAGAAAATACGTCCAGCAACTATGTTTTTTTCATCTTCTTCAGATAATTTGTAAGGTATAAAATCTGAGACAAATCTATAGGCAGCTGATAAAGTCTTATCTCTTCCATTATAGTCATAATCTAACAATATAATAGAATCGTAAAATTTTTTCAAATAGGTATACGTTGGTCTGTCGATAGCCACTAACTCAATTTCTTGATCGCTTTCCAAACATTTTTGTACATATTTAAGCATGGCTTTGAAATTAAGCAAACTAATTTCATGATTTAGTTTCATAAATGACTGATAATTGTCAGATTGTACAAAATCATACTTTTGATCTTCATTATTCCATTTAAAATATTTCGTAAATAATCCAAGTTTAATGGTTTTGAATGGCGGTTTGGTTGAAGTCAGAGTCATTTCCCACGGAATTGGTTTATTTTCGAAAAGGATAAACGAAATATGAACAGTGCATAATTCTGGCATCGTCAGATCTCAGAGAGCTCAGAAGCTTAAATGACATTTTACCAGAAAAACAAATGCTTATATATACACGGGCCATTAAAAAAAAAAAAAAAAAAAAAAAAAAAAAAAATTTTTTTTTTTTTTTTTTTTTTTTTTTTTTTTTTTTTATGGGCGTGGCTTAACTTAAATTAACCTTTTAGTTATAAGTGTGCCAATAAAATCGGCTACGTCTGATGAATTCGTTTTTATCCAGTCTTTAAAAATTAATCCTGTATTTGTCGTTGGGCAAAAAAGCGTTTGTTTTAGAAACGTATGTTCTGTCATGCAATCCACTCGTCCTATAAGGGTTTCATTTTGCACTCTTGACAATTCATGTCTGCACGGAGAAGTTTTGTCGTCCGGATTTAGATGGAAATATGTGCCACAGTCACAGGTTTTACCATTCCAACCCATAAATGGAAGAGGGTGTGATATATCTCTTAAGCAATAATCTACTGAGCATACAAATTGAAATGCAGAAATCATAGGCGTTCCGTCTATTGATTTGGATCCGCATTTGCATCGATATCTGAGTTGGTCTCCTAGCGGTTCGTAATAATCTTCGATGTTGTCGCCAGCCTCTTCCTGTTTTAAATAGTCCCACAATACATTCGAGTTGTTATCTTGAGCTTCTTCGTTCTTACAAGCGCGTTTCTTATCGCCTTTAAACACGATTTCATTTAATGGTAAACAGGACCAGCCTGCCAACGAAAATACATGATAATTGGTTTTTAAATTGCATTTGTCCACGCCTTTTGGTAAACAATACGTTCCAGGGGTTAATTTTTTATTCATAACGTATATTCGTTCGTTCGCGTCTACGATATGAAATGGTACAAAATCCGTTTCATTGTTGCAAAATTTCTTACAGTCGCATGGTTCGCTAGACGGGCATTTGAATCCGTGCAGAGGGCAAGCCGATTGAGATATTGGATGAATCATGCGTTCGAGCCAATGCATCGGTTCGCTTTTCAAGTGGATGTTAGGCTTGTAGTACAGATTAATCATCGTGACTAAGATGAGTGTAAATAATATCAAAGAAATTTATGTACTCTTTGGCATTCTTTGTCTAATGTTCTTGGCTTTCAATTTGGAATTTATACCGGGCCGGCCATGGCATGGACATTACGTCCTGATATGGAAATGGAACGAGTTTACGCTCATTCGAATTTTACCCAAAGACATTTTCGTTTTAGTTGATAAAGATATCATTTATAGATATGCGTCGACTTCATCAAAAGATACTTACATACCAGCGATTCGCTTAGACACCCAAATTCAAAAAGAAATTCTACATTATCGCTATTTATTAAATTGGATAAAAGAACCGCCCGTTGCTAAAGCTTACCCCACAAATTTATCAAACGAAGTTGAAATTTTAAATCACGTATCTAAAGCATTGCAATAAATCTACGAAAACTATGAAACGAGCCAGCCGTATACACTTTCACGTTTTTATGCTGAGTTTGCACCTCTTTAAGAATTTCATCTTCTTGAAACCATAACTGAAAAAAGCATACGTATTCGACGCCGGTAATGTCTAAATACAAATGAAATAATTCCAGGCCGACTTTAACATTTTCGTCTTTATGTATTTGTTTGACTCGAAACGGGTAATATGGAAACACAGACACGTAACGAGGCAATTTCTTACCTAAATTTGTATTGTAAAATGGGATTAGAACTACACCCTTGCATGGACGTCTTAAGCGAGTTAGAAGTGGGATACTAGGCTCAAAGGCTATGAAGCCATCTATTTTCGAATGGGAATAGATGATATCTAACATACGACGGATAAATTGACGAGTTAATTCCATCTTTTGATAAGGTTTAAAGAGTCTGAAATAATGCTGGGCAACTTCATGCTGTAGGGCATTGTAATCGAACATGATGATAGAATGAGTAGAATCTGACCGATCGCGTAGCTTATATATAGCTAGGCCACACCCACTATTTAAAAAAAAAAAAAAAAAAAAAAAAAATTTTTTTTTTTTTTTTTTTTTTTCAAGGTTATGTTAAATTATTTCGTTCATTATATTTTGACATAATTGATATTTTTGTACTTTTATGGGGTTGATAAACGTCTTATAATATTCTGTAAAATTTTCCCCAGTTAGTATTTGAAATAAAGGCGTTTGTTTGCATAAACGACACCAATATTTTATATCTTGTGTATAATATTCAGTACCACGCACCCTAAAGAAATATCGGTCTATTAAACACTTTTCTCCATAAAAAGATAATTTCATACATTTTAAACACATATGAATTTGTTTTTTATCCTTTACAAAGTAGCATCGAACATAAACTAATTTTAACATTTTATTGTGATTTAAATATATTCGATTTTGATTAAAATAGTAAGCGCTATATTTGTCAAATGTGGTATCTATTTCAGAAAATAATATTTCTATAGGTTTATATTTCAAAGAATCCTTAAGACGTTGTTCTAAACTCTCATATTTTTCTTTAAACTGAGTAGTATGTGTATTGTATTTATCATATTCTTGAACAGCTTTTTGAAAAATCCTAGTAGGTAAATACAAATTCTCGATATCATGAAAATATATAATATTATCCCATATCGTTTGAAGGGACCAATCTTCTAACGTAAAAAAGTGACAGTCGCAAATCTCAACAATCTCAAATCCCTTAGGATAAATATTACATATCCTGGCATATCTTTGTCGATCGATTAAATTTATTTTAAATCCAAATAAGAAATCTTTCCAAACGTCTTGTTCAATTTCATTCTCTGAAGTTATAAATATATGTATATGTGGCTCCAGTACTTTGTTATAATGATATATAGTATTAATGACTTCTATCGAATGGATTTTGACAATTTTATCAAATAAACTATACGTATTTTGTAGTCGTTTTATTATGGCGTGATATATAAATTTTAAATTTCTATGTTCGTGGCGCCGATATCTACTATATACATAATCATCGTCATAAGGATGTGCACATCGCAACTCCATACATGAAAATAATTCTAAAAATAATGTACAACAGCCAGTAAAGCTACTGCTTATATATAGCCAAGTCACGCCCACGTAAAAAAAAAAAAAAAAAAAAAAAAAAAAAAAAAAAAAAATTTTTTTTTTTTTTTTTTTTTTAATTTAAGATGTTTCATTCATGGTATATTTACACAACTGATATTTTTGAACTTTTATGGGATTGTTAAAAGTTTTATAATATCTTTCAACATTTCCCTCAGTTAGTACTTGAAATAAAGGCGTTTGTTTGCATAAGCGACACCAATGTTTCATATCCAATATAAACTTTTTAGTGCTAAGAATATATACTATATTGAAATGTCGTTCAATTAAACACTCTTCTCCATAAAAAAATAATTTCGTGCATTTCAAACACATATGAATTCTTTTATTATCCTTTACAAAGAAGGATCGAATTTTATACAAATGATCTGTCAATTTTCTTCTTTCAGGCATGCGATACATTCGACTTTGATTAATATAGTATGCGCTATATTTGTCAAATGTTGTATCTATTTTAGAAAATAATTTTTCTATAAGTTTACCTTTCAAAGAATCCTTAAGACGTGGTTCTAAGCTCTCATATTTTTCTTTAAACTGAGTAGTATATATATTATAGTTATCATATTTTTGAATAGCTTTTTGTAAGAGCCTAGTAGGCAAATTTAAATTCTCGATATCATGAAAATTTGTAATATTATCCCATATCGTTTTAAGGGACCAATCTTCTAACGTAAAAAAATGATAATTGCAATTCTCAAGTGTTTGAGGATAGTCCTTATATAGTTTATCATATATTTCATAATCGATTAAATTTATTTTAAATCCAAATAAGAAATCTTTCCAAACGTCTTGATCAATTTCACTCTCTGAACCTATAAACGCATGTATATGTGGCTCCAGTTGTTCATAATGGCGTATATAGTTAATGACTTCTATCGAATGGGTTTTGATAATTTTATCAAATAAATGATACGCATTTTTTTGTTGTTTTATTATGGCTTGATATATAAATTTAAAATTTTTATGTTTGTGGGCATGATATATACGATAATAATAACTACTTGAGATACCTTCACATTGACACTTAATCATGCTTACAAGTGATTTGACTTACAATGAACTGACTAGGCAAGAGATGAAGACAGAATGAATGTAGCTTGAGTACGGAGCCGCCATTTATACTAAATATAAATCAACCAATCAACCAATCAAAAAAAAAAAAAAAAAAAAAAAATTTTTTTTTTTTTTTTTTTTTTTTTTTTTTTTTTTTTTAACGGTTGGTTGGTTGGTTTCTAAAGTTATATTTCTAAAGTTATATTTTTCTCAGTTGGGTTCTAAAGATATTTCTCAGTTGGCTGCTAAAGCTATATTTCTCAGTTGGCTGCTACAGTTATATTTCTCAGTTGGCTGCTAAAGCTATATTTCACAGTTGGCTGCTAAAGCTATATTTCTTTAGCCAATCATTGTAGATGGCGCTGCAGTCTATATATATATAGTATATATATAGTATATCTATTAGGGTGGGTGGGAGTGGAATTTATTTTTTCTACTGTACGGTCATGCATAAATTAGCTCCTGACCCATTTCCTTTAAAATAGGATGAAATAGCGTTATTTATACAATATCGGCTTTGAAAACAAGACTTTTGTCTGACAAATTACAAAATACTGCAGGTTTTCATGAAATCAGAATAGATCATAAGCTTTTATAGAAAAATCTAACTATCTAGAGTCGGTCAATGTACATCTTGCTGAAAACACATTACGAGGCATAGTGACTAGACGACCGTTGCTGGCGAGACACAATGAGAGTGTAGTCATGTTAGCCATAGTATATATAGACAAGCTTCAAGGGTGGGCGTGGCACCAAAAAAAAAAAAAAAAAATTTTTTTTTTTTTTTTTTTTTTTTAATCAGATTCTTCTTCTGATGGATATTCGTCGTCTGATAATTCTCTGGGACTGTCATATAATAATTCGTTGTAGCTCGCGTCAGAATCTGGCGAATTACGCTCATTATAGGATGTGTCTAACCATTCGTCAATTGAATCTTCGTCGGTCGTTTGATCCATATTAGTTAACTCGTCGTCGGATGTTTGGTCCATATTGGTTGAATCGTCCAACGTAATTTCTGAATAACTAGTAGCATTACTAACTTCTTCGCAGTCCATTCTATTATTCGACGATTCAATAACCGCCTTTTTCGCGCGGCCCCTCTTGCGTTCCTTAAACAAATGATCGTTCTTTGTAAATGTATATTTAACGCCTGGTTCTGTCAATAAAATCAATCGTCTACCCGTCCGGCTCCAGTGTAAGAGTTCAGCGTTATTGAATCGTTTCCAATGCAGCGAGTTTAATACCATATATCCAGGGTAGAGGGGTTCAGGCAAATGCCAAAATGCTATGTTTAACAATATACAAAAGGCTTTTCTTTGACCGATGAATAATTTTTCATAATCTACCCACTGACAGTCTGCCGCACTCATAATCCAATTGGAGATCTCCTTTTTCGCTACGTCCGCTTGGCTGTAAGTGAATTCGACAAATTCTTCGGTTATGCCTGGATATTTATTGAGAAATTTTACAGCGGCACAAGATTTGGATTTATATTCTTCCAATCTTCTAACTTTACGATAAATTGAATATTTTCTTGGATTGCGGCACTTATAAACAACTTCCTGTAAAATTCTAGCCCATAACTGCCATCCTACTGACGGCGTCATTTTTTCAGGATGTATGAACAGCGCATCCCAAACGGCCGTTATGACTTCATCTTTCAAGTATTGGCCGATTTCATTAATGTGTTTTTCAAAACCTTTCGTGACTGGCTGGGGGTCGTCCATAGACTCATAAATATAACGTTTTTTAGATATGACGAGTAAGCGTCTCAAGCGCTGTTCGTATTTCAATTCGACGTTTGGTATATCTAGGAACGCGTTTATGCTATCGCAATTGTCTTTTTCCCACTTATGAACCATCAGACTGTCGGTATCTGCATAACAAACGTGGAAGCCTAAATTTTTCGCGTAATGGTAGGATCCGAGTAGCTGATATCGAGAAAGGGTCACGATCGACATGGCTATGGGAAGATAGGCTAGGGTCGAGTCTTTACCGGCCATGACTCCGTAAAGCGAGTTAATTAAAATTTTATAGCCCAGCTGGCTATTGTAATGATAAATGTCTTTCGTTCGTTTGTATTCAATTTGATGATTTTTACGCAGCGATATAAAATGGCTAACAAAATTAGGTAGAAAGGCCTCCGTCTTCGTATTAATAACTATGGCGTACTCGTCGATTTCTGGATTGAATGTTGGATAGGCAAATTTGTCTGTCATAGGTCGATCTTCCAAAAAATCATCGTTGCTATGGATGCGGTACGGGATGCAAGTCATTTTCTGAGCGGTCTCGTTTGCCAGCCATTCGTCGCGGTTCATAATAGTACAAGTGCCGTAACATAAATTACTACTCAGCAGAGTGCTAGGATACATGCTGGCAAAATCCATAATCACTACATCTTCATAATATCGTTCGGGAAAGCAAAAATTTAACGCACCCTGGTAAGTTTTTCCACGGAAAGCTGCTTGGTATTTTAAATCGTTTGCTAAACTAATATATTTAGTATTAATCAAAAAACCTCTACATATCGCATGAGTTTTAAAAACCTCTTCTATAAATCGAGAATTGCCCAAATGTAAACTTTCTACGGTATTCAGTGCCACGATATTGGCCCGTGATAACAAAAACTTAAAAACTGTTTCGAGTTGAAACAATCTATAAACCAATTCCGAGTCTTTTAAGCAATAATCTAAATATGTGCGAAACGTACCAAATTCAGACGCATCTGAGACTTTGTAGGGTTTCAGCATTTCATAGCATATTTCAGTCTGCGTTTCTTCCAACAGCTGAGCTGCCAATTCATTGCGATACCAAGCCCATATCCCAACGGTGGCTACTTTAATTTTGGATTCACCACCCAATTTCATTTTAGCTATGGCATCTAATCTATAACTTGGCAAATCGGCTTTAGAAAATACTCTTGTAAAAGTATAAAGATCTATTACAAATTTACCGTCGAACGAAGCCACATTATCTTTACCTATTTTAGCAGATTTGTAACGTCGAATGGTACTGTACTGTTTTAGCCATACCAGTTTTGCAATAATACATGGGAAATCGTATGCGTTAATATTATAGCCAGTGATGATTTGAACGTCGGCTAGCAAAGAATGAAAATGGGCTAGCATCTCGGCCTCAGATGTAAAAGCTGTTGCGCATTCATAATTTGTTAAGGGCTGAGCTCCGTTGGGAAGTAAATAGAGTATTTGTTTTTGGACCCCATTCCGCTTATTCCATTTAAAAAGGCTTATCATAACGATTTTATCTGTGCTGAAATGGCAAATTGGAATATGGTTACCGATTAATGGAACAGTTTCTATATCAAATGCTGCCATCGTCCAATCGGGCTCTTCGAAACAATTGGGGGTCATACTCAACGAGGACATGAGATCTAAAGAATTGTTTAGAATTTCGTACCATTTGTAGTAGAAAGAATATGTATTAAATTTTAGACACAGATCAATATAAATTCGCGTCAGCCAATCCTCGGGGTTATAATAAACCATTTTATAGCAATTAAATAAGCGTCCAACACTCTTATGAGGGGCTGTCGTATATATTTTATAAAAAGGTTTCGATCTATATTCTAATTTGTTTCTAGCTAACCTATCTTCGAACGAGGGTAAAACTTTTTTGAGTTGAGTGATTTCAATATAGGTAACATCATTACCCGGAAAATATTTTTTAATTTTACGAACGACAGTATCAATATTATTTGTACATACCCCTATCCATTCTGTGTAATGTTTAAGTTGTTTTTCGTAATGACCATCCTTATTCAAAAATGATATCTCTACACCAATGACATTTTTTCGACGCCAGGCACAGGACCACTTCGTTGAGAAATTCATCACTAATGAGATTTGAGGAAATGCTTACGTTATATATATAATATACATATGACCTTGAAAAAAAAAAAAAAAAAAAAAAAAAAAAAAAAATTTTTTTTTTTTTTTTTTTTTTTTTTTTTTTTTTTTTTAACGGTTGGTTGGTTGGTTGCTAAAGTTCATTAACACATATCTCGGACTTTACTAAACTTATAAAAATATTATCATGAAGTCAGACTGTTGCTGACTGACAGAGTGAATCCCATTATTTTATTTTAACAATTTTTCCACAGCGAATACATTTCTTATACAAATTGGGCATTTCATCTATCGCCCTATCTTGTTTTAAAAAAGTTTCATAAGTCGGTTCGTTGCAGCATTTCATAACATTTGTTTTCTGAATCCATAATTTGCATTCTTCTTCATTAAATAGAAAATCCATTCTTAATAAAGCCTCGATACAGAAATGATACGAGTGTTCTTCTTGTCTTTGCTGTTAATTTATTACTGGTATTTTTACGCGCCTGGGTCTGAAAGCGTTACGAAACCTTCTGCTGGTTCACCCTCAAAAGCCCCGTCATTCAATTACGTATTCGATTCGAAGAAGCCAAAACATTTTCAGTTTACAGTGAACGGAAAATTAGCTTGGGAGCATACCTTATCCAGTGACGCTTACATGTTTCATCAAGGCCAAATTTTGGCAGTCGATCCATGCTATGGAAAATCGAACGGCTCGTTGGTTCCGGCTGTAGGACAAAATCTCTACGATCACTTGAAATCGGATCCTCAATTGAAAAACCTTCCAAATTTTAAAGAAAATAGTCAGTTTACCGTTCATAAAGGAACCGTTTTCAATTTCGAGTGTCAAAACGGTCGTGTCTCGAGTCTCCAAATCTGTCCCTCAGGAACTACTCTCATAGCAAACGCTTGCCAGCCCGTCAATGCGTGTACTGGCAGATCGAACGGAGTAATGCTACCAAATCCTAAAAACATATCCCAGTATATCATGTGTCAGAATGGCAAAGAGGTCTTTATAAAATGTCGTAACGGAACCCTGTTTTATCACGATCGATGCGAGCCCGTCAAAGATTTAAATCATTATTGTAAAATTTTTCCAAATACACCTTTTATTCATAACGACGAAACGCGAGTCGAATGTCATAACGGTAAGCCCGTATTCATTACTTGTAAGCCTGGAACTAAATTTTTGGGTAAAGATTATTGCGAACCTATCAATTGTAATGGTTTACCGGACGGTAGTAACATATCTTTGCCTGAAACAGAAATGCCTCCGTTCAATTTCACGCCTGGATACATGACTTGTAAGAATGGTAAAATTGATGAAACTGTAGAATGTCCTCAGAACTGGGATAAATCGAAAGGCGATAACTTGCCATTTTTACCTATGGTTTACAACGGCCAGAAATGTACGGAACCCATATTTTGTGACAATGTCTTTTCCAAAGACCCAAATATTATCGTCCCCGTTTACGAATTTACAAAACACGTTAAAAATTGGAGGAATTCTGAAGATTTAGATCATACTGCAGGCTTTATCTGTGAAAATGGAGTTCGTAAAAGAAAACTGGTCGACGAAGGCAAACGAATTTCTAAACGTTATAAAATCGAAGATGTATGTGTTTCGGATGAAAAAATATTCATACGCGACGCCCCAGAATGTTATTACGATTGCGCTGAAAAGAAACATCTGAGATGTCCTAATGGCACAGTTTTTACTGGATCGAAATGCATTCAGAAGCCTAAGAATGCTTTCAAATATAATAATTTTTATCTGTTTGAATTTCCCCAAGTAAATTTAGAATCTTGGATCGAGCCGTTCAATTACCATAAGGATACCATACCAACTTGTCAAAAATCCGAAATCTATATCCAGATGTATAATATTTGTTCTCATCCCGATTGTGTCAACTACGCCTTCGTGTCTCAGATTCCACAAATGGCCGTCCTGTTACCTCGCGAACATGCAGCCAAATGTAAATTTTACGAAAATGAAAGATTATTGAAAAAAGAACCTGTCCATTTTACATATAATTTTTGGACGCAGAAAATATCAGACTGGCCAGAAGAGCCTTGTCAACCTGGTCAGAAAATACAAACTGGAAATATTATTTGGGATAGTACTGTCTATGCTACGTGCAATATCCAACGACCGTTCATATTTTGTCCCTCTATGCATACGAAACGTATCATTTCAGTCTCTGATCAAGAATATGCCTGCGAGCCTCCTCCGACTACGGAATATGTAGTCAATTGGTTGAACGATTGGTTAGATTTTGCGACTGGAGAATTCAGACAAATAAAACCTGCGATTTGGAACGAAAATAATCCACCGTCCGTCAAATTTAATAAAACTATGGATTCAATACATTTAACCGAAAAAGGTTTACAACTGAATACGGGCATGAGGCTTAAATTATTCACTGACCAACCCGTTCAGCTCCAAGTGCGATATAGAGTGACCTATCCACCCAACGTGGCGTTTGAATATAGCGATGCGGGGCGAAAAGCACTCGTTTCCGATTCTTTGTCTGGATTTATAGTCAGGCGTGGACAATTTACGAATAAAACGATAACACTTCCTACATATAAACCCGTTCAAATCGTCGAATTTTTGAAAGAAGATCTGTACGTATAAACCAAGAAGTATGGACGAACGTTCTTTGGCCCACGGTGTGCTATTTTATTCTTCGTTATATATAAATTGCGTACTGCTGAGTATTGGGGTGACCACGGGTCGTTGGATTTTCGTATTACTGATACTGTTGACTATAGGACTGACTGCATACGTAATGTATTTGACGACTCAAAATCCAGAACATTTAAAGAATGTTGGCAGCTGGGCAGAAAAAACACTCTCTATTCATTTGGAAAAACTGAAGTTGTTATTTTAGATAAAATTTCTCGAACCTGTTGTTCGACAGGGTCATTGATTACGTAAACGTTCGAACGAGCCTTCAAGAGATTTTCTTTGTAAGAATCATGCAAGCGTTCTAAATAATCTAAGCTTATCAAACGGTCGATCGGAGAGCGGTCCCGGATTCGATTAAACGCTTCGAGAGGCTCTACGTCTAAATAAATGAAACAATCTACGTTAAAATTTAAAACTTGATAAATTTTGTCGTACGTATGTAGATCTTGTTCGTTTAATATCAGCGGGGCAAATATATACCTGGAAGTCCAAGGACACCGTTCGACTAGAATTAAATCGTCACCTTTCGGAAAAGACATTTTTTGATTGTATTGAGAAATTAAGACTTGGAATTGGAAAGCCGGTCCGTAAAGCGTTTGATTTTCATATAGATGGGGTAGTAATGTCCATTCGTGTATGGGTTCAGGAAAACATTTAAAATCTGTAGCCAGTTGTCGCATCAAAGTAGATTTGCCAGCCCCAATCAATCCGTCGATACAGACAATGTAAGGAGCCATGATGAAAGTAAATTAAATGTTCAGAGTCAAGCATATTTATATATAAAATATGGCCTTGAAAAAAAAAAAAAAAAAAAAAAAAAAAATTTTTTTTTTTTTTTTTTTTTTTTTTTTCAAGGTTGGTTGGTTGATATATATTTATAATGTTAATTGAATTAAGTATATTTTCAAAAATGAAGATTTAGACTTTGAGTTGACTATTGCAAATTCGACCAACTTTAGAAACGTAATCTTAAAATAAAAATATTTTTGAAAACTAATCGTGGAATCGTGATTCTTATTACATATACATAGTAAAATAAGCAATTTAATTCAGTCGTTTTTTTTCAAATTTAAAAAAAATGAAAATTTTGCAAATTCGACCAACTTTAGAAACGTAATCTTAAAATAAAAATATTTTTGAAAACTAATCGTGGAATCGTGATTCTTATTACATATACATAGTAAAATAAGCAATTTAATTCAGTCGTTTTTTTTTTCAAATTAAAAAAAATTGAAAATTTTGACAGAGGTGGTGGCACATCAGCAAATTTAGATAAACTGTTACTTTAGCATGATATATATATATATATATAGGCTAGCTAGAGTCAATCAATCAATCAACCAACCTAAAAAAAAAAAAAAAAAAAATTTTTTTTTTTTTTTTTTTTTTTTTCTAAATGTTATAATATCTAAATAATGTTATTATAAATAAAATGAAGGATACTATTAAACCAATTGCTGATATGATCCATTCATAGGATCGTCGTCGTAGTGTGGACAAACTTGACGAGACTGGATTGGGTATTTGAGAATTAGGTTGTAGTATGGGTAAACCTGGCGAGGCTGGATTAGGTTGTAGTATGGGTAAACTTGGCGAGACTGGGTTGGCAATGGGCAGTTGAGAATTATTTTCTGGGCAATTTGGATTTGTCCAAGTTCCGTCCGCCTTACATCTTACAAGCACCTCTTTACCGTCGCACTTTACTGCTGCAAATCCTGGTGAAATTATTCGGGCATTTGGTATTATCGGACATGGGTCGCATATTATTTCTGGACCGCTCCACTGTCCGTTCGTCTGGCATATTCTTTTGTTGCTACCGACAGCATAAAATCCTGGGTTGCAAACCACAGTCGCTACTGAATCAACGTTCCTATTCGGATAAGACACGGAACCGTTTTCGGGGTTGTCTAACTCTTCACATTGTATGGGCTCGCATTCAATTTTTTTTACTGATGGAATCCATTCGCCAGTAGCAGAACAAAATAGAGATTTGTAAAGGGTTTTGAGTTTAAAACCTTCAAAGCACTTATAAGTTACCATACTAGGAAATGAATATACTGAGCCTGTATGGTAGCCGTTTTCAATAACAGGAGGTGCACCACAAGACCTTGGAAAGCATTCGACCGACGAAGGATTCCATACTAATTCGTCATCTTTTTTTGTTAAAATAGAAAATATAGTGTTAGATCGATATCCATCATCGCATTGCAGAGTAGCTTTATCACCTTCTAAATAGGGTGGGTCATGGCTACCCAAGAATTTACCTTTAATAGCGGATGGCAAAGTATATATCATTTATAAAACTTGATTATATAGTTTGAAAATAATATTTTAAGGTTTCTCGTATCTATATATACGCCCCATAGTTCGCATAAAAAACCAGAAGAAGATTGATGCTAGAAGACAAAATGAAGGTTTGAGTACGACTATTTATACAGAATGAATTCAAGCCACACCCACTCAAAAAAAAAAAAAAAAAAAAAAAAAAAAATATATATTTATTTTTTTTTTTTATTTTTTTTTTTACGGTTGGTTGATAGTTTTTAAATTTATATTTTTCAGTTAGTTTCTAAAATTATATTTTCTTTATCCAATCAAATTTATTGTAGATGGCGCTGCAGTCTATGTATATAGTATATATATAGTATATCTATTAGGGTGGGTGGGAGTGGAATTTATTTCTTCTACTGTAAGGTCATGCATAAACCAGCTCCGCGATGTCCAAACCTATTTCCTTTAAAATAGGATGGGGTAACGTTATTTATACAATATTGGCTTTGAAAACAAGATGAAATATTCAGTTATTTATGTTCGTAGTTATTTCCCATCCTGGACTCTTTTGAATTTGTTTATGTATAAGATATTTTCGCCATTCCATTGGGTTCATATTATAATATAAAGTATTCAATGTAATTTTTATATATGCTCGATATAACCTATGATTCCAACAGACAAATAACATGCAAATACACAATAATATAATTAGCATGCTCTTGCTATTAAATGTACAAATAAAGTATGTCTAATCGTAAACCAGTTTCAACTTCTTTAAAGCCAAATAACCGCAAGAGAAGAGATATCTCTTCTTCTAATACTGTGAACAAAGCTTTTAAAATGGAGAAAATCGTAAACGAGCAACCCGCTGATATCGATCTTGAACATCAACCTGAGGATGAGCAACCCGCTGATATCGATCTTGAACATCAACCTGAGGATGAGCAGCCTGGACTCGGCGGCAACGGAGATGAGCAGCCTGGTCTCGGCAACGCAATTGATCCCGTTCTGCCTGGTCCCGGCAATCTAAATGGTTTGGGGGGTGAAGTCGCTAAGGATAATGAGCCTCAAGATGACGACAACGTGTTAGAACAAAAATATAACGAAATTTATTTAAGAGGTTATTGTTTGCAAAATAATAATATGGACCAGTATTACGCAAAGGATGTTGAAGGTCATGATAAATATTGGCAAAATGAAACTGGAAAATTAGTTTATGCTTGCAAAAAAGTAATAGACGGGGATAAAGAATATTTGATTGAATATCCATGCGCTAAGAAAGATGGTACAAATGTTTATATTTATGAAAATGGATGTCCAAAATACCCCCTAAATTTAACTACGCTTAAGGCAACGTATCCTTTAACAAGAGAGGAAATGTATCTTAAAGATGAAAATGGAAATTATGTTTATCCCATAGATGAGGATGGTCAAGAAAGTTATCGTCAGGACGAGAATGGTAATGACTTACCTCTGAACGAGTATAAATATGCCAAAAACCCAGATGGGTCTGAATTTTATCCAAAACGGAATAATGGGGACGAATTTTATCTGAAAGCTGAAGACGGTAGCTCTGAAAAAGGTGCCATATTGTATAAAAATGGCGAAGTAGTACCATACTACGCTCGTAAAGCAAATGGTGATGAATTTTATCCTCGTGAATTTATCGAATTATAAAAAGTCATATAAAGTGCGATCGTGTCGCCAAAGCCATGTAAGAAAATATTATGTTTAGTCCTTTTACGCGTTTCATAAGACAATCTATAAATAATATCAATGTTTAATTTAACAAATTTTTCAAAGTCTAAACTAGAAGGTTGTTGCCAGCATACCTTGAGACATAATAATGTGTGGGTACACTAGCCAGCATATATATATTATATAAACCACGCCCACTCAAAAAAAAAAAAAAAAAAAAAAAAAAAAAAAAAAATTTTTTTTTTTTTTTTTTTTTTTTTTTAGGAGGGTTGGTTGGGTGTAGTTTATCTATATATTTCAACTAGCCGTATTCATCCTTTTTGCGTGTAAATTTTCTTCTTCCTCATTTCTTGCTTCCATGTTTTCTTCTTCCTCAATCTGTTCCGAATCCATACCAATAGCACTTGAAATATTTAATGCAGGTTCTGATAACGGTATAGCATTTTCATTAGACAATAATGTGTGTAAATAATTTTCAGTTGCATTACAAGTAGTAATAAATAATTGATCTTTATCCACAGTATCCAAAAATATTTTGTCTAAGTCTATTCTAAGTATGGTTTTTAAATCGTAATACAAGTAATCCTGATAAATTACCATAAGTGTATTTCCCCGATTGTCTCTTCTAAGGGTCCTTAATAACCGCAATTTAACTTCAATTTGATCTTTATATTCTTCAACATCGGGCAAAAGTTGTTTCGAAATATTAAATCGTAGTTTGAAATATCCCTTATATAAATTATAAAACAAATTTTGTAGTTCAATTACAGTCCAATTTTGATCTAATAGGATTTTTTTATCACTTGTTTCTCCCAAACCATCTACCGTTTGAATTGATCTTCTTTTCCTATTGGCGAACGCTTTTACACGTTCAGTTAATAAATCTGTGAACTGTTCTGGACTTGTATTAGGCTCAAAATTTAATATGCGTAACCATGTTTTATACAACAAACCAATATTTTCGGCTTCTGTTGAATTAATCTCTTTATCAGGCAAAGGAGATAACATATCGCTTACCCATTCACTAAAATTTTTTTCCGAAGGGTATTTATCTCGTAATTTTTCAACAAATGATGTAATATTAATTATAAATATTTTCATCCATTGCTGCTCGTTTAAACTTTCTGGATTTATTTTTTTAGCGATATTACTTAAATTAAGGGAGAACTGTTCTACAGAATTTCCTGAAAATATAAAGTTTTGAGTAAATTTTTGAAATTCATAAAATCGCTTAATAAATGAATCTTTCCATTGTAATTTATCATTATTAGGAATGTCTGGAGTCAGTGCTTGAAATTCATTGATGATTGTATGATTTATTTCAAATTCTTGTTGCATCGCCGTCAAAAAATTTAAACACCAAACTTCATTATCAATTGATACGAAACGTTGTGCAGCATCTTTAATATGATTCCATATTTCAATTATTTTAGTAGGAAAATTATCTACATTGATACCGCAACCTAGCTGATTAATTACATCGATACACCTCCCATACTTATCTATTAAAATCTTGATATTCGCGACGACATTATCATCGTTCGGTATCCGAAACATTGTTGCAATTTCAGTTATTTTCGTAGTATCAGTAGGAGATCTGGAAGTTAAGGATAATATTATATTGCCAAAATTATACGCCGATATATTATCATAATTAGATTCGTTTCTAACCTTGTCACATTGGTTACTCACCGCAAGAATGAGTTTTGTTTCTTCTGGCCATTGTTCTAAGAATAAGTTATGCCAATTATCTTCATTATTATAGGTATCTTTTAAAAAAGCTATGACTTGTTGATCTGCAGTATTTAATACCTGTCCATTCGATATTTGTGTTTTTAAATTAGTTAGGCTAATGTTGCATGCTGTCAGCTTTTCGTTTACATCTAATAATTGTTCTTGTAAAGCTCCTTTGTCACCTTGCAATTGTTCTATTGTTCTTTTTAAAATGTCCGTGGATTGTACCGTTTTAGTTTCTAAATTTCCTTTTTCAAGTTCCAATCGTTGTATTTGTCGTTGAAAAGACTTTGTAGTTTCTGCTAGTTTTCGTTCTAAATCTCTTTTTTCATCTTGCAATTGTTCTATTCTTTTATTTAAAGGGTCGTTTTGAGTTTGTAATGTTTGATCTGAAGTTTGTAATGCCTGTGCATTCGCTAGTTGCGTTTTTAAATTATCTACGTTAGCATTATTTTCTACCAGCTTTCGCTTTTCATTTGTTAGTTTTGCTTTTAAAGTTCTTTTATCATTTTGCAATTGGTTTATTGTTTGATTTAAAGTGTCGATTTGAGTTTGTAATTTTTTAATTGTAGTATTTAATATCGGTACATTAGTTATTTGTGTTTGTAAAGTTTCTACGTTAGTATTGCATTCGGCCAGCTTTTGGCTTTCGCGTGCTAGTTGATCTTCTAAAGCTCTTTTTTCAGCTTGCAATTGTTCTATTGTTTGATTTAAAGAGTTGTTTTGAGTTTGTAATGTTTGATTTGCAGTATTTGATACCTGTGCATTCGTTATTTGTGTTTGTAAAGCTGCTACGTTAGTATTACATTCTGCCAGATTTTGGGTTTCGCGTGTTAGTTGGTCTTCTAAAGCTCTTTTTTCCGCTCGCAATTGGTCTATTGTTTGATTTGCAGTATTTGATACCTGTACATTTGTTATTTGTGTTTGTAAATTTTCTATTTTAGCATTGCATTCTGCCAGATTTTGGGTTTCGCGTGTTAGTTGTTCTTCTAAAGCACTTTTTTCAGCTTGCAATTGTTCTATTGTTTGTTTTAAAGAGCTGTTTTCAGTTTGTAATGTATGATCTGCAGTATTAAATATCGTCCGTGTATTTGCTAGTTGTGTTTTTAAATCTTCTATTTTAGCATTGCATTCTGCCAGGTTTTGGCTTTCGTGTGCTAGTTGTCCTTCTAAAACTCTTTTTTCATCTCGCAATTGTTCCATTGTTTGGTTTTCGCCTGTTAGCTGTTCTGATTCTACAACTTGTTCCATTGTTTGATTTAAAGATAGTTGTACTTCTGCTAAAGTACGTTTTTCATTTTGCAATTGGTCTATTGTTTGTTTTAATGAGTCGTTTTGAGTTAATAATGACTCATTTGTTTCTGTCAATAGCCCGTGTCTTATTCTTGCCGATCCGTGCTGAGATTTTGATTTTTCACGCGTCTTTAATAAGGCATTATATTTAGTTTCTAACTCTTTATAATCGTTGGACAATGTTTCGTATTTAGCATCTAAATTTTGTTTTCGCTCAACCAATTCCCTATATCGATCATCTGAGTTACTATTTACTTGGGTCAATGTTTGATTCGTATTTTGTGTTTGAGTATATAATTCTTGTAAAGTTACATGTTCTTTCTTCAAATTCTCATGTTCTTCACCTAATTTATTATGTATGTACTGGACCTCTTCAAATGCTTTAGTTAACGGTTCATACTCATTAGCTAAGGTTCGGTGTTCCGCATCTAGCTTATTAAGCTTCGCTAATAATTCATCGTATTCCTTTCTTGGAACCGTTTTACCTTCTGCAAGGTCCTGTATTATTTTGTCCTTCTCTTTGATTTCTTCGTCTTTAATTTGAATTTCTGACTTTAAATAATTTATGTTGTCTGACGAATTGGTTAATGGTAAAACTGGATACTGCATATTTTGATTACTATGCAATTGATCAGTCAAATTTTTCTCGCGTTCTTGAGCTTGAAACAATAATGCTGAACCCTCTTGATGCAATTTATTAAGTTCGTTTACACCCGAGTTACACATGTTTTGACATTGTTCTTTTAAATAGAGTATCTCTGCCTGATTAGCATTCTTACCCTCTAGCAAATTTTGTTTTTCCTTTTCTAATATACCAATTTTTTCATTTAAAATATTTATCTTGTTATTTAATTGTGTAACTACCCCATTTACGGTTTGGTTATAGGATGTTGTCGCAAGTTGTTGCGATGTGACTGAAGATTCGGCCCCAGATTGTAACTGCAATGGAAATCCTTCTACTCCTGGCATCGCAATGGGTGATGCATTTAGCATCGGGTTTTGTGAGTCTAATCCAGATTGTATTGCATACTGGACAGGATATGTCAATGCCGTTTGAGATTGTTCGACGGAATTATCAACATACTCAATTGGGAAATTACGTTGATTTAAAACAGTTTCATTCATTGAAGGAGACATTGTATTCACATTGGATCTTTCCATTAAAGCTTTGAAAATTTTGTATTGATCATCGTAGCGCGATTTCAATAGCCTAAATTCTGCTATTTGACGGTCCGATTTTATAGTAACGTCAGATATAGATGTTTCCAACTCTAGTATCTGCTTCTTATAAGTATTGTTAGTTTGTGTGAGAACGGTAATATTATGCTCTGCATCTGATAATTTGCTATCTAAAGTACGTTTTTCTTCTTTGTATGCCTCTAGTTGTTGTTTTAAACTATTGTTTTCAGTTTCGAACTTATCCATTTTTTTCTTTAGAGATTCATGGGCTTTTGTTAAATCGGTCAGGTTTTTTGTGAGATTTGCCTGATCGCTCGACGAGTCATTTTTATGACTGTAATCCGCATCAAAAAATTGTTTAGGCTTAGTTTTGTTTGTGTCCAATGCTTTAAACAGCCTATCCTTTTCGTTTTTATAGTATTCCAATTCTTTAGACAACCTATCCTTTTCGTTTTTACATTCATCCAATAACTTCGATAAACCTTTATCTTCAGATGAAGAATCGATAGCTGTTGGTAGTTTGTATAACTTGAATAAAAAATCTAAAAAACTACTGCTAGTCCAATATAAGTTTGCATTTCGTTCGATGAGCGGTCTGCTCAAATCGTACGCTTGAGTCAAATCGTTCTGCAATTCTCTTTTTAAAGTGTTTATAGTACTGAGAGCCAGCACGTCGTCTGGATCTCGCTGCCATTTTATGATGGCCTCTATCAAGGTTCTGAAAATCATCTTGTTTTTCTATTCGTCGAAAAGAATTTTTCCGATTTGTTCTAAGTCTTTGTAGAGTAGCTGATATTTTTCTACCGTTGAATTTTGTAGCCACAAAAGTACTTGTTTGAGTTGAATTTTTTTCTTGCTCAAATCATGTACGTAAAACGGTAAACAGTAGTCGTTCCAAGTTTGTTTATCCTTGTAAAGGGGCAACCACGTATTACATTCGATATAATTAGTATCTCGAAATTTTTCAGACGTTTCTTTGACTACCATAGGCGACACGTATTTCAATTTATCGGCTTCGAAGAGGCACATTACGCCGACGGGTTCGATATCTGTAAAAAATACCTCGCATCTGTAAAAATCAGAATCGATAATGTATTCGGGAGCTTTTTTCGATCGCTTTAAAAGTCTAAACAATTGTTTGCCTATATGACTTGTTGGTAAAGCATGGGTTAGCGAATAAAATTTTTTATAAACGATATTTAATGCGAACGGACTCCATCGGTTAAAATTATTCAATTTTTGGCAGTGTCTTTTAAAGAAACGGATACTAGCAGCCTCTTCTAACGTCAAAATTCTATTTTTTTTCGTCGCTTCCACAAAAGTCACTAAAGCTCGAAAAGCCTTATTTTTCTTACACGTTTTCGTAATTTTTGGAAATGGGTTTTCGGAAGCTATCACGTAAAGCGTTGAGTGGTAAAATTCGCATACCTTAGTTTGGTCTTCTGGTATTAAGGCTCGCAGTAAAGTATTGGGTGCTTGATCTGGTACGCGTATGCCACCCTTGATAACGTTCTTTCCAATCGTGTAAAGTAAAATACATTTGTTATCGAGCTGAATGTCTGGGCAATAGCTACCCCGTAGCACGACGATACTATCGTTGGGAGGATCGATAGGAGTCGTATCAAACTCGGTACAATGGTAGGTTATGATGGCTCGTTTGAAACGTATGGCTATAAAATGCTGTCGATTATATTTATTTCCATACACGTCAATAAATTTATGGTAATCCTGTTCAGATAGCGCACAACTCATTATAAGCTTGATTGTGTAGATCAGAGCTTAGTATGACCGGACGCATTTTCGCAGCACGAGACAGAATGAGGATGTGGGTATGTTAGCTACCCTTTATATAGTCGATTAAAGATATATCAACCGACAAAAAAAAAAAAAAAAAAAAAAATTTTTTTTTTTTTTTTTTTTTTTTTTTTTTTTGTATGACCTTGAAGCTCGTTGCCACAAAAAGCAAGTCGGAGCAAAATAGGAGTAGGTAGGAGCATGAATCGTAGCTACCCTATAGAAATGGATAGATTTTTTTTTTTTTTTTTTTTTTTTTTATAATGCTTATATTTATATTATATTATATTTATATTATAATATATTTATAATATATTTATATTATATTTATAATATATTTATATTAATATTATATTTATATTTATAATATATTTATATTATATTATATTTATATTATATTTATATTATAATATATTTATAATAATATTTATATTATAATATATTTATAATATATTTATAATATATATATATATATTTTTTTTTTTTTTTTTTTTTTTAAATTAAGCCGTAAGATAATTATATGGTATTATTTCCTTTGTCTGTTCTATTAAATTATATCGCTCTCGAAGATATTTTGCAGGATCCATTAAGGCTTTTTGGCAAGAACATGTATCTGGAGATCCTTCAGCTAAAACGCATCTCATGCAATCTGTCAAGTGCCATTCTCTACTTTCAGAATTAAGAATTACATTGATTTCTCGATTTTTTCCCATTTCTCTCACTTTTATTTCAAACTGTATAGCATTCTTTGTAGTTTTGTATTCTTCATACCATTTGAAGACATTTTGTCTGTCTGATACACAACGCTTGTAAAAATCTCGTACATTTTCAATTTGATGAGAATCGGGATAAGTAAACGCTGCTGAAGATCCGCTTAAACGTTCTTCCTTATCCTTATGTAATTTTTGAAAATTTCCTGAAAGCATTTCGTCAGCTAAATATTTTTCTGGAGATCTCTTAGCGTAGATGCAAAGACAAGTATCAGGTCCCTCTATTACATCGTCCTGACACCATACACAATTATTTAAGTGTAATTCATCTCTCTTGTTCAAAAGAAATTTCAAACGACTATTATTACAACGAGATAATACTTCGAAATGTAAAATATTAACTCGATTATTATAAATCTTGTACTTCTTTTGCAGAGCATCTAAATAAGTTGTAGTCATCTTGAAACACGTCACAAGAGCACGAAAACAGGATTCGATAAAGTTTTCAAGAGCTGTTTATGTGGTCGGACTGATGCTGGAAGAGGTTCAAACAGAATGATGGTGTTGGTGCACTAGCCACCCTATATATAGCCGAGCCACACCCGCCTTAAAAAAAAAAAAAAAAAAAAAAAAAAAAAAAAAAAAAATTTTTTTTTTTTTTTTTTTTTTTAAGTGTGGGTGTGGTTAGTCTCAGAAAACCCTCTACAAGATATCAGAGTTTTATCCAAATATGTTATAATTTACTCGCAACTGTAATCTCTCATCAAATTCCCAGTGCAGCGCATTTAATACTGTGTCATCAGAATAATGTATAATAGGCCAAAAAAATGGAAACGTTGAAACCTTTTCTGCAGATTCTATTAAATAAAATATTTGACCGTCGATATATGCCCAACAATTAGTTTTTTTGTTGTTCTCAGATTTGAATAAGGATATAGTTCCAATACCTTGATCATTTGACGAAATACACGTGTTAGCGAAATGATCATCAAAAATATCTTTAGTAGTCCCAGGTGAAAATATTTTGCGACAATAACTACATATTGACGAATATAAGTGATTGCCCTCATTAATGTGTGCCGTCAAATATGTTTCTTCGTAAAATAACATTGGACAATAGTCACATTTAAAGTATGCTTCGGAATCTAATACGTCTTCCATTTGACTGATACGAGTAAAATGTTGCAAATTGTAAATGCAAACACTTATATACTTTAAATAAAAGCCACGCCCAATTCTTTAAAAAAAAAAAAAAAAAAAAAAAAAAAAAAAAAAAAAATTTTTTTTTTTTTTTTTTTTTTTCGACGTTGTTTTTTAGACAATCTTTAACTCTTCATCTTTTAAAAGCATATCATTTAACTGTATCAAATTTTCCTTAGAATTGCTCAGCATTTTATAATACGCTAAATCCAATTTCTTTCTAGCATTCCACGAAACAGTAGATTGTTTTGCAATCATAAATGCCCACCATACATTTATATATTTATTTCTGACAATTATCATTCGAACTCTATATAGCATCGTCAAAAAATTTAATAGTATTAGCATGAGTACAATCCCATAAAGTAGCATAAATATTTTACGATATACACTGCTTAATGGTAAGAGACAATTGAATTTTCCAGCTGTAGATCCACTACTGTGATAATAGGTAACGAAACACGACCCGTTGTCTGGAAAAATTGTATAAATTGATTTTATCGACCAGCCGAAATGACCCCAAATGTTGTTAAAAAAAATATTGGTTATGTATAATATTAACATTACGTAAAATATATAAAATATTTCCAATGCCAGCGTTTTAAAGAATATTAAATTTCCTTTCGAATCCTTAATGACTCGAATTACGTCTTCAGGTTTATCAGCCAAGCTTTCTAGGTATCGTAGATAATTTCCAAATAATTTTGTCCAAACGGAATATGGAAAATAAAATCCAAATGCCAATAATAGTAAATAAACAGACACCCATTGATAATAATCGTGATAAATTACTGGATCATCTCTAGTCATGGTTCCATTTATGAAACATTTTGTATCGACAAAAGATTGCGACACGCTTTTTTCTGTTACTTGGCAAATTATATTTTGTCCAAATAAAATGCGAGCCATGCCAAGGCCCGTACAAAATAGAAGAATATTACGAACATAGATTTGTTGAAAGTCAATTAACACACTATGACTTTCACTATGCTTGGAACTAAATTTGATGAGTTGCAACAAGGATATCATGCTGACGAATTAAATTTTGTCGCTGCTACTTAATTTATATAGCCTGCGGTCTATGTTGGACAAAACCAGTCATATATATAAGCATTTCACGAAGACTGTTGCTAGAAGGTATCGAGAAATAATGATTGTATAAATACGCTCGCAGTCATATATATAGCTGAGCCACGCCCACTCAAAAAAAAAAAAAAAAAAAATTTTTTTTTTTTTTTTTTTTTTTTTTTTTTTTACAGTTGGTTGGTTGGTTGGTTTATGTAATTAGTTTCTAAAGTTATATTTCTCAGTTGGCTGCTAAAGTTATATTTTTTTAGCCAATCATTATAGATGGCGCTGCAGTCTATATATATAGTATATATATATAGTATATCTATTAGGGTGGGTGGGAGTGGAATTTATTTCTTCTACTGTACGGTCATGCATAAACTCGCTCCTGACCCATTTCCTTTAAAATAGGATAAAATAGCGTTATTTATACAATATTGGCTTTGAAAACAAGATATTTATAGATTTTTGCCTGACAAATGACAAGATATTGCAGGTTTTCATGAAATCAGAATAAATCATGGGCTCTTATAGAAAAATCTAACTATCTAGAGTCGGTCAATGTACATCTTACTGAAAACACATTACGAGACATAGTGACTAAACGACTGTTGCTGTCGAGACACAATGAGGGTGTAGTCACGTTACCCACAGTTAATATAGACAAACTTCAAGGGTGGGCGTGGCATCTATAAAAAAAAAAAAAAAAAAAAAAAAAAAAAAAATTTTTTTTTTTTTTTTTTTTTTTTTTTTTTTTTCAAATGTGGGTGGGGCATTTTCTAAGCACTCAAATGTTTGCCCCTGTTTTATTACGACATAGATGCCAACTGAAAATTTTTTTCGACCAGTACCTGATTCAATATATAGTTAAAAGTCTCTTCTGACATGGCGTCTGTATAATGAATCGCATCCGCCACGTCCTGTTCTACGACTCGATTATTTCCGTCAATGACGCGACCCAAATAATCTATAACTAAACCTTGCAGGTTAAATATAATTTTATTGTGACCGTATCCCGGTTGCCAAATTTTTGAAGTCTGCCAAAGAGCTACATGAGAGGTTTTTGCATGAGCGATTGCCTCTATGGGTGTCAACCCTGACCAAAATGAATTTTTTATTTTTACATCCCCTTGCATACCTATTTCTCCAAACATTTGTTTTAAAATCTCAAAATTTCCTTTAGCGTTTGCTAATATTTGGGTCACTAAGCAACCTTTACCTTGTTGGACGTCACCTCGTTTTTTATAAGTATCGATCAACCATTCCATTTCTTCTAAAGTCAGCGAAAATATTTTTTCGTTTTCGAATTTATAGAGATAAAATTTTCTCATATCGTCAAATGCCTGAAAAGTTCTTTTCGATCCATAAATTTCATATATTACTTTAAATGTTTTTTTCAAATCGTTTTCTTTATAGGGTAAAAAATTAATTTCGTCTTTAAATAAATAGTAAGCGACTAGCATATCTTGACACGGACTCAACTTCATATCCATGACCGAACTACCCATTTCCCATTCTGGATTTAATAAAATCATACATTCCGCTTGAGATAGGGCGCTATAAAACAAATAAATGTTGACTTCATCGCCATCAAAATCTCCATTGATAGACGACAAAATTTCTAACGGTATGCCAAAGCAATCGTAGGTCCATGCGGGACCTTCTACAGGTACTTGTAAAGCCACAAAATTTTCAGGTTGTAGAGACGGCATTCTATTCAATAGCACCCATTTACCCTTCAAACCAAATTTTTTTACGATGAACTCTGGCATATGTATTTCGTTAGGTCTCAGCGTTGCGTCTGGAACAATCATACCTCTCATGGAATAAGAACATCGTTTACCGAACGCTACTTGACGAATAAATGTAGCTTTGCCGCAAGACCGCGAATCCAAACTGCCGTAATTTAAAGGCGCTTCCTGTATCTGTTTATAAAAAGTGACAGATTTGGAAGAAGGCTGTATGGTTTTCGTACGACTCGTTATAGGCTCTCCCAACACGAAACGCATGACTTTATCGTAAACGAGAGTGGTTGTCAACTGCCAATAAATTGGATCTGGTAAAACTAAAAATTCCTGTTTGCATTGAATGCCTGCATTATTCATCATGCGTTTATGTTGGGGTAATACGAAAATATATCCTGGAGTAGGTATCGCTATAGACTGAAGAGGATAACAGGTAAGCTCGTCGTTGAAATAAAACTGACTGCAACACATATTGAAATTTCTAGATCCGAATTCGATTTTTTTCTTACATTTTAGACATTCAGAGGCGAACGCGTTTTTCTTGCGCCAAGCTCGTAATATTATAAGTAACTCTTGCGGCTCGATTCGTAGAGTACATTTATTCAATTTCAACATCGAAATACGGTATCGGCTTACAGACATGTTATAACAAAGTTGAATGAACGATGTATCCGAGAAAACTAAACGGTGACGAGTACTATCCCAATGACAAATTCCTTACCGATAAATATGGTAAGGAAATTTACGCACGCGATCGAAAAGGTAACGAAATCTATCCAAAGTCAAAGCAAATTCTTTTTGCAAGAGACGCGTCTGGTATATATTATTATGCTAAAGACAAAAACGGAGACGAATATTATCCTTTAAAACGAAATAAATCAGTCTTAATAGAAGATCACTATAATCAAAATGTACAATTCGCTCTTTATTCAGATGGTACTCAAAGATATCCAGTCGATTCTACTGGAAACGAGTATTATTTGTTAGATGACCAAAATCCTTACTTAATGCGAAAAAGGGACGGAGATGTGTACTATGCCAAAAGTCATAAAGGTCATCCTATGATTCCTTGGAATCATATGGACAAATTCGTACAAAACGAACCTTTCGTTTATTTGAAAGATTCGGGTGGTAATTTAGTTTATTTAAAAGAATCAACGCTGCCTCCAACCTTACATGCTATAATTCGATGCATATGCAAAGTAAGTGTTATTTGTCCAAAGTACGAAGGGTGTATTACAAAATGTTACTGACCCAATGATGCTGGAAGAGGTTCAAACAGAATGATGGCGTTGGTACACTAACCACCCTATATATATAGCCGAGCCACACCCACCTTAAAAAAAAAAAAAAAAAAAAAAAAAAAATTTTTTTTTTTTTTTTTTTTTTTTTTTTTTTTTTTTTCAAGGTCGTTTACAATTAGTTAATATTTTTGGTTGATAAATTCTGATGAGTCGTTGAAGCGTCTCAAAAATTATTGTAGAGTTGCAGTATTACATCAAATTTTAACTACTATTATTTATTGGCATAAACGGATTTAGTTTACGTATATAAATGTCATCAACTATATCCTCACATGCGCCTTCTAAAAATTTAATCATTATTTGAGATGTAATTTCAAAAATTTTATCAGGACTATGTAATACAGTCATGCATTTGGCCGCATACATCCCAGTATAGATAAGGCATTCTAATACCCATGGTTGATAACTTTCTGAACAATTCGGATTCCGATTGAAAATTTTATCCTTTAAAACATGAGAGACTCTTGGAAAATGTTTTTGCTTGATCTTATGCATTAATTTCGTCTTTAAAATAGGGCCGACGTCAGACATATTTTTAGGATTTGTAACTTTACCAATGCCAGGATACGTAGTAAAGTATTCATATAATATATTCTGAATAGACTGGGACATGGCACATATTTTTCCATCAAAATTTGGCTCATCATCTATAAATGTGTAATTTTGTAATTTCCAGTTAGCCATATAAATAGAGTCTTGAAGAAGGTATAGTAAGGCTTTTTCCGCGTCTTCGGCAGCGTAGTATTCAATCATGTCTGGATTGTAGTAAGTTGTTTAAAAAATGTTTGATGATGAGGATTGTAGCTGGTATTTATAAGCCTAATATAACCCTTAAAAAAAAAAAAAAAAAAAAAAAAAAAAAAAAAAAAAATTTTTTTTTTTTTTTTTTTTTTTAACATCTATTTTATTTTCCATAGTGGTGGATTACTCTCCTTAGTTTTTATAACTAAGTAACATCTTTGCATATTATATAAACATATGTTTGCCGTTCTTTTATCACATCCAATAGATTCACAAATTTCTTTAATAGAACGGGCACTATGAGGTTGTAAAGCTAAATACTTGAGAATTTTATGTTGAATTACTTCATCAGCCATCTCAAATAATACAGTATGGCGATCAATGTTAAATTTCTCAAACAAGCTTTAGTATATATAGGTTTAAATTAAAGATATGACCGTTGCTGGCAAAGATTAAGATAGAATGATGAGATGGCATTTCAACAATCCTATATATAGATGAGCCACGCCCACTCTTGAAAAAAAAAAAAAAAAAAAAATTTTTTTTTTTTTTTTTTTTTTAGACTGATACGTTAGTTTTTTTGCCATAGAAATATTTTTTATAAATTTCTGAATCCAACATGTGTTTTAAAATTGGGTTGTAAAAATAATATTTTTAGGATAAGTAAGGGTTATTCGAGATTGTAAAAATTTATCGTTGTAAAATATCCAAGGCGACTTAAACAAGACTTTCGAGCTTATTTTAAACAAAGGATATGGATGATACGGCGATACAAGAAACCATATCTAAGATGGCTGCAGAGGCTGCCGAAATGACAAAACAATTTAAACGATATACAGGTGAGAAGTATGTTGATGTTGTACTAGATACTGTAGTTTTCATTCCTGATGAACATATAAAAAATTTAGAGCACTATTATACAGCTATAATTTATAATTTATATAAACTAAGAAATTCCATACCAGAAAAACTACCAGACTTTGAGCAGAAAAAAATTAATATTAAACATAAAATATATAATCACATTACGGCAAATGTGGATTTTATAAATAATAGGTATATGAATCCGTTTAAAGACAATGAATTTCGTAGTTTTAAAAAGGGGGTTAAGAATATATCAGCAGTTGTGAAAGGATATGTAGAGGATTTATTTAAAGATGACCATGAGAGAGATACGCCAACCAATTTAGCCTCGAAAGAAAAATCAGAAATCGAGCCAGACTCAACTACTGAAAACGTCTTAAATAACGTACTATCTCAAGTAATAGATCCGGTATCCAACCAAGAAGTATCAGATTCGACAATCACTGGACCCTTAGTAACCTCTAAACCTTTGGATCCTTCTACACCCGTAGAACCCTTGAATCCTCCTACACCCGTAGAACCCTTGAATCCTCCTGCAGCTCCACAACACTCTAAAACCTTGGTCCCCCCTGCAGCCCCACAAGAAACATTTATTGATAATACGAAGAATAAATATTATAGTTTACTTAGAAAGGGCGATGCAACAAATCCAAATACAAGATTAGCCTATCATTATTTAAATAATCGAGATCATCTTCAAGCAATGCAAAGAATTTCAAATCTCATCGAATTGTATATGGGCAAAGAAAAGGAATTTGCAACAGTCACCATTAATGACGACGAAACATATACTGTAAATCATCATTATTTGCAGAAACATAAAAGAAATACTGCCAAAGAACATGCGCTTGTAGGAAAACATTTAAATGTTTATGAAATGAAAGCTTATAAATCAATAAAAAAGAGGAAATTAGAAGAAGCAGCTGAAATGGATGTGTAAAAAAAAAAAAAAAAAAAAAAAAAAAAAAAATTTTTTTTTTTTTTTTTTTTTTTAACTGCTGGTTAGTTTTTTACACATCCATTTCAGCTGCTTCTTCTAATTTCCTCTTTTTTATTGATTTATAAGCTTTCATTTCATAAACATTTAAATGTTTTCCTACAAGCGCATGTTCTTTGGCAGTATTTCTTTTATGTTTCTGCAAATAATGATGATTTACAGTATATGTTTCGTCGTCATTAATGGTGACTGTTGCAAATTCCTTTTCTTTGCCCATATACAATTCGATAAGGTTTGAAATTCTTTGCATAGTTTGAAGATGATCTCGATTACTTAAATAATGATAGGCCAATCTCGTATTTGGATTTGTTGCATCACCCTTTCTAAGTAAACCATAATATTTATCCTTCATAGTATCAATATATATTTCTTGTGGGGCTGTAACTTGTGAGGGTGTGAATTTTATTACTGGTGTTGTTGGGCTTCGTTTATTCAATGGGGCTTTACTTTCTGACGCTGGGGTGTTTGATGTGTCTTGGGAATCGTCTGGTTGCCCAGAAGAGCTTACTACATCACTTTGAAAAGCTTTTTCTGATGCGGAAAAATTGAATGGATACTCATATTGCTCAGTATCGCCGAATAGTTCATTTACAAATTTCCTCACATCCGGTGTGATATCCGTTTTATTTTTATCAGTATAAATCCAGTTTGTGCCAAACGGATTTTCAAACGCTCCATGTGCTGAAGCGTAATTTTTTAAAATGTATTCAGTTATTTTAGATTTAACTAATTTTTTTGTATTCTCAAAGTTTGGGATTTTTTTTTATTAACCGTCCCGTCTCAATATTAAAGTTCTCAAGTATAGCTTTATAATAATCCTCTAAACGATCTGGTGCGTATGCATCAGGAATTAATAACACATTGTGTGACAAAATATCAATATACTTGTTACCTGAATATTGTTTAAATGTTTCTGTCATTTTGACTGCCTCTGCAGCCACCGTAGCTATACGTAGGGTTTTTTCTATTTCCGCCATATCCTTTGTTTAAAATAAGTTCGAATGTCTCTAGAACAAGTCTTGTTTAAGTCACCTTGGATACCTTACAACGATAAATTTTTACAATCTCGAATAACTATTACCTATCCTGAAAATATTATTTTTACAACCCAATTTTTAAAACACATGCTGGATTCAGAAATTTATAAAAAATATTCTTATGCCGAAAAACCTAACGTATCAGCCTTTCAAAGTGTAGATTGGAATAATGCCATTATAGTTTTCAACGACGAATTACATTTGGTTTTGGCACCGGATCCCGTTCATCAACTCGTCCGCTTAGAACGTCGATTACAATACGAAGAAGCCGCAAACAATATTTTTGGACCTTTTAGATTTTTTCCATTTTTCGAATCGTTTAACAAGAACGGAATTAAAATATTTACACTTGTATTTTTCTTCGTTTTGTACTGGTCATTTTCATTAAAGAACAAGTTTCGTTTTTTGTCTCTATCCAATAAGCCTTCAAACGCCTGACGAGATCTTCCGAATCCACAAAGACGTGACGCTCAGCATCAGGTACGGGTTGAGTAACCGTATTCTCGTAACCTTCTTTCGCTTTACGATACATTTCTTTAGAAAAGCGTATGTTAGACAGCCCTGTCAGTAACTGATTCCGATCAAAAGTGTCAAATAAATGATTTTGCAAAAATTGTTGTTTGAATGAACGTGAAGTGTAATAATCTAATACCCAAAAATAGATCGTCCAAAACCAAACTACCAACTTATCGTCTAGAAACTCAACTTCTGTAAAATGAAGATGTTTTCGCATTTCCTTAATAAAAGACGCTATTATTGTGGGGGTATCGTAGTCTTCGTCTATAGCCATTAAGCAGTTGTGGATGGCTGGCGGATTTGTAGAAGAAATTGCCGTTAAAGGAGGTATGAAATCATTTCCAAATAAGAAAGAGGCATCTGTTAAACGTTTAATTGGATAGCTTTTTTCAATATTTTTTACTAAGCTATTAATATTATAAAATTGATTATATCGAAAAATTTGAATCGATTCGTATCTATTTAAACGTAATAGAGACAAAATGAAGACATCTTGATCAATGCTGACCACAATTGGATTTTTACATTTTCCCAGAGATTCGGCTACATGAAATATTTTATGTTCGCCCTCGCCAGGAACGTTACAACCACACAATAGGACTTGCATGTCGCGATTGAACGTTTTCAAATTTTCCAGGATGTATATTTGTACACGTGTCGTCAGTTTATTGTTTCCGAATAAAATATATCTATAGAAGCTTTTTTTCGTCTCTTTGGATCGAGAACGGCGTTTTCGTTGCGTGGCCCATTTCATTGGTAAACCTTCGCCGTCAAATGATAAAACAAACGTGACATAATCCAAGGTAAGGGATAAAAAAGTTTTAAAACACGTTTTTATTTGATCCCAAACGGATTCGCAAATTTCTTGAAAAATTTTTTCTTCCTCAATTTCAAGACATTGCTCGATAGCCACATACAAATAACTTTGGCAGTCTATGAGTACGGAATCGAAATTAGCTGGTAATTTAGAGGGTGACGATATTAACTGGATAAGTTTACAAAAATTAGTAATACCCATTCCGTTATAAATATCGAACTTTATATAACCTTCTTGAAAAAATCTAAGTCTGTTGCTAGAAGGTGTCGAGACAAACTGACTGTATGGGTACGCTCGCAGTCATATATATAGCTGAGCCACGCCCACTCAAAAAAAAAAAAAAAAAAAAAAATTTTTTTTTTTTTTTTTTTTTTTTTTTTTTTTTTTTTTTTACAGTAGGTTGGTTGGTTGATGAAGTTAAGTTGGTTTCTAAAGTTATATTTCTCAGTTGGCCGCTAAAATTATATTTCTCAGTTGGCTGTTAAAGTTATATTTCTTTATCCATTCATTGTAGATGGCGCTGCAATCTATATATATATATAGTATATATATAGTATATCTATTAGGGTGGGTGGGAGTGGAATTTATTTCTTCTACTGTAAGGTCATGCATAAAATCGCTCCTGACCCACTTCCTTAACAATAGGATTAAATGGCATAATTTATGCAATATTGGCTTTCAAAACATAATTTTATAGACTTTTGTCTGACTAATGACAAGATATTGCAGGTTTTCATGAAATCATGAGCTTTTATAGAAAAATCTAACTATCTAGAGTCAGTCAATGTACATCTTACTGAAAACACATTACGAGACAGAATGGCTAGACGACCGTTGCTGGCAAATGTCGGGACACAATGAGGGTGTAGTCATGTTAGCCATAGTATATATAGACAAATTTCAAAAGTGGGCGTGGCACTTAAAAAAAAAAAAAAAAAAAAAAAAAAAAAAAAAAATATTTTTTTTTTTTTTTTTTTTTTTCAGCTGGTTGGTTGGTTGATATATATTTTTTTCCTCGTTCATCAAGATTCGCTTTTCAATTGTCATGACCAAGCGATTGGTTACCAAATTCAATTAAACCAAGTCAAGAAATGTCTAGAATAATTTGTCCAGAAAAAGTTCTAGGTAATCGTTATGCCTTTAGAAATAATGGAACATGTTATTATCCTAAAGACGGATATGGAAATGAGTATAAAGATGACCGTTTAGGTTTTATCGCAATCAATAGTCTATACATTTATCCGTTAACGAGTTCGGGTAAGCCAAAATATCCTATTATAAATGGTAAAGAAATTTATGAAATTTATGCAGGTAGAGCTATAATTGGCAAAGGTGTAGATGGAAATGAATATTATGCCAAGGATAGATATGGAAATGAATATTATCCAGAAGGAAATATTTGTGCCAAGTTGAAAGATGGAACGCCTTATTATGCATCTACTGTCAACGATAGCAACATATTTCCATTCGACTCATATGGAAACGAGTATTATTTTACGTTTGTTGATTTGACGAAACCCAGCACGATACCCAATAGATATGCTGTATCTTTTGCAGAAGGTGACATTTACCCTCTGAGACTAACTAATGAGGGTAACGAATCACAATATATAATAAATAACACGTATGCCATTGATAAAGACAGAAAACAATTTTATCCAAAAGATGGATACAAAAATGAATATTATTTAGATATTAGTCAGTTGGACATTCAAGAATTTAATCGTAAAGGGACATTGAGTAAAATTTTATTAGAAAGATATGCTTTGACAAATGATAGAAAAATTATATTGCCTGAATTACAAAATGCGTTTTATATAAATACTGCTATGAAACCCGTCGTAAAAACTGAAACTGTAATTGGGAGACTAATTCGAGATGATGACCAAATAAAGGATTTTTTAACAAATATATCCGAATCTGAATCTACTGTACTCGAAAAACCTTACAAATATAAAACCTTGGTAACGAATGAGACAAAATTTATTGCTCCAAAGCCACCAGTTACCAATTTTACATATTTTGGGATTTTAAATGCAGCAATACCATTTTATCAAAGATGGTGTTTTTGGGTATTAGTAATAATCGTTGTAATTATAAAAACAATTTTTCTCGTATGGTGGTTCTTTTTAAGGCCACGTCTGCCATCAAGTATATTCGATAACATAAAACTTTAAAAATAATATATCCTGCCTTCAGATATATATATATATGTTAGCTAGAGTCAATCAACCCTTTAAAAAAAAAAAAAAAAAAAAAAAAAAAAATTTTTTTTTTTTTTTTTTTTTTTTTTTTTTTAACTTAAGCCAAGTTCAAGTATTTTACTAGACTCTCAACATTTTCCTTTCCTCTAGTTAAATTATATAATGAAACACATTTCTGCAATATTTTTGCATCTATATCGCTGTCTACAACATCTGGTTCTCTTGGCAATAAGACTCGTGTCATTTCTTCAATGCATCTGTAGACTATATGATAAACCCACTTTGCGGGAACTGGTGTGGCGTTACCAATCAATTTGTACATTTTTCTAATAGCTTGTACATGTAATTTCATGTATTCGGGTTCATCATCAAAAATTGTCTCGCCCTCTCCGTATCGAAGGTTATGCATATAATTTTCACGTTTATAATTGGGTTTGATTTCGCCATTTAATCCATCTACGGCTAAAATAAAATCTAAATCGGGTACTTCTTTCAACATGCCCTCCAATTTTTCATTTTCAACGACTCTGCGATCGGTCTTTAGAATCGCAGCAATTTCTGGATGGACGGGTGTGTAATTTTTAAGAAGATTTTCAACCGTTGTCCAAGTTAAGCCGAGTTCTTCAAAGACATGTTCCAATAGATTTAATTTAAGCGTTTTCAGACTGACATTCTTCTTAATGTCTTGTGGTGAAATGCTGACGCGAAATAGCTGATTGATATTTTCCTGCAGTGTGTTCATCTTTATTAAACCCCTTTCAATTGAAGCCTGTCTTTTTAATTAAATTAAGATGTTTACGGTGTATATATTAACGTTTTTCGTCATGTATATTTGTCATTGTACTATGGCTCGTAATTTATTATCCTATTACTTAGTCAAGCCCTATCCGTTCCATCTTAACCTTTTTCGCTGGAATAAAGATGTCCAACTCACATTTGATTAAGTGGTTCGAAGAGATATTATTTGGTAGTCAAAGGCCTCCTATTCGAGAGCCAACAGAAGTACACAATATAATTTTACGCATGGAATCGGAAAATATTCCTTGGTTTCATATGATTTCTCAAGGTGGCCTGACACTATTTCCATATCAGGTACACGGAGACATTAATTCTTTACTCGATTACTTAGAAAAACAATGGATCGACAAAGAACCTTATTACGACCCGCCGATATTTAAAACGCGAGCCGTTTCCAAATTTTGGGATCAGTTACAACTCTTGTTGGCAAGATGACTGGAACCGCCTCCACCTTTACCGAACCCATCTAAAACAGACGCCGAAACTTTAAAAGAAATTTTAGAACCCACTCGTCCAAATCAAAAATTTTCTTACGAATAGGCCGAATTTTGGGGTGAAGTGGCTCGTAGATTTATCAATTTGAATAGACCTGAAGACGCATCGACGCTACCCAACATATCTTCAGATCTCACAAAAAGAGCCATACAGCTCTACGACATAACTTCTAGAGCTCAAGGCATGTATTACGATCCTTATACCTATTATTTGGTACATGATTCGGAATACGTAGACTCGGTTCATTGGCGAAGCGGTCAAAATCTCGAAGCCTTCATGCATCATCGACGCAGACATCCCTTAACGCTATCTATACAGGCCATTCTAAAGAAAAGTTTAAACGATTTGTTAAACGGTAAGAAACCCTCAGTTTTTAAGGATTCGTGTCCTCAGCTCGATTCTCTATTGCATAACATTAAGGTCATTCATGAAGAAATTGAGCAAGTTCCGCACGAAAATCAACCGCCTAAGCTCATAGACGTTTTCCAACGACTCTTGGCTCTTTGTAAGCGAGACGGATTATGGGAAAATCAAATTTCTGAAATTGAATTGGAACCCATTTCGACGAGTCTTTTACATTTGACGGAACGAGTTCAGATTCTAGAACGCGAGAAAAGAATTTTATGGAAACATGTTATCGAAGATGATGAGTAATCTGATTCAAAGCCACCAAAGCGCATTTCTTCAAATTGCCTTTATGCAAAGGACAATTCGCCGAATTCATAATATTACGGTTTACGGTCGGCACGCCTAATTGTTCCACGTTCATAATGTTACGTATGCCGGCATCTTTTAAAATGTTAGGTTGGAAACTACCGCCTTTGTAACCGAAAACAATCTCTGTGTTGGGAAATAGGTTCTGTAAAAACTCATAGCGATCCTTCAAATATTTTAATACGTCTGAATAAATTATTCCGCCGCTGGTAGTCACTTCTACGTCTGGACGAGCTAGAGGATAGCATTTTCGCATCTTTGAATAATTCATGGGACTCGTAATATGGAAACATGAAAGTAAACCTGTCACGTCGCAATAAGCCAGTTCTAGAGGCACATACTTATCTCCCAAGACCACACCTTTTGTATGTACGATTGCTTGCATTCTAAATAAAGATGAAAGGTATCGGGTTCAATACAATCCTTCTTGGTTTCGTTCTGGTCAATTTGATTATAAGCTTGGGTGTGACAGCCTTCACGATGTACAAGATGTCCAATGCTACTGAGTACGAATTCGGTACGGGTGCTACCCTTATGACGGCATCAGTCAAAGGCGTCTCAGCTCCAAAATTCTTCGCTGACAACAAACTGTTGTTGTTGTTGCCGACCGTTTCAAATACCCTGAGTATGATTCTTATAGGCGCGCTAATTATAATTAACAAATAAAGTAGCAACTATGAATCTCAGAATGATGTTGGCAATCACGTTGGTCGTGTTTCTAGTAGTGGGTCTAATGACATATGGTTATCTAGTATATTCTATTAAGGGCGTTGCAGCTTCAACAACTGGACCGGCCATGGTAACACTTCAGAAAACAAAATTGTATGGCCAACTATTTATACAATTGGTACAACTGTTGGTTGCCGGCGTTATTGTCTATAAGAATTAATCTCGACGGATAACTAGAAATCTAGACAGAGAAGACTGTTGCTGGCGGACGTCGAGGCACAATGAGGTGTGGACGTGTTAGCAGTTATATATATAGTTAATCCTTTAAAAAAAAAAAAAAAAAAAAAAAAAAAAAAAAAAAAAAAATTTTTTTTTTTTTTTTTTTTTTTTTTTACAGTTGGTTGGTTGGTTTCAATAGACTTTATCAACCTACAAACCAACTATATTAAATAAGTTAACTTTGCTCGAAACTTATTGCAGTCATCTCTCAAGATACCATGCATATACTGTAAAATGAAATAGTATCGTCAGTTTATGGTACTTGGATTTCAGTCGATTATATATTAGCTATAATTTTTTTGGTGCTGTAGACGAAACTATCCATCATTTTTTGAAATTTACTCTCTGATTTAGGATCGAATATTTCCCAGCCTCCATTTTTCTCAATCCAAGGCGTTAAATGCTTTTCAAAATTTTCATTTAAAATTTCTAACGCAATCTTAAAAATGCTGAGAGACATTTTATTCATCAGGCATTTTGCAGTCACATCACCAACAACTGCCAAATATTTTAAGATTTTACCCCAATCTTTTTCTGAGTCTTGAAACAAAATATGTTGAAACGAATCACATAGCTTATCTTCAGTAATATCGTTACGAATTTGTATGGGATCGAAAAAGTTTAATTTAGAACAAATGTCTTTAACGATTCGTTTATCCTGAGGATGGTCTAATAGATGAACTTCAATATAAAATCCATGACGATAAACTAAATATTGCAAGACTCTAGCTAAAATATGTTTTGTCTGCGACGAAGACATGTTTGCATTTGGATGTTTGGATAAAGCTATGACTTATATATATAGTCAAGCCACGAATTTAAAAAAAAAAAAAAAAAAAAAAAAAAAATTTTTTTTTTTTTTTTTTTTTTTTTTTTTTTTTTTTTGTGTGTGGGCGGAGCATTTTCTAAAAGCAGGCAAATATAATTTCTTTTGAATTCTACCACTTTTTGTTAAACATAATAAAGGGAAAATGAATCCTGAAAAAATTGTGCAAATTACATACAACAGCGTTATACAGTTCTTACAAAGAATACTTGGAGTGGATAAAATGACCTATATCTTAAATCATTTAAACAAATCTTTTCCATCTTGGGATCATAAGTGGTCTACAATACAAAAATGGCTAGTGGAAGAGCATCCCATGACAAACATGCAGCATACCATTCATAGTTTTGCTCAATTATTTCCAGATTACGAATCTTTTGCCAATGATTTAAATCAGTCGCTAGCTCTTCATGACGAATTTTGGAATCAAGTATATATACAGCTTTGTATTGCAAAAGAAGGTTTAAAATGTTAAATGTTGCAAAATTGGAACCCTTTGCATTATTAACGCTAGCCGGCGGATTATTATATTCTATTGGTGTATTAACTGTCGAATCCAAAGCCAATTCTTGTTATCGGATTCATTTTATTATTCTAACCCTCGTTATTTTCATTGCTCTCGTAGCCATTAGCGTGTTTAAATATCTCAAATGTCGTTTCGCTTGCCGCCAAATGGAAGACCTCATAAGGGCTATGAAAATAAAATAGGAAGCCTCTCTCCTTTATCGTTTTGAAAAAGTATTGCATCTCCGCTACGAACTCCAATCAGCGCCCATTTGTCGATTTCGGAAACGGTACAATGTTCAGTGCTGCCCAAAATAGGTGTGATTTCCAAATGCTGAGCGATACATAAAAATTGCCGAAGACCTTCGTTGTTATCTTTTACGCAAACTTTGACACCGTCTTCAAATTCAATGGAAAATTTTAAAGGGTTTGAAGACATGTAAGCATATTTAATGGGTCGGATAGCTTTTTTCTTTATAATAGTCAAGTATTCCATTATCACAAAAGTGTATATTAAGTAATGGCGACTTTGGATTCTACGTTAGCTGAGTTAATGATAACGAATCTTCAAAAGAAGCGTCCAGACGTATTTTGTGTGATATTTCCAGAAGAAGCGCGCGCGACTAATATAGATCCAAACGTATTATCTGAGGCTGAAAGAATTTTTAAAGAGGAGTGTCCCGACGACGATTACACATTAGACCAGTTAAAAACTTATTGGCAACAGAGATCCAAAGACACAATTAATGGATACGCTGAGGGAGTATTGCCAAATAGTGAAATATGTAACCAATTCGCTTATGATTCATCAAAAGGCAAAAATGTTTATATTTATCCTCCTATAACAAAGAAAAAGTTGTCAAAAGAATTTGATATTTTCGAATTTCTAAAGGCTAGACAGGATAACGGATATCCAATCAGGTTTCAGTCGGATGCAGATCTGGAAGCCGATTTAGAAGTTTTATTGGAACCACAGAAAAATTTAGTTATCGATGCCGGACTTAGAAAAATTGCACGAGCCTTGACTGTGTTAAATTCTGCCTGTAGTTATCGAATACTAGATGTGCAAAGTGAAAGAGTCGTACGTTAGTCATTATATATAGGCATGAAGTCAAACCACACCCACACTTAAAAAAAAAAAAAAAAATTTTTTTTTTTTTTTTTTTTTTTTTTTTTAATTTAAGACCTTAACTCTCCCTTTTAAATTTATCATTTAATTCTGCAAATCGAGTTCGTGTCTGAGGACTATTCAACGTATAGCCATCTCTATTATACATAGATTGCATATAATTTTCTTTTTCTTCACAATCTCTTTGAGCAGGTTTTTTATTTCGGATATGATCACTTAAGTGTGGATTGTATCGTTCAGTATTCATCTTTATTTAAATATGAAACCCAACTTTAAAGTCTTATAACCTGGCTGCTAATGTTGAATGAATAATTGATAATATATTGTGTTAGCGAGAATCAGCTATATATATAGTCTAGCCACGCCCATTAAAAAAAAAAAAAAAAAAAAAAAATTTTTTTTTTTTTTTTTTTTTTTTTTTTTTTTTTTTTTTTTTAAAGGTCACGTGGGCGGAGCATTTTGTAAGCACTGTCAGTGAAGATGTTTTTTTAAAGGATGTCAGATTAGACCATAAGAAATAAGTACGATGCTATCTGCTGAAGAACTATTGAATTTTATATTACAACAAGATCGTTGTATTGTATTTGGCGACTTGGGTCGTTACCCGTACAAACTCTTTGAAATTTTAAAATCAATTCCTTCGCTAAAAGTAATGGTCATTTCTTCAAATAATAACTTATATTCTTCTGATAATCAGATACGAGTCCAGCGTTCCGACCAACTCGTTGAAAGTTGCGACTTGTTAATCTATCTAGAACCCGAATCTATGCAAACGATAGCCAAACATCGATTGGCTTCTCGCGTGGTCGTATTCGCGTCTCATTTAAATTTTATTCATTCTTGCGATGCCCGATGGGCACGTGTTTGTTTCTTTTTGAAAATCGATCCCACTGGCACGCGTAGCTTATTAGACAGGCAAGATTTTTCAATTCAGACTCAAAACGTGGGTTCGGTTCGGGTCGATTATACAAACGTTGTAAGAATTTCTGGAAAAGATAATCCTCCTCTCGAAACCAACGACACGTATGTCATCGTAGACCTCACTCACTACACAAAAGACATATTGAGTATGTTTCTCGCGTTTTGGGATGCGTTTGATTTCATGCTAGAAAACAAAGATTCTATTTCGCGATGGGTTCTATGCTTTGCCGAAAAAGGATATAGCGGTTTTTGTAGATTTAGACAAAAAACGCTCGATGCCTTATCCTGCAAAGATTTCGAATACGGAAATGTGACCGATATTCAAACGATTCTGTCTATGCTTCCATTTTATAAATTTGGAAATATTGACAAAAAATTTAACGTGAAATTATCTTCCTTTGGCGGTGTGAAATACATAATACCTAAATCTGAACAAGAAGCCTGCAAAGCGGCCTATATGTATTACGTTTATTCTATGGTGAACAATGTACTTCGAGTTCGGTAGAATGAATGAAAAAAAAGGGAATGGCAAATCAAGGCTCACCTACATTGAATTCGTATACTGCATCCATAAGTCCTACATCGCCTACTCGTGTCATCTTTAGAAGAGTTCCAGGACCTTCTAACGTTGTAGCTATTCGAAATAATGATCAAAGACTTGTTCCATCTCCAGCTCAGTTCCCATCTCCAACAAGACAACCTCAAGACCTAGCTAATAGCAGAGGTCGAGGTAGAGGCAGAGGCAGAGGTAGAGGTAGAGGTAGAGGTAGAGGCAGACCTCGCCTCCCAAGCACAGGCAGTAATTCAAGCGGTAGCTCCTCAGGTAGAAGCAGAAGTAGTAGCGTTAGCAGCAATAGTAGCACTGGCTCTCGCAGGGGTATTAGAAATCCATATTTGAGAAGAGTATCGCCAAACGAATTGGTTTACAACTACCATCCACACAGTTTAAGATTTAAAAAGGTACAAGGAAGATTTCCAACGAATCGATTGCCAAACAAAACGTGTAGAATATTGACAAGCCATTGTTCAAAACGATATCCACTACGACGAGATCAAACACCCCGTCATACAACAATTAATATAGATCAGCTTTAAGTAACAATCTTGAAGAGAGATGTAATGGCTAAGGTTTATATATAGTCCGGACAAAAAAAAAAAAAAAAAAAAAAAAAAAAAAAAATTTTTTTTTTTTTTTTTTTTTTTTTTTTTTTTTTTTTAGGTTGGTATTTAACCCATTAATCTATTAAATAATTTACTTAAAACTTTATAGCTAATATCTGATCCAAATCTCTTACACGACTCAAGGCTGTATAAACCAAACTCATACTTCGATTGTCATCTAAGCTGACTAAAATTTTCGAATTATCTATCGTATCGCCTTGATATTTATGAATTGTACCGGCAAATGCTAACACTAGAGGAAAACGTCCAGTATACCCTGACGTGAACACTCTAACTTCGGCATTCGTTTTAGGATTTCTACACACTGCAGCATTTTTTTCAATATCATAGCAAAGAAAGATTAACCTAGTACCATTATTACAACCCTTCGCACAATAGTTTGCAGTTACAAACACCTCACAATTTGACTTCAAGACCAGATCTTCATGTAACTCTATTTCCGGACCTTCGATTTTATGTTTCAAATAAAACTTATTAAAACTGTTGACAGTTGTATTTTGATGAGCCATGGCTTTATCCGCTTTCATTAAAAGAGTCCTATCGATATCCTGTACTACTGGAAATTTTTCGCATATGTAAGCAAACATGCCTGTCGTGTCTTTTTTATCAATAAATTGACGTAATTCCTTCACAATTTTTCCATATTCGGGTGTGAATCTATGATTTTCCTTCAAACGAATCTTGCAAACGTCGTATCGTTTTTCGTTTAAATTAATGCTAAACAAATTATGCTCAGAACTGATGGGTTCGAGTTGATGAGGATCTCCCATGCAAACAAATAGCAATGGGCCGTGGGACCTATCCATAAAATATCTAATGAGCCAATATATCAGCCATCCATTAATCATAGACACTTCGTCCACGAGTACCAAATGAGGAAAAATGTCGCATTTGAATTGAGACAAAATCTCTCGACTTTTATCTATAGATTTCAACAAATCTTTTTCGTTTTCTAACTTATCTTCTATTTTTTTAACGTGTTTAGAATTCAGCTTAAGTGTGGAATGAATTGTACAACCCTCTATCGCTTCAGCACTATGAGCCGTGAAACTCATCCTAATCTGCGGAGCCTTAATCAGATCGAAAGTATTTTTAACCAAATGCGATTTGCCAGTACCCGGACCCCCAGAAACAATCACTAATAATTTGCGAGGCTTCCTGATCCAGTCGACGACATAATTGAAAAATTTTTTCTGAGATTTGCTTAAAGTAAGAAAATGTTCACGGAGCCCTTGCTTATCAACTACGATATCGGAGGTTACAGCATACGTGGATGCCATCTTTGTCAGAAAAAGACCGTTTCCTTGATTCTTGTAAATTCTGAAGGTCAGACTGCCGAATATATTCTATTTATTTGTAATAGAGTACCTAAAGCCTATTTAACGGATTTATACACCTTGTATATGGGACGCGAATTACAAGATTCATCCACGGAATACGTGGAATCAATTATTTCGTTGAAGGTCGACGAAATTATAAAGCCAGACGAATGGCTAAATTGCGTAATATGGACACGATACCGAGAACAAAAAGATAAGTCAAGCCTGGAATTGTTTGTAAAAAGACCTAAAAAGTCTGAATTATACTATGCAGTAGGTACCAACGGCACACTCTTGATTTGTAGAAGAAATTCAACTGAGAGTATAAAACTTCACGAAAGCACGATTGAAATGTTTTGTGGAAAATCTAGACTGTACTGTAACAATCCGACAATAGAATGGGTCAATAAAGATTTATAAATACTATAGCCTTAAACCAATGTAGACTATACTGTAACAATCCAACAGGAGAATGAGTTAATAAATATTTATGGCGGCTTATTTATAGGAAGGTGCCACACCCACCCTTGAAAAAAAAAAAAAAAAAAAAAAAAAATTTTTTTTTTTTTTTTTTTTTTTATGACCTTGAATGACCTTGAAGCTCGTTGCCACAAAAAGCAAGTCGGATCAAAAATAGGAGAAGGTAGGAGCATGAATCGTAGCTACCCTATAGAAATGGATAGATTTTTTTTTTTTTTTTTTTTTTTTTTTTTTTTAACATTTATATTATAATATATTTATAATAATATTTATATTATATTATATTTATATTATATTTATATTATAATATATTTATAATAATAATAATAATAATAATAATAATAATAATAATAATTATATATATATATATATATATATATATATATATATATATATATACTTGTATACTCAGAAATTACTGTAAAACATCTTTTAATTTAAGTGATTATAAGTTTGTAGTCTGGACATTACATGTCAATTATAGTGTCTCTGTCAGTTTCACTATATCAGCATGAGACTACTCTCTTTATTGTCTTGGCAAACCCAACGTAAGTTTGTAGTCCGGATTTTGTATGTCAGCTATAGTGTCTCTGTCTAATGCAGTATCACTATATTAGCATGAGACTACTCTCTTTATTGTCTACCAAACCCAACATAAGTTGGTAGATCAGTTTTCATGAGATTACGTTCTTTATTGTCCCAACATAAGTTGGTAGTCTAGATTGTGTATGTCAGCTCTGAACCAGTTTCATGAGATTACGGTCTTGCCAGACTCAACATAGTACGGACTTTGAATGTCAGCTAAAGTGTCGTTGTCTAAACCAGTTTCATGATATCAGCCTGAGATTACGTTCTTTATTGTCTTGCCGAACCCAACGTAAGTTTTTAGTCCGAACTTTGAATGTCAGCTGAAGTGTTGTTGCCTATGCCAATTTCATGATTGTAGAATGAGATTACGTGCTTAAAATATGGTTTCTTCTATTCCAACATTATCTTTATCTATCATAGAACAATTGACTTGTTTATTAGGTGCCCAAATTAAGTCAGAAAGAGATTTAATAATTTGTTTTTCTTCGCACTCGTAACAGCCTCCCTTATAAATACATTTTACAATTAATTCTTTATCGTTTATGTATGTTGGTTTAACTTTATAATGGGGTCGTTTGGGAAACATTGCATCATGTAAAATACATGGTTTAAATATATCCAATTTATATGCTTTACCAAACCAATAAAGAGTATCAGATGACCAATTCACCGAAATATTAGCAAATTCTAATTTATAGAATTTAAATCTATGTAAATATCTTATCGGTAAATATTGTTTCGAAAAAACATTTTTCAGCAAGCTATTCATTTTTTCCCATTTTATTTTTTTCCAGTTTCTTTTAGATATACATTTTTCGTCTTTAGGATTTTGTACTCCCAATCGTGTACATTCAGTGCCTTTGTAGTCATAATCAAAATAGCGTATGGAGAGAGTCTTGAGATGCCCATTCACCCACGCGTAACAAGGAAAACCATAAGGGTCTAGATACCAGCCTTCTTTCAGAGTACGAATCATCGTTAGAAAATTTTTATCGCAAGCTCGCCACGTATATGGATCCCACAACAAGTTATCCAATTCGGGTATTTTAGACAACTTGTCAACTTTATCAATACAAGAAATATTTTTAAAGATTGTTATTAAAATTTCATATGGTAAATCTAAGAGTGGAAAAGAGTCAGTCATCTCTACCAAAATTGCAAGCTATTGTGAACAACTAACCAATTTTTGTTTTATATATATGTATATAAGCCACGCCCACACACCCAAAAAAAAAAAAAAAAAAAAAAAAAATTTTTTTTTTTTTTTTTTTTTTTTTTTTTTTTTTGTGGGTGTGACTTTGAAATATAATTTCATACAACCTTCATTCAACCTCAACTTATTTTTAACTTTTATCAGACGACATTAAACTGAAGCCATAACCAGTTCCTTCCTTAAACTGTTCTCCAAAAAATATACTATCAGCCGAAGATTGTACATTATACCATTCCTTCGTACCAGTGCTTAATCGCGCTAAATTTTTCTTAATTGCTTCAAAGCTCAACACTTCTATAGGCGTCTTGTCAGGATTTTTTGCTAGCCCATCTCTAGTTAATGGTAAAGGTTTACCGCTACGACATTGACATTTAATCAGAAACAATACATCTTTTTCGTAAGCCGACCCATCATTTGTAAACAATTGCCTTTCTATTAAATTCACCATGTTAAAAAAATAGCAAACGATTCCACATTTTTGAAAAACGCTACGCACATCGGAAAAAGCCACAACCATTTGAGGAGGAATCTTACATAACATCTCATGTAAATCTTTTAGCGATTGGTAAAGAATTTTGATAGAACCCCTGTCTTCAACCAAAATATATTTACACGTGCTCAAATATTTAAAATCTCCGTTTGAATTTCTGCCTTTGTTTCGAGGACCGCCTCGTTCTAAGTGACAGGCATCTGGTAGCAATTTCATCAATTCTGGAATTGAAAGTATCGTATAAACTGTAGAATGTCGCCGTCTGTTGGACAATTCGAAAACTTGTTTTTGAGTAGAAAACAATATGAGTTCATATAAAATGTTTTTTTCGACATTAAATTGTTTGACGGATTCCGAAGACGAAGACAAGTGTTTGCTGTCTAGAGCACCCTGTGTATCGGATTTAGTAACGCGACACGCTCGATAGATTCCAAATGCGTCTCCAGGCGTAGGAAATTTCAAGTGTTTTACTACGGCCCACATGAATTCAGGAACCGCTGTGATATTTTTGTTAAATATATTTAAATCTTGAATTTTCCTCAAATGACATTCGATCAACCTCAAAACCGAATCCATATTATGGGGTTGGATTCTATTCAAAATGGCCTCGTAAAGATCGGGTCTGTTTAATAGAGTATATTCCATCAAACGTTTGGCCACAAACATGATATCTGTTAAAGAGTTACAGCGAGTATATAACGGACTCAAATTTCGAAAAACAACAGACGAAACCAGTATGCTAGCTTACGTGATGATGTTTACTGACCTCAAGATGAAAGATTTGTTGGGATGGTTTAATGACAACCCAGGCCGACGACAAACGTATTTAAAAGACTTGAATATTTTGGAAGATTACGCGTTAGCTAAAAAACTATTTACGAAAAAACATCAAACGTACTTAATTCGCTGGAAAAATATGGTTTTTGCTTGGATCGGTAGAAAGGTTACGTTTGAAGCCTTGAGAAAATCGTGTAAACGGGCCAAGGCAAAAGGTCTAATGAAAATAGACTCGGATAAGCTTATATTTGTACACCATTCTTTAGCAAGCAATGCAGAATGAATGTAGCTTGAGTACGGAGCCGCTATTTATAGAGAATGAATATCAACCAACCAACCAACCAACTGGAAAAAAAAAAAAAAAAAAAAAATTTTTTTTTTTTTTTTTTTTTTTTTCGTGTGACCTTGAAGCTTGTTGCCACAAAAAGCAAGTCGGAGCAAAATAGGAGAAGGTAGGAGCATGAATCGTAGCTACCCTATAGAAATGGATAGATTTTTTTTTTTTTTTTTTTTTTTTTTTTTTTTTTTATTATATTTATAATATATTTATATTATATTATATTTATATTATATTTATATTATATTTATAATATATTTATATTATATTATATTATATTTATAATATATTTATATTATATTATATTTATATTATATTTATATTATAATATATTTATAATATATTTATAATATAAATATAATAATAATAATAATAATAATAATAATAATAATATAATTATATATATATATATATATATATATATATATATATATATATATATATATATATACTTGTATACTCAGAAATTACTGTAAAACATCTTTTAATTTAAGTGATTATAAGTTTGTAGTCTGGACATTACATGCCAATTATAGTGTCTCTGTCAGTTTAACTATATCAGCATGAGACTACTCTCTTTATTGTCTTGGCAAACCCAACGTAAGTTTGTAGTCCGGATTTTGTATGTCAGCTATAGTGTCTCTGTCTAATACAGTATCACTATATCAGCATGAGACTACTCTCTTTATTGTCTACCAAACCCAACATAAGTTGGTAAAGTGAGTCCTTATATCTATCAAAAATTTTAATCAGTCCGTATCGAGTTTGGATATGCTCTTAGTTTAGGAAATAATACTTTAAGGGCTACGAAAATTATTTTGGATAGGTCCAATGATTTCTTTAGAACACAAACCTGATCCAGCAAGGAGTCAAGCTTACACGATTAAAAATTTAATATCGACGTCTGATCAGTAGGTTAAGCCACATTTAAGAAAAAACTCTTTGCGTCGACTTTGCAGAGAATCCGTTCATATTTTCCAAGGGTAAGCCCTTTGTCCAAACTTGTTGTCGAAAAAACCAAAATATACCCGTGAACATCTTATAAATTTACAAGATTTCATGCTAATGTTGTAAATTTAGGCCTTAGAATTTAAAATATTTAGTTAATGATTATATAGATTGAGAGACAAAGCCATCCAGACAATATTTTCAAAGATAAGGCCTTCATAAAGTAATCTGCGAAAACGAAAAATATTAAACTACATTTAAAAAAAAATAACATAGTTACCTGGACTTTGCAGAGAGTCTTCAGACCAGTTAATATTTTCAAAGCCCGTTCATCGTTGTCGCCACATATGTAGGAGTAATGTTAGAAAAATGAGATTTGTCAGCTGCTTATATAGGCGCTATCAAGGTCACAAGGTCACACGAAAAAAAAAAAAAAAAAAAAAAAAATTTTTTTTTTTTTTTTTTTTTTTTTTTTAGTTCGTTGGTTGGTTGATGAAGTTGGTTTCTAAAGTTATATTTCTAAAGTTATATTTCTCAGTTGGCTGCTAAAGCTATATTTCTCAGTTGGCTGCTAAAGCTATATTTCTCAGTTGGCTGCTAAAGCTATATTTCTTTAACCAATCATTGTAGATGGCGCTGCAGTCTATATATATAGTATATATATAGTATATCTATTAGGGTGGGTGGGAGTGGAATTTATTTCTTCTACTGTAAGGTCATGCATAAACTAGCTCCCGATGTCTAAACCCATTTCCTTTAAAATAGGATGGAATAGCGGAATTTATGCAATATTGGCTTTGAAAACAAGATTTTATAGACTTTTGTCTGACAAAATGACAAGATATTACAGGTTTTCATGAAATCAGAATACATCATGGACTTTTATAGAAAAATCTAACTCTCTAGTGTTCATCAATGTACATCTTGCTCAAAACACATTACGAGGTATGGTAACTAGACAACCATTGCTGGCAAATGTCAAGACACAATGAGGGTGTAGTCATGTTTAGCCATAGTATATATAGACAAGCTTCAAGGGTGGGCGTGGCACCTAAAAAAAAAAAAAAAAAAAAAAAAAAAAATTTTTTTTTTTTTTTTTTTTTTTTTTTTTTAAAGAGTATTTTTTTATTTATGTAGCCATGTCATCGAAATTCATATCATCCCAATCAATATCGTACAAGCTCATATCTCTCATGTCGTGTAAATTGCTAGGAGTTATGTCATTAACAAAGTCGCTGCAATCTTCATTTTGTGGATATTCCGACATAGAATTATCCATTTGAGAGTCAATACTCAGATCGATTCCTAAATTCATATCGATGGAAATATTCGAGTCAGTATTTGAAATCAAGTCTGAATCAATATTTGAATCGGCCTCTAAATCAGTAGCACTGTCCATATTTAAGTCGGCTCCAGGATTACCGTCCAAATTTAGATGTGATCTATACAGCTGATCAATAGATCTAAAAAATGTGAGATAATCCAAGTCAATGTAATCATCATTTGAATCTTCTGAAGAATTACTGGACAACTCTTCATACGGTATTTTTCTGCAAACTGGGCAAGTACTTTGTAATTTAAACCAGTCCTTTACACATGCTTCATGATATGTATGCTTGCAAGGTAAAATTAACACTTCTTCATTTAGAGAAAAGGCTTCTGTACAAATAACGCAATTCTTATTAAATTCAATTGAATTTTCATCCAATTTTACAACAGTCAATTTCTCCACAACATTATTCGAAAGGGGATTTGTTATCGGAGGGTCGTCAGAGTCATCAGGTGCATTTTCAAAAACAGAAAGGTATATTCCATACAAAACTGGAGTTCTCGCGATAAATTGCATAAGGCGTTCAGTGATTTCATAAATCTCAACTTGACTTTCGAAATTTGTATTTCTACGATCTAAAAATGCATATGCTCTTGAAACCTCCTGGTCATGATCTGAATACGATGAAGCAGTTGCGCTTAAATATTCCATATCTCTAGTGCATGAGATTTTGACTCTTACTATAGAAGAAAACAGTTGATAATGGTAAATCGTTTATGAACGCGCTTATTTATATAGGCTCGAAGTCATGTCAAAAAAATGACCTTGAAAAAAAAAAAAAAAAAAAAAAAAATTTTTTTTTTTTTTTTCACAGTTGGTTGGTTGGTTGGTTTAACTAGATTTCTTCAACTATCGGCTCATTTTTAGACTTTTCTTCCACTGCCAAATGATTTTCAGTTAAGTAATCAACAGCTAGTGGAAATGAAATAAAATTTCTAGTAAATAATGATTTTCTTTGAAAAATAACCATTTCATTTATCATGCCACATATTTTGTATGAACTATCACCAAATGTAGTTCGACTATGTATTTCCATGCTAAAAATTCCCATAAAACTTGGCATTTCTGTCATTATGGATAGTAGTTTTGACGTACAAGTATTTTCAAGCTTAGCACCATCATATTTTTTAATATCTAATACGCACCAATTTTTTGGTTCAATGTTGATATTAAAATGTTGATGGTATTTCCTACAGCAATAACATAGATCTGGATTGCACGTTCTATTAAAAAATCGTCCGCCAGTATGTAATTTTTTATCTTCGTCTTCGCGCATAGATAGGCCAATAACGTCTAAAGGTTCACAGCTTTTTGCAACGATTGAATAGTCATCCGTTCTATCCGATTTTTGAAGAATCCATTCACCTACAACTAATATACGGTAAATATTTTGACGATCGAGAATCCTTCTCACAAAAGCAACATTCTCAGCTCCACACGCATGCCCTTTACTGTATCTAACCTTTTTATTAATGTGGTTTTGATACACCATAGAATTTTCTAAAGTTGACTGCCAGTCGTAAGTAATTAAATTCAACGCTTTAGTTTCGCCAACTAAGCATTCCACTTCATTTTTAAGAATATCGTTATTTAATATACCATTCAACAAAATATCATATTCTGAGGCCTCCATTATCTTGATTTAATGATAAATATTTAATTTGAAAATTGTAAATATTACTCTTGTCTTACGATTTTTTTAGCTGGAACAAAATAACAATTTATCTTTGTTTATTTTTGCATCCAACTCTTTATCTTCAGCCCACGTAAATTTTCTTTCTGAAGACATTAATAGATGAGCGTGCAACTTTACGCTATTTATCATATATTCGACAGCCAACCAAGACAATTTTGGATTGACAAGTCTTATGAAAAAGTAATAAATTTCTACCATAGTAATTTCGTACATAATACTACTCCTGCATGCAAACTCGCTGGCCAGTGCCTCTATAGCTTTCGTAATGCGATCTCTTTCTTCGGTTTCAGTAAACAATTCGATTCCTCGAAACTGAATCGCTAACGGCATTAGTAAACTCTGGCCACTCAAATAATAAATGTATCCATATTTTTCTTTCTCTTCCAATAATTTTGAGATATATTTTCGTGCCGCGTCGCGGAGTTTAGGATGCATGACCATTTCCAAAGAAACATAAAATTCTATCGGCCATTTACCAAGTCTCGGATTTAAAATTCTAATGGCTTGATCTAAGGATTCCTTTTGAACGAGTTCAGATAACAATTCGTCGACGGGTAAACGACAGCTCGCCAATCTTTCATACATGCTACTTTCTTCTCCATAAAAGAGATCGGGCTAAATTAGCAATCCAAAATATAAACAGAGCTGCCATAAAATAAATAATGTACCATAGCCATGGAAAAATAGTTTCGATACCGGACCAGAGAGTCGAGCCGAATTGAGATGCGTAATGGGATAAGGCGTCTGCCACCGTCGGTCTCTGGCACTGCATGGTCTCGCTAGGCAAACAATTTACGTACTGACAATCGCAGAGACGACAACAAGATTGTTCTTGGTCCGCGTCAAAATTTTCGCAAACATTAACCATTTTATCGGCTCCATCACAGAATGGGACATTGTCCAATTTATCTTTTTGACAACAACTCAATTGTTCGTATTTGCATGTGGAACCGTCCGCATGTCTCTTGAAGCAACCCGAATTGGATTCTATATAATTCCAAATGCTAGCTACGCCTACGCCGACAGCCGTCCCGGTAGCTGCAACCGCTAAACCTTTTTTACTGAAAATTACTTTAATAGCCTTTTCCAATTTTTTACTTTTCGTGACGAGCGCTTTCAAGCCTTGTTTGGTTCTGGCCACGACTTTAAACGGTTTGAAACGAGTCGGAACACGTTTGGGATGAAAATTGAACTTGCGCATGAGGAAGGACTTGATTCGATAAAATAAGGTGTATTATGTCAAAGCTAGAATCAACCGTATGTCTCTTTAACGCTTCAAAAAACGAATGCAAAGGTCGCAAGAGAGCTAATGTGCAGATGCTCATATGCTCAAATCATTTAAAAGAGTATTTTGGCTTGGAAATGGCAATGCACTTGCAAGATCATCCAACTAACGTAGCGTACGCAGGAGGATTTTTACGGCCAGTCCAAAACAGGGGCTACTTTCCAGAAAATACGGTCATCGTACCCACCAAAGATTTTTTCGATAGATATTTTCGTCCTGAAGAATTCGATGATCACAGACAAGTAGATTCGGTGCGAAATTATCAAATGAATCCTGTCATTGTCGAAAACGTACGGAAATACAGTTTGATTGCTGGCAAAAGTAATGATGACAGATACATATACGAACTGTATAGAAATTTCATAGACGTTAAGATTGACTCGGCACCGCATCACGAAACGTATACTAAACGCTTAAACTCTCATATTCGCAGTAAAAGATCAATTTCTGAATCCTATATCCAAGATCAAACTATACATAATATTATGAAGGATTTTTACATTTACGATGAAAATGCTGAGGCGTCATGTTTAACTGATTTAGAAATATCTTTATCTATGAAATATTTCTTATATAATTTACATTTTGCTGAAGCTCAAATTTCGTATACAGAAGAGAAATTTCCAAATTTTCTATTTCCGAATTGTGAATTTTTAAAAGGTATCGGTTTAGTAGCAACCAAAAATGTTAGTTACCCCCTGTGGTTCGTAATAAAAGGTTATTTTGTCACAAGTCAAATTTATTTAAATTCTATTATATCTTTGATTAAGAAAGAAATTTCACCAAAAAATTATGGACAAAACGACGTGCCGTCACAATTTGCTTTATCGGATGCTATGAAAAGTGGAACTCTTTGTTAGAAGAAACACTAACGGATAGTGTGGGCACGTTAGCCATTCTATATATATATAGCTAAACAAGCCTAAAAAAAAAAAAAAAAATTTTTTTTTTTTTTTTTTTTTTTTTTTTTTTTTTTTTAAGTATATATGGTTTACGTAATTTATTAAACGTCATCATAAAGCGACTGGGATATATAACTTTCACCCTCATCTACTTTTCTTTTCTTAGAATCCGAGTCTAAATCATTAGAATTTCTCTTGTTGCCTACATCCACATCATTCAAATCAATAGTATCGTGACTAATTTCAGTATTTTCCAACTCAATAGTATTTTCTAAATCAAAAGGTTCATAAGATATCCCTTGTTCATTTAGTTTCGAATCATTTGTTAGCTTTTCCAAATCAAAAGGTTCATTTAGTTTTGAATCGTTTAAAACCCCTTCCAAATAATCGCCAAACTCATCATCCGTTTTTGTTGACGATTCTACCTCCTTAGTCTTCGTTGAAGGTTCAGCCTTCATGGGAGGTTGATTATTAATTTCTGTTATGAATCCTATATTAGCTGTTTTAGAAGCCATTAATTTTCTTTCCTGAAATCCGATGAAATCTAAAATAGTTCCACTAATACGTAAAAATTTTTGATTATTTTGAGTATTATAGCGGTATCTCGTATTAATTTTTATTTTTAAGATGGCTACAAACGTGTCAGTAAACGTAGATTCGATCATACTATGAAAGCGATTCACGACTTCATTTCCAGTAAATACACTGGTGTCCAGTATGCATGGTTGAGATCTTAGATCTATGTTATAACCTTTTGCTTTGAATTCACTTGCACGTTTACCGCATTCATGGCAATTCAACACACCACTACATTCTTGAAAAGAAAATTTAAAATCGTTAGAAATTTGAAGTGAAGGATCGAGATCAGATGTCATCGCACGCGCAATTAAACGTAATGGCTCTGAAGCCATAATACTTAAATGCAATTTGGGATTCAGACCGCCATAAGGTTTCATAAATTTACAGTATGCAACGACAGCAACTTTAAAATTTGGGCGCTTGGATTCTTCATATTCATAATTCAGCGTCACATAAGGTGGATTCCATAACCGTTTGCCGTCGGTGGCATAATCTTGAAAGGTCACGTTATTTTTCAAACGAGCTACCCAATCTTTAGATATAAGATTTAAACAGTCTTTATCCAAAATAGAGTCGATACCCGCAGACAATTGCGGTTTTTCCAAAACCTTTGACACGAGATCTAAATAGCTATCCATGTCCTTGTATTATAGTTAAATAAGTAATGTTAGAAAATGAGATTTGTCAGCTGCTTATATAGGCGCTATAAAGCTATCAAGGTCACATTTAAAAAAAAAAAAAAAAAAAAAAAAAAAAAAATTTTTTTTTTTTTTTTTTTTTTTTTTTTTTTTAATGTGTGTGTGTGTGTGTGTTAAACTTATTTGGATTTTTTATTTGTCTTCTTTTCGTCTTCATATTCAATAGGTGACCCATTCCATCCAAACTTAAAAATATCTTCTATTTGTTTGGCCGAATTGCCTTTAAATCTATCCGATCGCTTTCGAACGACTCGCCCATCGGTTATAGCAATTTCATACACGCATCCGTCTTCTAAATTTTTCTCGTAAGATTTAATTCGACCTTTTGGTAAAAGAAAATAGCCTGTATAATATACCAAATCCACAGAATGCTTAGTTTTGTATTTATAAACTATATCCTTTCGCACGTCGTGTATAATTATCCCATCGACTTTAAAAGAGGGTTTGCCTAACGCATTCTTATCGGAAACATATTTTTGGACAAAATAGCCTTCGACCAATTTCATACGTGGTAAATATTCTGTCAAAATTTCTCGTCGGCACCAGCTAGTAGTATCATGTCCCATATATCGATAGACATCCAACAAACATATGGCTCCATTTTCTAATTTTTCTGCAGCAAATACCAATCCGTCACCTAGACTGATATCGCTACGTACCACGCATTCGTGCCCTTCCCATTTTTCTTTGATTCTGTCTCGATAGCTGAAAACGAGCCCGAAAATTCCATCCAGTTTATGAGCATATAAATAGGAATTACCTTCCAAAATTGTTGAAACGCAAGTAACTGGTTTTCGAAAAATATTTTCGTTGGATTCGTACGGCGGAATTGAATAACGATTCATGGTATGGTAAATGTTTTTATATTTATCAAGAGAAGGAGTTAAATTATTAAAATACAATAAAGGTTTTTCAAACGTACCATATTCCCATTCGAACACCAAACAATGTTCCAGTCCGTTTTGAAACGAATAGAGTTGGGCTCCAGAATCGATTTTGACAAAATCTCGAGTTTGGACTGTAATAGGGTCTTGAAAATTTCCAAGTTGATGCAAGAAATTTTTACACGTTGACGTATTCCAGAGTCTGTAAGGCGTTTCGATAGAACAAACCCATCTAAACCAGACACCGTCATGATAAACTGTTTGAGTAGATTCTACGCGTTTCGTATCCCAATTATCGTCTTTGAAACGAAAATGAGGCTTTATATAATAAACTATTTTCTTTTCGGTCGAAATGCCCAATTCTTGAAAAAATTCTTTGAATGAAGACAAACTATGAACTACGAGTCTGAATTCGTATTCATACATTATAGTATCGGTTATAAAGTTGCTGTAGCTGAACGCTGGCTCGAACTATCCAAGAAAATCTAAAATGCACCACTAACAGTAAGACGCCTAGACAAGCTAATAACATCAGCGGCAGTTTTCTAACGTTACCTCGTATAACTATATATAGGATTGGTATTAAGATTACGGGACCAACCATAGACAAAATGACTGTATAGGCAATTCCCTTTTCGAGAGATCCAAATGAACCTAGACTCTGGTCGTCCACTTGTAGAATGCTTTCAATTTGATCCATGTCATAAGCTTTATTTATACAGAATCAACCAATCAACCAACCTTGAAAAAAAAAAAAAAAAAAAAAAAAAAAAAAAAAAATTTTTTTTTTTTTTTTTTTTTTTTTTTTTTTTTTTTTTTTTTTTTTTTTTTTCAAAGTTGTTTTTTTTTTTTTTTTTTTTTTTTTTAACTTGGTTTGGATGATGTAATATTTAAGCAGTTTTTATTCCTTCCCAACCATCGTGATCTTCTATCCATGATTTCAATGTCTCTTTTACTATTCGTACAAAAGCTTCATATGTTGCATTCACCCATGCTTTCGGTTTATTTTGACGAATACACATGATAGCAAATTCTCCAATAAAACAGAAAAATGCTATAATTCGACTCCAAGTTATGCCTTCACCAAAAAGCTCGTTTGCTACGGTTACCAAAGCAGAATCTACAGCATTTCCGTCATATATATCCATTTCTGCACAAAGCCTTTCCATTTCTGTCTTATAAACCAACATAAATTCATCTAAGCTATTTGTTATAGAGTTCAGCACTTCTTTTTCTTTTTCATTTACAGACTCAATAGCGTTAAATGTATGGTATTTTTTCAATAGATGTGAAAACGTATTATCGAGAATAAAATCCATGCGGATGACATCTTTTGCCGAGGGGAAATATGTATCTAATACATATTTAATAAAGTCTGGTTTCGATAATAAAACTGGAGCCATTTTATACTTGCTGTTGTCAAAGTTTAGACGAAGGCAGAAGAGAGAATGGCTATTCGATCAAATGCCAGAGCTTATATAGTCAATCTGGAGGCAGGATATTGCATAACTCAGTTTCTACGAAAACAGGATGAGATAAGGCTTTTTATAGAATTATTGTCGCTGGATATTGCATAACTCAGTTTCTACGAAAACAGGATGAGATAAGGCTTATTATAGATGTCGCTGAACACGGAAACAGGATGCGGTAAAGATTTTTATAGACGCTGAAACAAATAAGCATGGCTGGACAATGATAGTGTAGATACTATAACATGATATATATAGGTTAGCTAGAGTCAATCAACCAAACAACCAACCTTTAAAAAAAAAAAAAAAAAAAAATTTTTTTTTTTTTTTTTTTTTTTTTTGGGTAGGTTGGTTGAGATTTTTTTTGAAATATTTTTAATCAAACTAGTTACAAGCAATCATGTCTGGTTATAAATGGATTAAGCTCACATTTACGCCAGACGTTTTATGGGATGACCGTCTATTCGAACTCGTAATATACTTTGACGGCACATACTATTTTTTTGCCAATGCCATATTATGGATTTTGGGATATGATGAACCCCACATTTCTCTATCTCAACTAATACCTTTAAACGAACAACATAAGATACCATTAGGAAGTGGGATATTTTTAAACGAAACAACGACTCGCAAGCTTATAAAAGATCGATTGAAAACCAAAATGCCATTCAAAAAATTTAGAAGATGTCGTAAATTTAGTGCTTGGTTTGATTATTATATTAAGTCCTGCAAAGACTCTAATAATCTTGCGAAAACATGCCCGTTTTAAATATCAAAATAAAATGTGTCATTCCATTTTTTAAATTGTAATGTTGCCAACATTTGTTTAGTTTGCGAAAAATACATTTTTAAAGTATCACGATCGCGTTCCGTCATCATAATTTTAAAGGGTCTATGTCTAATTAATTCTTTTCCAGTCAGCAGCTTGAGATAAGCCTCGTTCGCAGAATCAGATTCACTAACATTCAGAACCACAGGTCCATCTGGCACAACTATTTGTTCATGAAAAATGGGAGGTTTGAACTCAGTATTAGATATGAGATCGGGCGTCGCAGCAATTTGGTTTTTATAAGAAGACAGGTGATAGCAATAATATGTTTTATAGGTGGCGACAACGTCTAAATTTAAATGGCTAGTCAATACAACCAAATGCTTGGTCAACGATGGCTTCTTGATAGTAGATCCAAAAAGGGGTTCCACAATAAATAGAAAATCAGATGGTTGATTTGTAGTTTCGACACGATAAGGTGTATCTATAGGCCAGTTGCAATAGACTTGCAAGTCTTCCTGATGACCGAAACACAGGTCCAAATAATAATTTAAGAGGTATGGCTGGCGTCCCAAATTACCAAAAACGATACACGTATCGTGTTTTCGCCAAGACGTAATCATACGTTTAACACGTTCAAGTTCAGTTTTTGGTGTGGTAAATACGGATTTTTCTAAGATACTGCGTTTTGTAGAAACACGTACCCTATGGGCATTTTCTCTTTTCGCATTCTCTATCGAATCTTCTTTTTCATAATAACGTACCGTGACATTGCCGCTTAAACATACAGTCTTTTTTTCATGGACCGACATGCTTGAAAGGAATATATAATAACACTTTTCTCTAACAGCCAAAGGCTTTTATATAACTAAATTATAACCTAAAAAAAAAAAAAAAAAAAAAAAAAAAAAAAAAAAAATTTTTTTTTTTTTTTTTTTTTTTTTTATTATTAATTTATTTAGTTTAAGGAGCTTCTTCGTCAGCAACATCCATTCTAGGTTCTTCCGGTTCTGACTTACGTTTTTCTACAGATTCTTCAACCGCCTCCATTTCCGATGCGGGTCGCTTCTCACCTCTGAATCTCAAACTTTTTACGAAGCTCAAGATATTATCTCTACCCATACTAGTCATGTACATTTCTGAGAGACTCTCTTCCAATTCCTCGTCCAGACTCTCTTCGAATTCGATCTCTGGTAGATTCACGTCGGCTGTATCGCTATAACATTTTCTTAAAATTTCATAGACGTGCTTAGGCTTAAATTTAGCATCTCCCAACATTTTATACATTTCCCTCACGGCCTGGACATGCAGACGCTTAAATTCAGTCTCTTCGTCGAACACGAATTTTCTCTCGCCCTTATCGGCAAATCGAAGATTGCCCATGTAATGTTTCATTTCGAAATTGGGTTTGTTAGTAATATTTCCAGCAAGACCGTCGATAGCCAACAATCGATCGGTATCGTATCCTTTAGCGGCGAGGGCCTTGGTCAAGCTTTTGAGCTTTTCGTTCTTGACAAAGATCAGAGACAATGCACCCCCCATATCATCGTCGCTGTGTTCTAACATCTCTTGGACAATTTTAGGATGAACGGGTGTATGCGTTTTGAAGAGTCTGAAGATGAAATCCCAACCGAGGCCAAACGTCCTGAATACCTCTCCCACAATATAAAGCTTCATGGTCTTAATGGTGACTGAATCTTGAGACCCATAGTAATCGACAGCCGTTTTTAAGAGCTTAGCGATCTGACTTTGAAGTGTTTCCCAGCAGCTAGTTTCCATCTTGATTAATATCTAAGACTATGCCAAACAGATCTTGAATTTCCTGTTCGTAACTGGAATCGCTCATCAAGAACAACTGAAACGTATCCAAGGTCCAAAATAAGAACGGTCCCGAATCAAATTTTTGTATTTTACCGACAAATTTTTGTATTTTTGCATGAAGCTGTTTGGCTTTCTTACAAGACCCTTTCGGCGGGTTTCCGTTGCTACGTTTCATGATTTGCATGAGATAGCTGCTACCTACCATAAATCCTAAGCAATCTCCGTGATCTTGAAAACAAACGGCAGGAAATATTTGGTTGAAGGCCATTTCGGCCACGCTGTCATTTTTACTACAGAATTGACTCTTTAAATACATTTGAACTTGATGGAAAGGCCTTAAGTATTCCGAATAATATTCTATCGCATCCCCTAATCTTATGGCTTTCAGAGTCTGAGCGTACGCGGCATGTTTTCTATGATCGATATTCTGTTGGATAACTCTATTCATTTTAGCGACGAACGGACAATCGGGATAGGCTTTCCAAAAGAACTGACCTCGGCAGACTCTAGCCATGAAATCCAACACCCAGTTACCCACCACGCTCATATCGGCCGAACAGATATAGCTACTGACCATGACATGTATGATATCAAACGGAATCGAATATTTGCCGAACGATTGGCGGATCGCGGAAGACAGTTGTAAATGAACCAGCAGTTCGTGGGCCAGATTGGGATACTCCTCGCTCAAATGCACGGGTTCCCATTGACTCAGGCATTTTTTCACGTACGGCACCAAGTCGTTGAAATACGTCTCGAAGGGATTGATTATTTCTTTGCAAGAGAGAAGATCGTGCATGCCTTTTATCAATACGTCCAATATCGCACGCGCCTGGCTAGATTCTTCGTTTGAGTGCTCGTTGACTATATTTAAGAAATCGATCAGAAACGTGTCCATATCTGGGAAATGATTTATTTCCGAACGAGTCATAAAAGGTCCATTTAAAGCTTTTAGAAGACGCAAGCCTTTTTTGACGCGATTCAGAGATTGTCCTACCACGCATACTGGAAACAGGCCCTCCAAATCTACCAGCGTAAAATTCATGGGTACATTTTCGTCGCCCGTCCATTCGAAAAAGGCTTCGGCCAGCTGACTCGATCGAAAATGGTCTGTGGAAGGCTTGGTAATCAATTCGTATACGTTAAAACTATTTTGGCACTGATTACAAAATAACGTGGGTCCGGGTTGCAAATGTACGTTTTCAGGATGGCATATATCATTACTAATAAGATTCAAAAAGGTCATATTTGCATTCTTGATTATGACCATTCATTTTTACAAAAGTATTTTTTCTGGAACCGCATATTCTACAGACGCCTTTCAAAATAGGCCTGCCAGTTTTCGTCATACTCATCTCTATATCAGACGTTTCAGTCTTTTCTTTGCATTTGCCGCAATGTACAAATACCGTAGTGTCCATGCTACTTGTTTTTATCTGAGACGCAAAGCCAAGACATGGAATTTAGACAAGAAATTGTCAGATTACGTCACGAAGAACATTTGTCTGAGCGCGAGATCGCCAAAAGATTGAATCTTGTACCTTCAACGGTCCATTACTGGCTCGCTAAAGAATACGCTCCACCTTCCAGGTTCAAGAGAGGGAGGCCTCGCGCAACAGACAAATTGACCGATCTGTATATCGAAAACGCTGTCACTACGAATCCTTTCGTGTCTGCGGTTGATATAAGAGACGAAATAGCACCCCATGTCAGCGTGGACACGATTCGGAAACGCTTGAAAGAAAAAGGTATGCGATGTCGCATTCCAGCACGAAAACCTTTTCTGAAGCCCGTACACATACAAAAAAGATTTCAATTTTCCATAGCCCATATAGGATGGGGTGTCAGCGAATGGAATAGGGTCATATTCTCGGATGAAAAAATATTTCGAGCTTCTAGCAGAGGAGCTTTGAAAGTCTATAGGCCCGCGTTGAGCGATCGGTTTGACGAGAGATATATTGTAAACGATACCAATGCCAACGGCCGATTCACCATATGCGTATGGATGGCATTCGGAAAAAATTTTAAAATTATACATAGGATAGATCAAAAAACCTTAAACGCCGAATATTATACCAACGCCATCCTACCGTTGGTCGAGGACACGCTCGCAGAAAACAATTTGATTTTCATGCAAGATCTGTCTCCCATTCACACGAGCAGGTTGGCCAAACACTGGTTTGAAGCTCATAATATCGAAGTCATGGAAGATTGGCCTCCGAAAGGCCCAGACATGAATCCGGTTGAAAACGTATGGGCACAGCTAGAAAAACTAACGAGTCGAGACATGACGAACAAGTATCAGTTATGGGAGAACGTATATGCTGCCTTCAACCAGTTGACCGACTCCTATTTCGACGAGCTGCTAGAATCTATGCCGCGAAGAATGGCTGCGGTTTTACAAAAACGTGGAAAATGGACAAAGTATTAAATCATTCGCACAATTTAATAGTATGCGTATCCATATAATATTCGAATATGGGTTCTCCGTCGTCCTGTCTTACATATTTCCAATAACATGGTTTAATTCTGGCATTATGCAAACACATTTCTTTGATATGGGGCCATTTTTCAACTTGGATGTGATGCAAGTCGTTCTCTGAATCGTAGTTTATTGATACGATGTCTGGAATAACTGTACGAAGAATTTCAACGGCTTCCTCACCCTTCAGAACAAATGTATCGGACGTGTAAAAATTTTCAATTTGAGCCCTTTCTTCGGGCGTGATAATTTCGTTGGATACGGCTACGTCTAAGGAGCGTTGAGTAAACCTTCCGTAATGCATGCTTGATTAGACCGATTACATTTTTATAGTCGCAGCACCCTATATATATATATATGATAAAATAATATGACCTTGAAAAAAAAAAAAAAAAAAAAAAAAAAAATTTTTTTTTTTTTTTCAAGGGTTGGTTGATTGACTAAGATAGGTATGCTGTAATTCTCTTTGTAATAGGTGATCGACAAATGGGACAAATTGTAATATGGTTTGAACAACTTTCGCAACAAACGAAATGACTACAAGCTTCAAAGATAATTTTTCTCTCTTTGCTAAAACATATACTGCACAGCAGGCGATAATTTTCTAAATTCTCAAGGTTATCCTCATTGGTAATGCTAGTCTTCGTTTTGATAGGATCTACATTAGTAGGTTTTTCGAATTCGATAGGAGCTACATTAGTAGATCTTTCGGATTCGATAGGAACTGCATTGGTAGACACTACATTAGTAGATCTTTCGGATTCGATAGGAACTGCATTGGTAGACACTACATTAGTAGATCTTTCGGATTCGATAGACACTGCATTGGTAGGTCTTCTGAATGTAGGTCTTTCGAAACCACATTTAAATAGCCGATGCCTTTCAAGTGGATTATTATTGGGATGTAGTCGAACAGTGCACCAAAAACATCTAAGTGTATCATCTGTACGGTTAAAAAATAAACCGCTATCAACAAATTCTTCGATTTGAGTTTTATCATAAGGCCAGCCTTTAAACGAACGAAATCGAGAATATCGGTCTGAGAATAATGGAATACGAGGTTTAGTCCACATTGCTAGCTCAGAGCACAAGTGACTGCAAGCCAAGATAATTTACAACTCTTATATAGAATCAGTCAAGTCACGTGAACAAAGACCACACCCACTCAAAAAAAAAAAAAAAAAAAAAAAAAATTTTTTTTTTTTTTTTTTTTTTTTTTTTTTTTTTTTTTAACGGTTGGTTGGTTGGTTTCTAAAATTATATTTCACAGTTATATTTCTCAGTTGGTTGCTAAAATTATATTTCTTTATCCAATCAAATTCATTGTAGATGGCGCTGTAGTCTATACATATATAGTATATATATAGTATATCTATTTGGGTGGGTGGGAGTGGACTTTATTTCTTCTACTGTACGGTCATGCCGCTCCTGACCCTTTAAAACAGGATGGGTTATTTATACAATATTAGCTTTGAAAACAGGATGAGAGGCAAGAACCTTAGTACATTTTACTATTTTTTCATATAACTTTAAATCTTTTGCCTTAGTTATAAATAAGATGTATCTCAGTACATACAATTTTCTTTTACGTATCAAAAATCCTCAGACAAAATTTAAAATGCTAAAATATTTAACGAATATGGATGCCATCGACCCCTCTATAGGATTAGCTTATGTACGAGGCTCATTTAAAATTGTTCGCATTTACTAAAGCATGTTAATAGCATTTTGGATACTTTTGGTTTTGTACGTTGGACTCACGCTCGTCTACGCGGCCACAAACACGAAAACCTCTGAAATTTCTCCATGGCCACTACTGACTCTAGATCTTAAAGAAAAACTGATAGATACTGCATGCCAATCGAATTCGGATTGCCCGTCAACTCATATTTGTATGCTGAATCAGTGCATCCCAAAACTTTTATGGGTTTCCCATTGCGACCCGAAAACTGGCGAATGGATATCATACACTTATCAAGGTGCTACGTTTGCCGTCTGCGTTTGTAAAAAACCACATCTTATAAATCAAAAATATTTTGGTGGAAACTGTGATGTAAACGTAGGATGTGGCATCCATGGCAAATATCTTCCTGATACAAATACCTGCGCTTGCGATCCGGGATACAAGGTCGTCAACTTAACTTGCCAAAAGCTACCTGCGATCGATTACATTAATCTGAATCCTTGTCAACCGGGCGAAATCAAAGTCAGTTCTATCAAACCCAGCGATGGATTTCATCCCGATTACGTGAAACGCCTATCCTCTTTAAAATGTGTCAAGAGACCGTGCACATTCGACGCCTTGAGTGAAAGACCTCTCAAACAAGCTAAATATGTAGACGGATGGGGTTGCGTTTGCGATCCGCGTTACGGTCTATTTGGGGTCGTGCTAGAAGACGGTCATTTAAACAATACAGATACAAAATATTTGAAAACTCCTGGATTCGATGCTTGCGCGAGTATTTTTCCAGAGGATCCTCAAGATCCTATAGATGTCAAGCTCATCACGTATTTTTATCTTGGAACGCGCGAACCCGTTTCGTTTATTCTTTATGAAGGTTTAAAAGATCATGAGCTCGCAAATCCTTTCAAAGAATCGGAAAGCATCCTTCTCGGTCAAAAGCTATGGCGATATGACTACGCCCAGCATTTTTTCGATACCCAGCCCCAATTTCGAGCGAGAACGCGTAAGATTTCTTCCTTTTATTTGTTTGATATCGAAACGGTTTACGAATGGTTATACGTGAATGACTTTTCGCCAGCTCCATGCGAAGAAGTTCCCAATTTTTGGCATAATAGGTTAAATCGTCGCGTAGACATCTACAGTCTGCTGTACACGAGTCCCGTCTGCCGAATCGCCCAGAACGACCCGAAAGCAGATCCTATGTTTTGGGGCAAGGTCGTGGTCAATCCTCAGCATCTAACGTTCAAAGAACATGATCATCTGCACCGTTTTAATGCCTTCGTTTTAAAATATGATTCGAACGTGGGTGTCAATCGCTGGACTATAGATCTAGATTACGAATACAAGCCAAATACTTACATGGCTATCGAAACCAACGTTCCAAATTACGAGGTGGACATGCAGAAAAAACCTTCCTTTCCAGAATTGATGTATGAGGGCCAGAACTAATCAAGGATGAAACGTTCAATCGAAGAAGAAGATGAAAAATCTAGCGATGAACAGAATCCAGCTAAGCATAAAATGGAAGACGAAGAATCTAAGGAGACGTCTATTTTGCAAGATTTACAGACAAATTTGCAGAAGACTAATAATTTAAACGATCATATGGAAAAGCGTTTGTTTGAAACTCAAAAACAATATTTTACAGTTTATATGGAAAAATTAATGAACGAGATACCAATGGGTAAAGACTTGGTCAGCATCATAACGGAGAGGAGTGGATCGAACGAATTTGAATATATGTTTACGGCCGCTAAAAGCGTTATACAATCTCAAATGCGCCTCAAACAGATTAAAGCTTTTCATGCCGTATACGATATGGTTTCTGGATTAGTTTGTCGCTACGTCCACGAAAAAATGGTCACTCCTACACTATCAAAAGTATTGGCACCTAACCAGTTACTAATTGCTTACGAAAAATATCAAAATTGCTCGAAAATGGAAGAAGATAAATCGGTCGTAGAATTACAGTGTCTGTTATACTGTATTCAAGAAATGCTGGAAAATGAAGAGACTGTCAAGATACCGAACCCACTGTATGGTCGATTCACGCAGCAAATGAAGGCTGTGAGCGAATATGTGATTACTCTGTTAGTATCCATGGCTAAGCCAAATAATATGGCTATAGAATTGAGCAGCGGTTTAAATAGCCCTGAAGTAGCCAAGTAAAAAAAAAAAAAAAAAAAAAAAAAAAAATTTTTTTTTTTTTTTTTTTTTTTTTTTTTTTTTTTCAAGATGTAATTTTTAACTATGGACATTTCTCGTACAATTTTCGTTCCTCTTCTTCATTTAACTGAAATGTAAACCAATCATATTTGTCCAAGACAGATTTTACTTTAATGTCAGGTTTACAAAACGGATCCCCTTCCTGAGACAGATCTATTGCGATATAATTTAGCAAATTTCTATATTTCAAAATTTTTATGAACACTTCATATGCCGAATTGAAATACTTTTTGCATTCGCATGGAAATTTATTAAAACATTCTCCAAGAAATTGTCCGGTAAAAATCAAACACTCCATTACACAAGGCTGATAATAATACTGACGTCGATAGTTATTATTTGTTAAAAATTTAAGGTGAAAAAGGTTATTGACTCTAGGAGATATCGAATTTGACTGGTTAATATAATATAATTTGGTCTTCAGCACGAAAAAAATGTCTTCGACCTTATCAACAGTAATACCAGTATGCTCGGGTGGAATCTGAAAATATTCTTCAAGCATTCTCAAAATTGAAAGAGCGAATTTATGTACTCTCGGACTAAATTTTAAATGGTCCATGTAATTCGCGTCGTCAACCAACATCTTACCTGCAGTATCCAAATCGTTTGCCAAATGAACACAATCTCGAAGTAGATAACGAAAAACGATTTCAAGTGGATATTTTCGTAGCTCTTCTTCATTTAACTCAAATGAAAACCAATCATATAGGTAATTATATTTGTCTAAGACAGATTTTACTTTAATGCCAGGTTTGCCAAACGAATCCGCCTCATAATACGCATCTAGTTCGATACAATTTAGCAAATTACTATATTGTAAAATTTTAATCAACTCGTTGCATGCCAAATTGAAATACTTTTCACACTTGTATGGTATTTCTTTAAAACATTCTCCAAGAAATTGTCCGGTAAAAATTAAACATTCCATTACCCAAAGCTGATAATAATCGCGACCTCGCCAGCCATGATTTGTTAAAATTTTACCGCGAAACAGATTACTGACTCTAGGAGATATCGAATTTGACTCGATAATATCATTTAATTTTTTCTTCAGCTCGACAATAATGTCTTCGACCCTTTCAATTGTAATACTAGTATGCTGGGGCTGAAACTGAAAATATTCTTTAAGCATTCTCAAAATTGAAAGAGCGAATTTATGTACTCTCCGACTAAATATTATATCGTCTTTACATTTCAAGCTGTCAATGAACACCATATCTGCAGTATCCGAATCGTTTGCCAAACGCAATCTCGAAGTAGATAACAGAAAGCGACTCTAATGTCAGATCTCATTGCCCAAGTGGTATAGGTATACATTTGAATAGTAGACAGGAGGAGAATGATTATCTGAGTACGGTAGCAGCTATATATAATAAAGTTAAGCTACGCCACGCCCACCTAAAAAAAAAAAAAAAAAAAAAAAAAATTTTTTTTTTTTTTTTTTTTTTTTTTTTTTTTTTTAAGAGGGGGGGGGGGGGTATTTATTTTTTTTTAACTCACTTCATTCTATTGATCTCACTCTTAATCCAATCTGCAAATGCTATACATTCTTGCATACTGCAATGAGGTTTTCTAGACCCGTCTTTAAATTTACTATGATATCCGCAATCTTTTACTTTGGGTGGGGGTAGGTTGTCAAATTTTGGACATTTAAAGTCTTCGAGGTCAATTGACGATATTCCCAAGTTATCTAATAGATATTTCTCATACTCGCCCCCTTTATAAGCTACTAGGTATTTATCTTCAGTCTTGTACGTCTTATATAAATTTGTCATGAGTTTACCAAGCGTGTGTAGATTCTTGACGTGTTCTCGGGGTTGCCTTCTGAAGGATAGGCCATGTACATGTCTGGAGCAGTATCTGATACCATCCCAATCTTCTTCTGAAAGGACGCCCTCGAGATGATTGAGACTATATCTCACGCAGTCACAATGGTTTGTTTCTAGAATGGCGTAACCAAACTCTCTTGGATAAAAAACTTTATTTACATGAAACCCGTCTAAGTCTATTACCAAACAGATGTTTGAAAGAGACATTTTCGTAACGGTTAGGTTTAGGTATTATAACCAAGACCAGTCAAAAGTCAGAGTATATAATAAACTGAGGCGAGAGGAGTATTTATACTTTGGCAGGCGGATGTAAAAGAAGCTATATAAATAAAAATATTACCCCCCCCCCTTAAAAAAAAAAAAAAAAAAAAAAAAAAAAAAAAAAAAAAATATATTTTTTTTTTTTTTTTTTTTTTTTTTTTTTTTTAACGGTTGGTTGGTTGGTAAAAATTTAAGTTGAGACTTTACAATTATGCAGTCCATACTTTTTTCACACAAGTTTTCATGTTACCCGTTAATCGAGTTCCAAATTGATGATAACGATTACCATTGGCTATATAATCTACAATTATCCAATTGATGTGTGGATTGACCAACAAAGCGTAGAAATACAGTAAATATAAACACGTGGCGTGAAAATTCATAGTGCCATTCTTAAAAAATTTCTCAGCCATCTTTCGAATTTTATTCATAACGCAGTCTCTCTTAGACATTAACGGAAATTGTTCGTAATCAAAAAGCGGCGCGTTATACCAATGGTTTTTATTGTCTGCAACGAAATACAAATATCCGTAAAGACTGACATCTTTCAATATAGTATTAATATGTTCCATGGCTTCTCTTTCAAAGACCTGAACGATTCTCGGCGTCACGTCGTAAAACAAACTCCACAATCCGCTCTGTTCACGCGTCTTACCAATCTCGCTTAAATTTTTAGATGTAACCTGATCGATCAAACAATCTATCGGCAAATTGGCTACCCTCAAAAGGTTCAAGTCGTAATAGTCACTAAATTTTTTCTTTTGAAGTTTACAAGACATTGATCTTAGTTCTCAGTTATCCAAATTCACTCGTCTCAAATTCTTAATGACTACCCCTTCGTAATAAACTACCATCGAATCGTCTTCTTTTAATTTTTTATTGGGTAGCTCTTCATCTTCATCTTGAGCGGTAGCGTAACTAAAGGCCCCGGGTTTCAAATTAATATTTTCGCAACGTAAATGACCAAATTCTTTTTGGAAATAGAACAGCAGATCGCACTCGTGAAAAGATGTATTTTTGGTAATTTTCAGATATTGTCTTATCGCAGATTTGACCTCGTTCGTAGTGGTCATGGTACCGGGCATCAATTGAACGTCCATATACATCTTGAACTGAACGTAAATGTCTGCATGAATTAAATAATCTCGCGTAAATTCTTGTATGTATTCGGGTTCTTTTCGGTAGTGTAACAGGCCATCTTTAGCCATACATTTTTGCAAATGGTAATACAGCATGAAAAAACAGCCTTTGAAAGACTGCTCCACGACATAGACATCTTTCTTGTACGTATCGCCGGCTACCTGTTTCGATGTCGAATCGGGCGCGTCGCTGGTAAATTCAGCATCGAATGGTATAGCTACCACTCGATCTTTGAAAGCCTCCGTGGCCTTGCATTCAGGATAGTTATTCGTAGAGGCGAACAGTTTGGCCATCGGTATCCCACCCGAATTCGGCTCATACATATTTCTGAAAGCCACGAACGAATTGCCAGTAATTTGTTTAATACGATTTTCGTCAATTTTTCTACCCAATTCTTCAGTAGCAACCATCCTACAAGAAAAAAGCGTAGACGCCAATTCTGGAGTAGCATTATTAACAGAATGGCTTGGAGATAGGTTTTCAGACTGTATAGAATGATAATATGCAGTCAAAACGCGTCCCATCAATTCGAAAAGCTTACTTTTTCCGTTACGCGTCAAGCCTTTCCACACAAAAAATTTTCTTTCATAATTTGTCGCAATATAGACGCTAGCCAAAATATCCAACATATACATCATAATGTCGTATTCGAAACAAACGCATTTACAGAGATTTATATAGAAATGCAGCATGGATTTGGACAGATCGTCTTCGCATTCTGGTACCAACTGACAGAGTGTGTCATACAGGTTATCGGTCACGTCCTGAAATAAATTTGTTAAATAGACCATGAAAAATTTCTTATCTGTCAGTTTTTCATACAAGGCTACGTGTTTCAAAGAATTGTTACACAAAATCATCATTTCGTTACGCGGAATCCCTAAATTTATCTTTTTTTCCGAAAGAAAAAACTCTGGCACGACCCCGCCAATATGACCCGTCAATAAATCTAAAACGCCGTCCTGCAGCCTCAGAAACCACTTGTGAGAATCCATCAGGATGTATTTGCGTTCCATGCTGGTATCGCTCAAAATAGCTGAATTGACACCGCTAACGGTAAATTTATTTATGTATTCGTCGTCGGGACCACCACGACCACCAGAACTACGGTATTCTTTGATAAATGATTTGATTTTGGTAAACAAATTGGTAACGTGGTGATTAACATCTGATTGTTCAATCTCTTGCCAAGTATCTTCGAGCGCGTTCCATATATAACGTCCAGCTTTCTTTATGGCATTTTTCAGCCTGAGAACGTGAATGGGTAAATGCCTATCTTGTATGCTTCTAATCATTTGTATCATCTGATCGTCATTCGTAACGGATAAGACGGCCCGCCTATTGTTTCGCACGATCAATGTAAGCTTATCCCGATACATGTCGGGTCGATCCCCATACAAATTGTTGGCGCAAAAATGTAAGGTGTTGATAGTAATGTCCGTTATTTCATACTGTATATTTTCGGGATCGATCGTTTGAATTTTATCTAGCAATTTATGAAAGTCTTGATCCAGCACCGGGTACAATTGTCGAGACATCGATCTAGAATCCGTCCTGTAATGTTTACATAAAGAATAAAATACGGGTAAGAAATAATATCCGTTATTGAATTGCATGATAGTTTTTAAGGGGTTGACCTCTTCCGAAAGCGAGGCGTTTTCGAATCGCAGCATATCGTTTAATTCTTGGAACGCTTCAGGTACATTGCAAATCGCGATGGGTTTGTCGCGACTCAGCCGTTCGAACCACATTTTTAAAGCATGATTGTTAGTCTCGAATTCCTTAATGGATTTCGAAATAATTTCCAAATAATAGTAGGCTCTTAGTACATTACTGTCACTAAACAAAAGTTTTTTAGATTTGCTGATAAAACCTTTCTCGTTTGATTTTTTAGTGACAAAAGAGGCCACGTCTCTGCACTCTGGCGAGCTATTGGGTAATTTTCCAATATGGGTAGCATATTGTAAGGTGTGTCTCTGCAATTGAAAATCGTTTACGATAGGCATCATGTAATTTAAAATTTTATTACGAATTTTGTCCGCAGGCATATTTAAAATTTCTCTGAAAACAGATTTTTCATTATGTTTTCGTACGGTAAAACTGGATCTCAGTGTTATTATATCGTTTTCGATCGGCTGCCAAACGTTTAAGTGTAACGTGTTGCGTTCATCTACGTACACCAGCCTGGCAGGCATATAGGGACAATGGCTTGGTTTAGAAGATCCGACTAACATAATATTTTGTGGGATGTCCAATATATAAGTTTCATCGTTCAGCGTTATCTGTTTGAATTTATACTGAAGATGTTCGCAAAATAGTATGTAATCGTCGTGTCCTATCTGAAATTCTGGCAAATGTATATGAATACCCAAGCTGGCTTTTCTCATAGCAATAATGTAAGTAAAATTTTTCACGTTAGATAAAAAAACGCTTTTCAGAACGCATTCTATCGTACTGAAAAATCTTTTCGGCGCAGTCTTGATAGAACCCTTGTAATCGAAATCTAAAGTTATAGAATGCATTAGAGTAGAGGGCAAATCCATAGTGTAAGAAGGTGGATTGGATAAACCAATCCACTGTAGACAAAAATTGGAATAATCATCAGGTAATAAATAATAAATACCTCCTTTAAGATTATAAATTAAATAGGCCTTCAGCGGTGCTTCAGTCTTTCTGTTGACGCAATGTAAATAGGACGATTGAAAAGACATGACTTTATTTCTAAAGGAGAATCAGCAAAATGATAGTTTGAATACGATAGCCGTTATTTATATAGAATAAATTGAAGCCACACCCACTTGAAAAAAAAAAAAAAAAAAAAAAAAAATTTTTTTTTTTTTTTTTTTTTTTTTGTGGGTGTAGTCATGTGGTCGGAGCATTGTCTAAACACTGACAGTGAAAATATTAAATAAGTACACGAGGTAAATTTGCTCGAAACATATTGCAGTAATCCTTCAAGATACCATACATATACTGTAATACGAACTAGCATCGGCATTTTATGGTACTTGACTTTGTGGGAGTGGCATATTATTTAAAAAAAAAAAAAAAAAAAAATTTTTTTTTTTTTTTTTTTAAATAAATTTTATATAATGTTTTTTAATGTCGCTTTGATATTTTATAAGTCTGTCGCTTCCGCTGCCTTTCGAGCTTCTTCTGCCTTTCGAGCCTCTTCTGCCTGTCGGGCCTCATCCGCTGCCTTTGCCTTTCGATCATCTTCCTTCTTTTTAAGATACTTTTTTACAATATCACTACCCAACGTTAATATGCGAACGTTCATCCATCTACGTAACAAGTCGTGTGTCTTAAGATTAAGTTTGTTCTTCTGATAATATGGATGTAAAATTTTATCCTGTTCTAAATCATATAAGGGATATTTATCGTCTTGTCCTTCTTTAAAATAAACAAAACCATCACATCTCTGTTGAGTATGTATATATTCTCTCATTAGAACAAAAGTCAACGCTTTTATATCTGATTCTGAAGCCAAATCTTCTATTCCGCGCAATTTATACTCGGCAATCTTCATATTTTGTCTAGTTCCCTCCAACATAGGATCGAATATATTTAATGGTAAATTTCCCTGAGCGTTTGCATTTGCTGTAACATTTGAATAAAACGATTCAGTAGTAGTAGTAGTAGTAGTAGTAGCCACTGTCTGGCTAGTGTTTGGTTTATTAGACTTTAGAAATGCATACATCGGTTGTGACCTGTATATTTTCTGTTGGAGTTTTATTTTACTCCCCACTTTAGACATCGCCTTTATTTCACATATAGTCTACCGACATAAACTGAATAGGGGTCAAATCTTTCACTGAACTGATGGCGTCAACAATTTCTTCAGAAACTCTCAACAACTGGCGATCCTTGCCGTCGGGTTTACGATACGGAGGTACATGTATCCTGACATCGTACGACGAATCCATGTTTTCGGTAACCTTGTCGTCGACCCCTATTAAAAATACAGGATCTTTGTACATTTGTCTGATATGCTGAGATGCCTTATAATAGCCATACAGTTCTTTTGATAGCTTACACTCGCTTCGTGCAAAATTTATCTGTGTGTATTTTTTAACCGAAGGCAGAAATCCTTCCACGACGCGCCGTACATAATCATCTTCGCCCAGACTCCATAAAATGATATCTATGTCCATAGCTCGTAACATCTTCAAAAAGAAATCGAGTTTGGGACGCGGTTGAAAAACATTTTCTTGATACACGCCTAGTGTTTCATCCATATCTAAAACGACTACAATCATTGCTTGGCTTGAAAAAAAGACATGCCTCGTAAATCGAAACGGTCTATTACTAGCACATCTGACGAATCCAAAAGTATCATTCGCCACATTCAGAAGAAGAACCCGTTATATTCACCTACGACCTGCGTTTTTCATTTCAACAAGCCTTGTCTTACTTTACTCAACAATTTCAATTCTGAAAAATATCACTGCCTATTTACCAACCATTCTAAATTATGGCGATCCTATACCTGTACAAAATCGTGCGACATACCAGAACATTTTTTTGACATAATGGAATTGAACAAGATATTGGGTGACGAATACGTATTGCCATTCGCTGGCCATTTCAGAGAGTATTCGGGCTACACTATTGGTATGTTTCGTCAACCGGACGAAATGTATCCGCCAGCTATAATCGAACGCCCTCAATTCATAGAAACGGTTTTTACCATGATAGTATTTTTCATAGCGACGTGCCATCGTTTAGGAGGCCACATGCCCGATGCCAATCATTTCTCGGTCTTGTATACGCGAAATCATCCCGTATTATGCGACATCGGAAAATATAACGTAGAAAATAGAGAACGGCTCCTGGACCGCGAAGACCATTTCAACAAGAAAAAATTTAAGAAATTCTTACAACGTAAAACGAATAGGCAAGTCATACGATATTTGAAGATTTACTTTCCGCATTTTTTTCAGAAAAAGAAAAAGGGTAAGAATTGCATTCTGAACGAAGAAGAATTTACATTTTCAGATCAGACACATGAATTGGTCTGCAAAAGCGAAAAGACTAGTTTATTGGACGTCGTAAAAAATTTCAGACATCTGATTCCAAATTTAAGAATTCGGGCTGGCTTGCTAGGAGACTGGATCATGCTGGTAGAAAGTGAAGATTGTTATATCGAAGACGATTACATAAACGTGTTTTAAATATATTACTCAAATTTGCGAATGCCCTTATTAAGATTTGCCCATGGACTGTTCAGCATTTCTGTACTCTTACTATCATCTGGATTCAGAGAACGGCCATCCAAAAATTGAGGTTGATCATCATTCGTTCGAAGATATTTCACCATGTCTGAATTGGGTGGACCTAGCCATCGATAGTTGAAAGTTGGACGTCTGAGCATACCATAAGGGCCTGGATATGGTAAAGACAAACTCTTGTAAGAATTGGGCGGTTTAAGTACAACGTTATCAATATGGACATTGTCAAAAGATAGTAACATCGAGTTAACAGAATCGATATCTTCTGAAAAGGATTCGATCAAAGAGCTAGCCATTGGTACTGTTTTAAATGAATGATTTCTCAGACAGGCCTATATATACCCTTGGATTTATTTATGATTGAAGGGCACACTAAAAAAAAAAAAAAAAAAATATATATATTTTTTTTTTTTTTTTTTTTTTTTTTTTTTTTTTAAAGGTTGGTTGGTTGATTGATGAAGTTGGTTTCTAAAGTTATATTTCACAGTTGGTTTCTAAAGTTATATTCCTCAATTGGCCGCTAAAATTATATTTCTCAGTTGGCTGCTAAAGTTATATTTCTCTATCCATTCATTGTAGATGGCGCTGCAGTCTATATATATAGTATATATATATAGTATATCTATTAGGGTGGGTGGGAGTGGAATTTATTTCTTCTACTGTAAGGTCATGCATAAAATCGCTCCTGACCCATTTCCTTTAAAATAGGATGGGATAACGATATTGACTTTGAAAACAAGATATTTATAGACTTTTGTCTGACAAATGACAAGATATTGCACGTTTTCATGAAATTAGAATAGATCATGGGCTTTTATAGAAAAATCTAACTATCTAGTATCCATCAATGTGCATCTTGCTCATTATGAGGTATAGTAACTAGACGACCATTGCAGGCGAGACACAATGAGGGTGTAGTCATGTTAGCCATAGTATATATAGACAAGCTTTAAAGGTGGGCGTGGCACAAAAAAAAAAAAAAAAAAAAAAAAAAATATATATATATTTTTTTTTTTTTTTTTTTTTACGTGACCTTGAAACAAAAAATAAATAAATCTTTAACACTTATATTATTAAGCATTTGCATACGATACGTCGAAACGATATCTTTTATTCTCACTCGCATCTCTTTCGTACGGAATGTATCTACGTCGGGAATCATAATTTCTACAGACGCGTCTGATTCCAGCACACACTGGCAAAGGAAGATTTACATCTGTCTCGTCGCATTCATCGTTGGAAGGGGTGATGGAAATAATTGAAGCGTTCGAATCTGAGCTGTCTGAATAATCACCCAATTTAGAAACGTGTTTATATCTGGACCTGTTACGCTCTCTAGGCAAAAAACGCCTGGCATATTTAGCATCCGCCACTTTTCCTTGAAACTCGGACATTCTCAAAATATTATTCCAATAACCTTCGTCGACTTGTATATTTTCTTTATATTCTTGAAACGCGTTGTTGTTGGCAAAATATCGCCTGAGATTTTTTACAGGAACCAAAAAATTATCTCCTATGGCTAAACGGGTTATTTCGGCGTGCGTGATTTCATCGGGTTGATATTCATAACCTCGATTTATTCTATTCAAAGTCTGAAAGGCATACAAAACGGGCACCTTGGCTGGCCTAGGCATCTTTAATTAACCAAGTTATGGATTACACGACCTTAGTCTTACAACTTTTAAACGAAAAAAAATATCCTATACTGGAAGAGTATGTAGTCATAGACATATACTACAAAATGATTCCGATCGACCATCCATCTACTACGGTCATACCGTACGACAGGCGATTCCATAATCCAGAAGATGTTTATATTCGAGATGCCAAACCTTTCCAAATACATTATATGGTCTGTGTCGGCGACAATACGTTTTACACACATTACGTGGACAAACTTCAGTCTTTTCCAACGAAATGCATCACCATTAGGCTGAATCGATCTTATTTGGACGAATCCATTTTACTTCAGAAAAATGAGACTTTTGAAGAAGAAATTTACAAATTCATAACCTTATTAAATTTCGACGTACCGAAAATAGCTCGCGTACTGAATTTAGGATTTTTCGAGAGCACGCGTTTCATGCCTCAGAGAATCAAACTGTGGGTGTTTAAACATAGCGTACGAAACATTAACTACCAACCGTTGAGCGAAACCGATCAAGCCTGCTTCGGTCCTAATGAAGGAGCCGTACCCATTCGCGTAATCGCGGGTCGATTATCCGAATGCCAATCTAGATCGACTCTCTTATCGCTAAACGATCTCAGCGACCAATTTAAGTTCACGCAATATTATTCCACCCGCTGGAAGACACTCGTACCGCTGGCTTTCAATCCGTTAGAGAACCCGATCGTAATTTAAGCGTAAGCCACTTTCAAATGATAGCGCTTGTTGTCGCTAGCATCTCTAACGTAAGGAATATATCGACGTTGGGCATCGTAATTTCGACAAACGCGTCTTATTCCAGCACAGACTGGCAAAGGTAGATTCACGTCCGTATCATCGCATTCGTCGTTGGATGGGGTAATAGATATGGCAGAGGCGTCTGAAAGTTCATCATCTGAAAGCTCAGCGTTTGAATAAGTTCCCAATCTGGATACGTGTCTATTTTTTCGCTTTCTAGGCCTCCGAGTCATGAATCGCTTGGCGTATTTCCTGACGGCATCATTTTCAGTCGATTGTACGACTGCGTTCCAAGCATTGTCATCTACAAGCAAACCTTCTTTGAACATTTTATAAGTTACGGCATTGGCGAAAAAACGTCTGAGTTTGGCCACCCTGACCAAACTATTCTCACCATCGCACAACGCCTGCACGTCATGCATATCTACTGCATCAGGGTTTCTATATCCCCGATTCGTTTCGTTCAAAACAATGAAGGCAAACTGCGTAGGTATCTTAGTAGGATTCGGCATCTTTATTTACGATACATGACTTGGCCGTAAAAATGAAACTTGTAAAAGGGTGAATCTCTCACATTAATGTGCGTATCGTAATAACAATGTTCATATTTATCGTACGCGTCCCAATGAGCTAGCGCATGGAGAGTATAGATAAACAACAAATGCCAACAAGTCATCGTTTTGAAATATTCTGCTGGGTTGTAATTTTCAACCTGCATCATCGATGCCAAGTTGACCGTTCCGCGAGACTCGTTGTACAACATCTGGTTGGATTTGGTATAGTCTAGACAATAGCGTTTCTGAATAATTTGAAATTCGTACAGATTGAAAATAATGTAGACGGGCACCGTTTCGTCTGTGGTAGTTTCATCCATATACAATTTAATGATTTCTTTAGGCCCGTTGGGTAAATTACAATAATAAAAAACGGGTTCGTAACGATCCAATCTGGGAATGCGTTGGTCGAATATCCAATTCAGTATCGGTACCCAACGCTCGAAAATGATATGAAATTGTTTGAGATCCACGACCGTGAACTCTTCTATAATTCTATAGCAGGCGGCCCATGCATCTCGCCATTTGTTGACTCGACTCAGAGATCTGGGAATGTGTAACGTCTCTTGTCGATTTTCAGACATCTTGACTTAACAAAAAAAGCATGCACAAGACCTGGGTCGTTTTCTTTCTGATGTGGCTGGCCTATGTTTGGGTTTGGAAAAGCTCAAAACTACAAGTCGATAATAGGCAGGTTCGAGCCGAGGCTCCCACGTTTCGCCAAAGTTGTACTACTAAACAGATACCGTGCATAGACGATTGTTCGTTTCTTTGCGTAGATAGGGATGCCCAGTGCATAGATGGCATTTGCCAATCTCGAGAAGAAACGGTTCCGTGCAAAGAAGAGACTGGAGGCGTATTGATGCTGATCAAAGACCCCGTGCCACGATGGACATGCATCTGTACAAATTCTACGTTTTATAGAGGCCCGGATTGCAGCGAACTCAACAAAGATGTGTGCGAGCATGGAGTATTTTTATACGTGAATAGATACAATTTTTTATGTATGTGCCTAGCACCTTACGAATTGGTGACTATCGATCACAAGCCGTTTTGCGTAGAGAAGGCTAAAGCGCGATTTATAAAAGAAACTCTCTAAAATTTTATCTATGTTGACGCCATTTTTCATCAGACTGAAATTTTCTGTATGCGACACCCAACGTAATATCTTCGCTATGGCTGTTGGTCGGTATCAAGACAGTGGGAATAATATTTTTCAAATAGTCGTAAGTACGCTTATCCACGGCCCCGACTACATCCCAATCGCTAAATTTTAAGTTCTTGTGAAAAACTGAACGAATAGTGGCATCCATCTCAGAAATATCTACATAAGTGCCAAATTTTACGTTATCGGGTACATGAAAACCGTTTACGGTGTTGTTATAGGCTATATCACGATGCAAGAATGAAATCTTGTTTGGATTGGCAGCTAAGGTTATCGTTTCGAAGGGTGGATGTACAGACGTAAAGGCTACGATCCATGGCTTCCAATTGGAATTCTGTAAAATAAACGTAACATGAGCAGTATGACTATAGTTATCCATGATATGATAAAACTGCAAATTGGAGTGAGGCTTTTATAGGTGCTGGCCAAGACAAAACTCACATTAAAAAAAAAAAAAAAAAAAAAAAAAAAAATTTTTTTTTTTTTTTTTTTTTTTTTTTTTGATGACCTTGAAGCTCGTTGCCACAAAAAGCAAGTCGGAGCAAAATAGGAGAATGTAGGAGCATGAATCGTAGCTACCCTATAGAAATGGATAGATTTTTTTTTTTTTTTTTTTTTTTTAAATAATATTTATAATATAATATTTATAATATATTTATAATATATTATATTTATATTATATTTATATTATATTTATATTATAATATATTTATAATAATATTTATAATATAATATATTTATAATATATTTATAATATATTTATATTATATTATATTATATTATATTATATTATATTATATTATATTTATATTTATAATAATATTTATATTATAATATATTTATAATATATTTATAATATATATATACTTGTATACTCAGAAATTACTGTAAAACATCTTTTAATTTAAGTGATTATAATTTTGTAGTCTGGACTTTGAATGTCAGTTATAGTGTCGCTGTCTCAGACAGTTTCACTATATCAGCATAAGACTACGCTCTTTATTGTCTTGCCAAGTTTCTAGCCTGGACTTTGAATGTCAAATATAGTGTCGCTGTCTCAGACAGTTTCACTATATCGGCATAAGACTATGCTCTTTATTGTCTTGCCAAGTTTCTAGCCTGGACTTTGAATGTCAAATATAGTGTCGCTGTCTCAGACAGTTTCACTATATCGGCATAAGACTACGCTCTTGCCAAGTTTCTAGCCTGGACTTTGAATGTCAGATATAGTGTCGCTGTCTCAGACAGTTTCAAGATATCGGCATAAGACTACGCTCTTTATTGTCTTGCTAAACCAAATGTAAGTTTTTAGTCTGGACTTTGTATGTCAGCTATAGTGTCTCAGCCAGTTTCAAGATATCGGTATGAGGTTACATTCTTTAATTGTCTCCAAATGTAAGCCCATTACTATAAGCTAGCTACGATCCTATTTTACTCCGACATTCTTAAAATAAAAAACGAGATGCTAAATATTTTACTTAAAAAACAAAATATAGCCTCTCTATAGATGCTCGTAGGTTTTTGTACAAATTTAGACCATGCAAATATTGCTTATACTATATTTCTACATACTTTTTTGCTCTCTACATTCTGCCGCGCTTGCTCGTGGCTTTTTGTTACACATATGCCCTTTGTTTGTTCAATGCTCGAGGCTTTTTGTTTTGCTCAAATTTGCCCAACTATTTGTTAGTTTAAAGCTCGAGGCTTTTGTTACATATATCCCCCCTTATTTGTTCAACGCTCTATACATTAAGATATGCTTTAAAAATTATGCAGTCAGTGCTCGATTCATTAATTCATGCTTTAACCATTATGCAGTCGCTGCTCGAAGCCTCTTTTGGTCATATACATTTTACGGGAATTCAACACCCTAGTTTTGACCATGCAAATTTAAAACCTGTTCCAGTACTAATACGGTATCGTATACGATAACATAAATATTTATGTCTTTTTCAAAAATCATTTTTTCTAATTTGAAAGACAAAACGCCTCATATTTTCTAATCGAGTACCATGTAACCTCTGAGACCAACTCTGGCATTATAAAAAATGAGGTATTTAGTCGCAAAAATTAGAAAAAATGACCTTAGGGCTCAGAGTATCAAATCTATAAAATAGCGACCCTTGTTGTTAAAAAATTAATAGCAAAATACATTTCGTACAAAACTGTCTATTTAAAACGACTCGTATCTACAAATTTAAAATTATCGCGTCAATCCTCCATCTGTATGGTAGGTTCTGTCTTATATTCTAAAAGATATTTGTAGCATTTCGCGTCTTCAATGACCACGTTGACCGATTTAGGTATCGCCACAGTAGCCTCAATATGCACTCTATCACCATGTTCAAAAAATTTTTCTTCAAACGCAGACGCCGTACCGCTACCTCTTATAGCATTAACTTCCATATTTCCCAATTTCATACCGCCTCTTCTACTGCGACCTTTGACGGGTTGGTTGGTCACTCTATCCAACACACATTTTACGGGAGCGTATAAGTGTTCGCTAGCCCAATACGCGACCGAAAAATAAAACGTCTTACCATAGAAGGCCTTCGCGTCTCGTATCAAAACACCTTTCGAATTACGTACGGATTGGCTGTCTCTGCCACCGCCCAAATACATGGCTTCTAAAATCTGTCCGGGCGTCATCCTGAACATGCAGTAAGGGTTCACTATCAAATCGGGTACGATCCCATCATCCAAAATAGGCATCTCTTCCAAGACTCGCACGACCCCTTTCTGACCGTGCAAACTACAGAGTTTGTCTCCTGTATCGCAGACATGCTGTTGTTCTACGCTAATAGTCAGTTTGTCTCCGCTTATGAAATGCTGAGCGACCCTGAACGGCGTTTTGTTGAAACGAATGCGGTATTCACTATCAGAAATTTTATTCAGTATTATATGTAAAGAATAAGGTTCGACTTGTAAAACATCGCCACTAACAAGCGTCCCCAATAAACCAGATTCTGGATCTTCGTCGCCGCGAACGGGATAAAATTTAACCCAAGATTTGGCATCCAAATTCAATCTGAGCGTGTAAAACCTACAGCCATCGAACGCATCGTAGCCTTTACGTTTCGCTATGCAGTCTTCTTGCGTGCAGCCTTTGAAACTCATGTAAGTGACTACGGGCTGAGGCATGGCTATCTCAAAATGTTCAGAAACGCCATCTTTCTTGGCCGGTATGAGAACTTTATGGTCAGGAGTCAGTTTTTTATAATAAGTGGATACCGTATCCATAAAATATAGAGCGTATTCCGAAGTCGTAGCCAAAACAGAATTTTTCATCGCGTTGAAGGCCAAAATATTTTTCGGAAAGGCTGTATGGTTACAAAATCGGTTCAGATCCACCAAGTAGCTGGTCGCATGAATCCCAGCCAGCCTGTGTATGTAATACGAGATGTCGTACGGAGTCACCCAGATATCCGTGTCAGGCACCCTTTTCATAATGAAACCCATTTTATAACGGATAATGATAAAATTTTCTCTCTGATAGCACTCGATTGTCTTGAAATGGTTCTTCAGCCTCAGCAGCTCGATACCGTAAAAAGATTTTTCGGTTACGGGTATGCAGGCCTCGTTCACAACTACGAAATAGCGGCTGTCTTTCTGAGACTCGAGTTTCAGCTCATCCCAAAATTTATCATTGGGTACATCATGATAGACTGGATCCAGATCGTCGCACGTAGAAACAATCGTGTCTCTGACCATCATAGTCGTGCGACCCACGTTTTTTGTTTCGAAAATGCCCAGTATGCATAAAAAATACAAATAGCTAGGATGAAAAGAATCGACGGTAGAATTTTTAACTTTTTTGGAAATCTGTCTCACTATAACGTGTAGCAGATAAGGATTTAGTTTGTAGGTCTGAGACGTAATTTCTCTATAGCAACCTATATTTTTTTCCATGAATACTTCGCCGTTGACACCTATTTCGCGATGCGATCCTGAAGGCTCGTTGGTCATCTTTCCAGCAGATTTAGTTTCCTTATAATAGACCGTTTTTCGAGACAGAACGTGCAGCAAGAACCCGTCTTCGATAGATTTCGAGACCAGACCCGTTCTGGCTTTGATCAGCTTCCAATCTTGCTGCAGCAGAGGACCGTACAAATATTTTATGAAGAGTTTGGTAAACATGTGGCCTGGGCTGACAACCATTTTATTACCCAGATGATCGATGTCAAAATGCTCGTTTCGATACAGCATGGACATGTAAGCCGTCAAATTTACTGGATAGGGACAATGATTAAAAAAATGTGGATCGTCGTTGGTTTTAGTACCGTTGTTATGAATAACTACCACATCGCCACATTTTTTGCCATCGTAGTCTGCCACGTAGAAATTTAACTCTTTTCCGCGATCCAGAGCATTGTAGGAATAGACTCGAACAATTTTTCTTTGAATGACATGCGTGTTGGTAGGATCGTTCGTATAGAAATAGGGTAAATGGCGCAAAGAACCACCGACTAGAAAGAATCCACTCCCTACATCTAATTTTGTAAATGGATACTGGGTTTCAGAGGCCGACAGAGGTTCGCGAAAAGACCTCTCGTTTTGATGGCGAATGGCTATATCTAGAAGCGATCCTATCATGATTGGAAATACATCTTTTAAAATTTTTTTGGATTTGATAGAACACGCGTACATAGTTCTTAACAAAATGTGCTGATGGGGGTCGGCTGGGCCTTCGTAAACGAGATAGACATCTAGACGATCGCGCAAAAATCGAATAAAATTATTAACGTGTATGTTATAATTATCTAAAATAGGTTTAATCATAGCCGGGACGTCTAGCACTGGCGTATTTAATTCGTAGGTCATGGACGCGCTGCTTGAAGGTGTTGTCGCAGACATCTTGATGCTGATGCAGGGTATAAACGCAAAGGGACACTGTTAACGTAATAACGAAGAGACAGTAGAGATTGAGCCCGTGTAAGTATGGGGCATGAAACGAGTACTGATTGCCAAAGATGGATTGGACAAAGGTTTTATAGCCCATCGTTAGCTTGATTTATAAAAAAAAAAAAAAAAAAAAAAAAAAAAATTTTTTTTTTTTTTTTTTTTTTTTTTTACATTATTGTTTTATTTGAAGATCTCTTCGATGATAGGCCATCGTAGCTACTTCTATTCCTGGACAAGGATAATCTAACAATTTCGACTTCAGATGAAAATGACAAGCGTTTATGATTCTTACTCCAGTTGGCACTTTAACCAGATGTACGTTTCTGTATCCGCACTGATGCTTGAAAAATTTGTACTGGGCACGACCATGGACATACAGTGGAGTGTCTAACGGAACGCAATATGTCAGCTTATTAAGCCAACTGTTGGCTTTAAGTCTCCATTCGAAGAGTTTTGGCTGTAAAAGTAGCTGTTCACATTGAGAATTGTAAAAACGATCTTTGTTATGTATTCTAGATCTAGTTTGGGCAAGATCTCTTAGCGTGACCCAGTAATGTTGAGGCAAGGGTGCTACTGTAAATATGTAGACCTTATCTGGAGAAATGGCAAATGCTATTTCTAATGGTTTTAGGGATCCGTTTCCAACATTCAGCCAAACGGCCTCAGCAAAGACTTCATCTTGACAACAGAAGATAGCAGGATTCATGATTGCAGTAGAATGATAGTTTGAGAGTGCGGCGTTGCCTTTTTATAGGTTTGAAGAAGGCCACACCCACCTCTTTAAAAAAAAAAAAAAAAAAAAAAAAAAAAAAAAAAAAAAATTTTTTTTTTTTTTTTTTTTTTTCACAGTTGGTTGGTTGGTTTCTAAAGTTATATTTCTCAGTTGGCTGCTACAGTTATATTTCTAAGTTGGCCGCTAAAGCTATATTTCTCAGTTGACTGCTAACGCTATATTTCTTTAGCCAATCATTGTAGATGGCGCTACAGTCTATATATAGTATATATATAGTATATCTATTAGGGTGGGTGGGAGTGGAATTTATTTCTTCTACTGTACGGTCATGCATAAACTAGCTCCTGACGTCTAAACCTATTTCCTTTAAAATAGGATGAAATAGCGTTATTTATACAAAATTGGCTTTGAAAACAAGATATTTATAGACTTTTGTCTGACAAATGACAAGATATTGCAGATTTTCATGAAATCATGGGCTCTTATAGAAAAATCTAACTATCTAGAGTCGGTCAATGTACATCTTACTGAAAACACATTACGAGACATAGTAACTAGACGACCGTTGCTAGCGAGACACAATGAGGGTGTAGTCATGTTTCCCATAGTTAATATAGACAAGCTTCAAGGGTGGGCGTGGCATCTTTAAAAAAAAAAAAAAAAAAAAAAAAAAAAATTTTTTTTTTTTTTTTTTTTTTTTCAAGGGTGGGTGTGGCTTTTTATTAATTAATTTTTAAATATTTTTTCCATTAGTTTCTTATCATCTTCTTTTTTTTGATAAGAAATTATATAGTACTTTGGATAAAAATTCTCAAAAATTTTATGCTTATTATCAATTTTTATTTTTTGCTGAATTTTAAAATAATTATATGCTATTTTTACGGGATACAGTTGGCCTGTATACACAAGTCGATCATCATTCCAACTCTTAATTTGGGCAGACGATATCATTGGAAAATCGAGTGAATCAAAATATCTGTATCTCTTCAAATCTTTTACATTTTCAATAAGAAAATAATATTGTTTATAATAAATCTTATCGCATCCCATAAATTCAAAATGTACGATTGGATAATTTTCCACGTCTTCTTTCGTAAAAGTAAATCTGAAGCCAGTTTCTTCACGAAATTCTCGATACGCAGTTATAAAATAATCAAATAAAGTTTGTGGGTTTTTCGTAGACGGCTGTCCATGCGGAAAATCGTACAGATCTTCGTACAATTTGCCATTCACAAAGCACATATAATCCAATTTATATTCTTCGCTCAGCTTTGGTAACTGTTCTCTTTCAAAAACGTCTCGTATCTGGTCAAAGGCATTCTTGGAATATTCACAATACTTAGTTTTGCTTTTATGGAGATACGTGTAATAATTTTGCACACAGTATGGCACCTTACGCTTGATAAGTACAACTTGGTTGTCAGAATTTTTGACGATTAAGCCATATGAAGTAGTATATTTATTCGTTTGTCTCATGACACCTTTTTGATGCTTTCTTGACAAAAAACTTAGCATTAATAATTTAATCTATTTCAGTTAAGCCGTATGTAGCTTTCAGAAAAACTTAAGACCTCATAGATAGAAGGCTCTACCATGAATGATCGTTGCGCAGAGAAGGCACCCATATATAGATAAATAATATGACCTTGAATTTAAAAAAAAAAAAAAAAAAAAAAAAAAAAAAATTTTTTTTTTTTTTTTTTTTTTTTTTTTTTCAAAGGCTAGTTTTTTTTTTTTTTTTTTTTTTTTTTTTTTTATGTTTAATAATCAAGATATGGAATTTTTTCAAAAGGCTTTAGTTTCTAAGAAATCTACCATAATTTATAGTCATTATGGACGTTATCCTAACCTAGTCAAATTCTATTTGGATTCCATTCCTGAGCTAGAACCCGTATCAGACTACGAGCTGACATTTTTATATCGTCCAAATCTATACGAATCGCGTCTATTACATATTGTGATCGAACCTTCGTTTGACGCCATCATTCCATCTGACGTTTGGACAATCGTTTTGAGTAGCCATTTGCAACTCTTCTGGAATCCATTATACACTCAGGTTATAAAATGTGACAAGATTTTTGATATCTCCCAACCTACAGATGACCTGTCAGATATGGAAGCGATGGTACCTCCAACAAACCACGCTTGGCCTTTCTGCGAGAAAATTGAAAATACTAGAATAGACTTATCAAACGTAGAAAATTGTCACGAGGCCTATTTGAAAATTTTGACTGCTATGGACCTTCTCAGCACGACTTCTAAATGGCATCTATCAATCGGAGAAAATTTACGCCAAAACCTTTTAAAGAAACTGAAACCTGATTATTCTAACCGTCAGCTATTACTCATTTTGGGGTGAAATCGGCCTAGGCGATTCTGGGGTCTCTACAATTGGATTTTCTACAGTTTCGGATAATTTCAGAGGCTGTATTTTTCTTTTACGCTTATTGGGTTGCTGTTGAGCTCGCAGCTTGGTTCGCCTGTCTTCTGCCACACGTTTCATTTCTTCTTCACCCACCATTGTTACGTACAGTTCCAAACACCTATCCATATCGGGATCTGCCTCATATGTTTCGTCACCTTCAATATCCAGGGCCTTGCTCACGATCAATTTGATGCTTTCAGGGTTAGAGTAATAAGTATACAGAGCCCTGACGGCTGCATTGTGTTTCTCGAAATTATTGTTAAAGGCATCTTGAACGTAATATTTAGGATGCAGGTTGATGATACCATCGACAGCAAACCATCTACAAATGCTGGCAGGATCATGTTTGTACCAAGTACAGGTAAATTTCAGCAATTCGTTGGGATGTGGGCAATCTCTAGATAGGACACGTTCTACCGTAGCTCGCTCTTCGTGAGACAGCCTAGATTTTATACTTTCATAGGCATTCAAAATTTCATCGTGATATTGTACAAACAGTAGAGTTTTCTCATTCTGATAGAACTGGACACGCGTATACTGTGAAATTTTCTTGTACAAACGTAAAATGATAGTCTCCATAGTCAAGTAAGGATTTTTATTCTGCAAGACCTCATGCTGAACAGCCCCATCAATAAGCATCTCAATAGGATTCATAGCTTCCATTATGAAATAATAATAGCAATCCAACGAACCTTACTTATATAGCAAAAGGCCAGTATAAAAATAAATAATATCAAGGTCACGTGAAAAAAAAAAAAAAAAAAAAAAAAAAAATTTTTTTTTTTTTTTTTTTTTTTTTCATGTGACCTTGATGTAACCTTGACGGCTTGGTTACGATTTTATTATCCTTGGCATATTGTACATTTCTTGGGCTTTATAATCCTTTTAGTTTTACGTTTAAAACTATCTTTAGCTTTTGACATTTTCAGTGTTGCTGCTGACAGTCTACGTTGTTTGCTGATGATCGAATTTAAACTAATTATCTTTTCGTTTAAAGTTACAGCAATTTGTGCTGCATCCATACAAAGGCGAGATCGTTCACCCCTTAATCGGACATTTTCAGCATATATTAATTCGTTTAATATACTTTGAAAAAAAGATATATCTCGTAAATCGTTAACTTCTTTAGCCAATTTATCATTTTTATGTGCTAGCTCCATATTATTATTTCTTAACGTCCAAACCAAAGAGCTGTAGGATACTGTTGATTCCATGTCCGTAAAGGAAAGATATGACTGCTGCTGGCAAAGATCGAGATAGAATGATGAAGTGACAAGTCAACAGTCTTATATATACATGAGCCAAGCCCACTTAAAAAAAAAAAAAAAAAAAAAAAAAAAAAAATTTTTTTTTTTTTTTTTTTTTTTTTTTTTTTTTTTTTTTACAGTTGGTTGGTTGATGAAGTTGGTTTCTAAAGTTATATTTCTAAGACATGAATTAATTAGATTCAAAGCCTGAATCAGTATCTTCTATATCATTTACTATTTCATGAATGCTTTGAAAATATGTTAGATCAATGTAAGATAGCGGCTGGGTACATTCCAGGCATTTGAGTGGATGGTTTTGAAAATAATTTACAAGGCATCGCTGATGAAAAGCGTGTTCGCAATCCAATCTATAATTCGATCTTGGATAGTTTATTAACTTATTACAGCACAAACATTTATCCATATTTGAAAAATTGCATAACCCTTTATTCTTGAGCAAAGACAAGATTTATTTTCATCTTTTCTAAAAATGTTTTAATATATTTTTTTGTAATTTCTGGGCCTAGCAAAAATTCCATAATATAAGTCGTTATTATAAATAATATAACTATAAAAAGAGCTGTAATAAGTAAAATTGTGGCAAATATGAATGAGCATATTAATAAAAAACTCTCATAAACTTTACTTAGCATATTTGCATGTGTACAATATCATACCATCTAACAATAATAAATTGTCTAAATAGAATTTTCTGATATATATACAGACTTGGGTGGGCGGGGCACTTGAAAAAAAAAAAAAAAAAAAAAAAAAAAAAAAATTTTTTTTTTTTTTTTTTTTTTTTTTTAAGGCATCTAAAATTTTTAAAAGTCCTTCAACCTTCAATTACAATTTCTTTAAATTCCTCTCCATTATTTGGCAATACGTTATACCTGTATGCTGCAGCCAAGGTTCTATCTTCAGCAATTAGTGTGTTATCCAACAATATAATTGAATTGCAAAATGTTTTTAGATAATCATACGTAGGCCGATCGACGGCTGCCAATTGTGTCACCCAGCCATCTTTCCAGTACTCTGCGCCATAGATTTCGCTAAACTCAGATTCGAAATGTGGCAGACTGATTTGGTAATTTAGTTTTTTAGAAGGGTTTCTGGGAAAATCATCCGCGTTTAGACAATTATAATTCAAATCAGAATCTGTCCAGGTAAAGTCGTTGCTAAGCAAACCAATACTAAAAGTCTTGTATGGTGTCACGGTCGAAGTCATAGTAATAGTCCATGGGATTTGCCTTCCTTCATAGCGAACAAAAGAGACATGCACAGCATAAACATAGTGTAGACCAGCCATTGTAAGTTGTGTGGGTGAATAATATTGCTAGACGCTACCACATCTCTCTTATATATAGTAATTATGGATGTGCCACGCCCACTCAAAAAAAAAAAAAAATACATATTTTTTTTTTTTTTTTTTTTTTTTTTAAGGTATTTTAGTAAGTACTGACAGTAAAAATATCTTCATCCAATTTGTCATTCTGCCAATCTTTTATACATTCCCATCCACCCTGATTATTGACCCATTCGTCGTACTCAAATGTCAGTATTTTAAATATACGAAATAAACATTTAGTCTTATAATTCGATTTATCAGCTTCAATTAAACTGTATAATTGGCGAATAAATTCACAAGCGATCATAAACCGAATCCATTGTCTTTTACCCTTCATGTTTAGAAAAAATGGATGTACGATATAAGGAAATAGTATACCATGCACATTTTCTATACTTAGTAGAATAGACCTAACATAGAATGGAGACGCGAATACTTTAACGTACATGGTAACAATAACAGCATATTTTGCTATAAATTCATCAAAATTAGTTTTCATAGTGACAATAAATTTTTCTTCATGTTCATTGATTGGATGAAAATTCCAATGATCAGGATATAAAATATCGATGTTGGTTTTAAGCATATAAATAAAAATGTTCACTAAAACAAAATCAGTTCTAATAATATTTCGTACGGAATAGATTTGTATTTCAAGCGCCTTTCGATATAGATTATAGCAAGCTTTGTTACACCATAATCGAGGATAGGTCAACAAATCGCTGAATTCAGTTATAGAAAATAATTTATATTTTTCGTAAACGGGTAGGTACTTGAGTATTTTCAATTTTATTTCATTAGGCAATAGAAAAAACGGGAAACTCATCATTTGTCAAAAGAATTACTCAGTTATTATTTATATGTGTACAATATTAAACTTTATACATGTGGCTAAGTACCATAAACTGTCTAGACCATCCTATTTTACAGTAGTTACAGGGTATTTTGAAAGATGACTGCAATAAGTTTCGAGCACATTTCACTTGGAATAATATTGGCCAAACTTTGATATCTTGTAGAAGGTTTTCTGAAACGCGTAAAAGAAACAGTCAATATTTCAAAGACTAAACGCTTATATTGGAATCTATGAGATTTGCCAAACACACTACAGAGGAAGAGTTGACGAAATGTATAACAGGTAGTAAAATTAAGGCTTATATATAGTCAAACCACACCCACACACAAAAAAAAAAAAAAAAAAAAAAAAAAATTTTTTTTTTTTTTTTTTTTTTTTTTTTTTTTTTTTAGTATTATTAGGTATATTATTTCCTCTTGATAAGCTTACCAACTAACGTGTCAGGGTGTATGCAATCGAAAGGTAATTTTTTAGCGAATCCTGGAAAGCATACAAAAGTCACATCTGGTAAATACCTCGATATTAGATATTGTCGCACGATTCCATCCGAGATATCTTTAAACGTGGGTCCCTGGGTTTTAAGATCTTGTATGGAAAAAAGTGTGCCATATTCAACCCTAATACCAAACGATCGAAATGTTTTAATAAACCATATGAGAGGTTTTTTTGTTACACGTAGTAATTTTTTCAAGTCTTTTTCTACATCAAATTTAGCAGTACTATTTATCAATACGACATACCGACAAACGTGACTTGATACTTTTTTGTTAAACCTCATAGCAGGTTCCCATTGTCGAAACGGAACATTCATACTGGTAAAATATATGTAGTGTGGAAGCTTTTATAGCTGTATATACATGTGGCTTTTATGACTGTATGTATATATATATAGAGCTATTTGAAGGACACCTTAAAAAAAAAAAAAAAAAAAAAAAAAAAAAAAAAAAAAAATATTTTTTTTTTTTTTTTTTTTTTTTTTTTTAATTCTATATTTAATTTTACAGTGTGTGAACTATCTTTGTTAAACTTGATAGCTTATTAATCTATTTTAGTTTTACGGTGGGCATATTTAGTCTTACAGAGGGTGAAATATCGCGGCGGTCTTTTAATTTACTCATCCGTTTTAGGAGTCTCATCATCCGTTTTAGGAGTCTCTTCAACATTAATTTGTTTAGTCTTTCCCCGAAACTCGCTCAACTTCATAGTATAGGCTCGTAACATATCGATTCGAAATTTATCCAAATCATGATTTTGTATACGTTCGGCTATTGCATTGTATCGCTTATCATATTCAGTAATATCTCGCCAAACTTGATAAACTGCCAATTTATGCTTCAATAGGTCATCCACATAATCTCTTACGCATTTGAGTTCGTCGAGATCCTCATAACATTCCAATTTTTTAAATTCGTCTATGGAATATGTCTTATTATGCCATGTTCCATGAATATTGAAATCAATTTCAGTAGGTTCTGGTAATTTATCTTTCACGGCAAGATCCCATGACTCCCAGTTAGCCTTTTCGATAACAGCTCGACATTCAGCAAGATTTAATTTTAATCCTCGATTATGAGCCCAACCCATTACAGTTCCTAATAACTCACAAGTCAATTCCATTCTAGCTTCAAATTTCATTTCAGGCTTCTCATAATGCTCGGGATGATGATCGTTACGTTTATAATGGGCCTTTAAACAGTTTAAATAATTGAGTTCCGGATCAATTTTTGGTGTATAGGTTGAATCCATCTATCTACTTGTATATTAGGCCTGACAAGATTTATTTATCTGCCCAGTCTGATTTTCCACCAAATCCTCTATCGCCACGAACGGTATCTGACAATTCCGTCGTCTCTATCATTTCAGGATAAATTGCCAATTGAAACACAGCTTGGGCTATAGCGCTGCCTTTCTGGATGGTGAAGTTGTCCAGCGAACAATTTTCCATAATCACGCCTACAGAGCCTCTGTAGCCTGGATCTATCACGCCGCCACACACTCTCAGTTCTGCCAAAGCCAACGACGACTTGTCCCAGAGATACATTCCCATGTAAGATGGAATCTCGAACGCTATTCCAGTATCAATCGTTTTTGTCTCGCCAGGTCTCAACACGATTTTCTTAGTCGCGTACAAATCGAATCCCAAAGACTGGTCGTCTCTCTGTTCCGGGTCTATGGCAGAATCCTGCACTTTCATATATTTCACTTCTGGCTTATAGTGACGAAATAGAAACGAGACTATCCCAGTAGCAAGGCGTTGAAGAACCATGTTTAAGAAAGCCATGTTAGAAGAATAATTTGCTGAACAAATAAAATGACCGAGCTTATATAGCCGTATGTTGTGCTAAGCCCCGCCCACTAAAAAAAAAAAAAAAAAAAAAAAAAAAAAAAAAAAAAATTTTTTTTTTTTTTTTTTTTTTTTTTTTTTTTTTTTTTTTTAGGTTGGTAGATTGATTGATAATTAAATAATGTTGGACTTACGATTTACCTGGACACTTCTTGAACAATTTTTTCTCCTGTGCTTTGTTCAATTGAAAGGTCCACATACTCCAATCTTCGTCCAAAACCGATTTAATCTTAGCGCCAGGCTTACCAAACGGATCCATTTTATAATGTAAATCGAGTCTAATACAAGATAATAACGCAGAGTCTTCCATAATATCTATAAGGGTTTTGGATGCCAGATTAAATAAACTCTCATTGTATCCAAATTTTGCGTAACATTCTCCAAGAAAGCATCCAGTGGTTATCAAACACTCCATCACCCAAGGCTGATAAGATTCGGGACCCGACCAACGACGATGCGTCAAGCTTTCGTCATTACAAAGGTTTCGGACTTTAAAAGATATGCTATCGGAATCGAGAATAGTTTTTAATTTTTCTTTCAGCTTGGGAATGACATCTTCAATCTGTTCGATTTCAATACCAGTAGGTAAGGGCGGTGTCTGAAAATAATATTCTAACATCCTCAAAATGGCAAGGGCAAATTTGTGTTCTCTCGGTTTCCATTGTGGATCATCCCAGTCATCTTTGACATCGACCAGCCTAAATTGGCTTGTATCTTCCCAGTTTGCCAAATGCACGCAGTCTCTGAGTAGGTAATGAAATATGCTGTGAATGGAATCAGAGAAGTTCATTGTGAGAAATGGTACCTACAGCAATTGTAGAATGAAAAAATGATATAAATTTGGAAGGCGGCCAGCATTTATATACAGGATAAATAACAATCAACCAACCAACTGAAAAAAAAAAAAAAAAAAAAAAAAAAAAAAAAAATTTTTTTTTTTTTTTTTTTTTTAAATACGGTTGGTTGATTTCTATGTAGTCACGTAGATGGAACATTTTCAAATAAAATAAGTAGTTATGGATCAGGAAAAATTTATTGAAGAAATCTCCCCGTTCGACGATGACTCAACCCTTCATCTTAAAATGAGCAGCATGTCTCTCGAACAACTGGAGGCGGTAGCCAATAGATATAGAAGATATGTTGACATCTCTAGCATTATAGAAGTTTTCTTAATGGTAAAAAAGTTACCATCCAATATGCAAATGGAACTGAAATGTAATGAAAAAGGTTTTTATCTAGATTTAAGCAGCCGCATGTATCTTGTCAATAGCAGGTCGTTTCCAGATAAAAAAGTTGACGATACGCTTAGCGAACCCCCCAAACCACATGAAGCACCAACATTAGACTGGGACAAATTGGAATCGCAGTAACGGGTTTATTAAAATAATATTATTTCATTCATGCTATATTTACAAATTTCATAAATAACACACCTTTATACAGACTCTGTAAGTCTGGACTTGATAAATGCCAGCAAAGATAATGCTTATATATATATTTATGCCACACACACACACACATTTAAAAAAAAAAAAAAAAAATTTTTTTTTTTTTTTTTTTTTTTTTTTTTTACACAGTTGGTTGGTTTCTAAAGTTATATTTCTAAAGTTATATTTCTCATTTAGCTGCTACAGTTATATTTCTAAGTTGGCCGCTAAAGTTATATTTCTCAGTTGGCTGCTAAAGTTATATTTCTCAGTTGGCTGCTAAAGTTATATTTCTTTAGCCAATCATTGTAGATGGCGCTGCAGTCTATATATATATAGTATATATATAGTATATCTATTAGGGTGGGTGGGAGTGGAATTTATTTCTTCTACTGTACGGTCATGCATAAACCGGCTCCGTGATGTCCAAACCCATTTCCTATTTTTGTAGTTAAATCGCCAACAAACTAGTCAGTATATATGTATTTTAGCATATATTTTTGAAATTTTGGTTTAAAACTACACTTTATAGATTTTAAATTTTCACTGGTTACATAATTGGCCATAGTAGCAACTTCTATGCCTGGACATGGATAAGATAATAATTTTGATCGTTTGTGAGAATGGCTAACTTTTGGCACGGCTCTTCCAATTGGTAATACGATTCGTTTTACGTGAGGATATCCACAAACTACGTTGAAAAATCGGCATTGGGATAATCCTCTAACGCACAATACAGCATGCAAAGGAACATATTTATGTAGCTGATTTAGCCAATTGTCATATTCTAATTTCCAATCGTACACCTTTGGAGAAATTAGATGATTGCTAAAAAAATTAGAATTATGAAACTGATGAGGATCCAGCATTTTAGATTTAGCATTGGCCAATTCTTGTAAAGTAAAAGATAGATGCAAAGGCAATGGTGCCAATCGAAATATATTCACCTCTTTTGGATTAACAGCAAACGCTATTTCTAATGGTATACAATTTTCGCCCAGCCAAAAGGCTTCAGCACATACTTGAACGCTTTGCGAAGGCATGAGTCTTGAAAAATGTTTAAAGCTACAGGCTTATATAGAGCTAAGCCACACCCACCTCTGAAAAAAAAAAAAAAAAAAAAAAAAAAAAAAAAAAAATTTTTTTTTTTTTTTTTTTTTTTTCAAAGGTGGGTGTGGCATGGCTATATAAACCATGGTTGATTTTATATGTATATATTTTTTTTTGGACTTTGTCATTTTTTACCAATCTCGAAATTTTTTATAAATTTATTTTTTTCATTTCGATTTTATATTTTTTATTTCTAAGTTTTTTTTTTCACAAATCTTGAAATTTTTTAAGTTACTTATATTCAATGGACTCTCATAAAGTACGGTCTAAACCGATAAATATTTACAAGTTATTTTTTTTCACAAATCCAAGATTGGTAGCCTATCGCTTTAAAAAAAATGTGTCAAACGAGGCTTCCATCGTCAAAATGAATGACATGAGGAAGCCTCGTTTGACACAAATTTTTTAAATTTTTCACATCTATTGTACATAGACACGTCTCTTTTCCGCAATGACCGTTCGGCAGACAGGACAATATTCGAGTTTGTCCGAACAGGCCATGCAGCACACCACGTGCCCGCAGTCGAAGAACGCCACCTGGCTCTCTTCCGTCAGGCAGACTTTACATTCGTTGGTGGTAGCCAATCTCTTGGACTTGACACGAGGGCCGTCGAACAGGTCATTTCTGAAGAGGTCAGTATAGATTTGCAGCCAGTCCTGCAACCTGGCATTCCCCTCAGATTCGATATGAACATCAAATACGTACTCCGAAGACATGGGAAAGTCGGCAGCGACCCTTCCGTGCCTCCAGAGTCTCTGCATATCTTCAACATCTGAGAACAGGCTCACGTAGTCGAACATTTCGGATATTTCAAAGACTGGAAACGAGTCTAGATGCTTGGTGGCCCGATAGTTGGCAAATTCATGAATATCGTTGAATTTGAGCATCACGCCCACATCTACAGCCGAAACGTAAGTCTTTCCGTCAGAGGCTAGGGCGGACCTCAAGCCGATCTGGCCTGGGAAAAATAATCGCATCCACATGGCTTGAGAGCTAGTGAGCGAATGAAACTGTAAGCTCTGAGCAGCGGCTTTTATAGTAGAACCCATATCCTTTAAAACAGGATGCGATCCAAGAAGACAGGATGCGATAAGGAGTTACCGGATGAGATAAAGTTATTTGTAGCATAAGTCCTTGAAAACAGGATGGCTAAAAATATTGACAGGATATTATGCCACTACAAAGCCACGTGATATTTTTTATGGTTATTTTTAGACCAGCCAACAAGACGCTGGGATTGTCACGTCAGCCAATATAACCATAGGTGTCCAACATGTCTATCATTGTTTTAAAAGAAACATCAAACATACACATTTTGTCTCTGCAACACCGTAACAACTAAGCATTGTAGAATCCAAACTTGATAACACCATTCGCCAGGACAGACTCATGCTATCGTAATAAGCTATACGTTTCAACTGGCTTTTCAACATCGGGTGTATCGAGTTTGTGGGACAGCGTTATTTTGAAAATAGACTGTGAGCATTTTCAACATAGAGCGGTCCAACATCATTTCGCAGGTCTTAATCGGAGCAGGTCCATAAACTCATATCGTATGAAATTCTCCATGATCCTGATACAATTCAATGTTAGCTAGATGAGAGTGGCAGACAGAATGAATACGGCTATTTATAAAGAATGAATCCAAGCCACGCCCACTCAAAAAAAAAAAAAAAAAAAAAAAAAAAAAAAAATTTTTTTTTTTTTTTTTTTTTTCAAGGTTGTATTTTTAAATTAAAACTCTACGGCCAATACCTGTTTCAATTGATTCACACGATACAAGAGCCAAGAAACAGGATCTACATATCCGATCAAACTGACAACCATTTTCAAATCGTCGATCGCATCTCGATAGATATGAATGGATCTGGCAAATCCCAGTTCGATAGGAAACCGTCCAGTGCGTACGGACTGAGATATTCTGACTTCGGTACCCGTTTTAGGACTTTTACACACAGCTTCATTTTTTTCAACGTCGTGGTAAAGAAAAATTAATCTAGTGCCGCCAAAAGGTCCCCCACAAATGTATTCATTCACAACTACAATGCAATTTGGCTTGAGAACCAGATTTTCATCCAAACGTATTTCGGGCCCATCCATTTTATGTTTTAGATAAAATTCGTTGAAACGGTCGATGGTTGCTGAATTCGCGGCTAAGGCTCCGTCTGCCTGCATTAAAAGGGTCCCGTCAATACGATCCACTATCGGAATATTTTTATTTCTAAAAATGCCTTCGAGAGATATTTTTATGAGTCTTTCAATGCCAACTTTATTAGATTTTACTCGAATCCAGAACTCAGATTTAGGATCTTCAGGCAGGTCCATAAACTCATATCTTATGAAATTCTCCATGATCGTTGGCCTGATACAATTCAATGTTAGCTAGATGCAGACAGAATGAAGGTTTGAAGGTTTGAATACGGCTATTTATAAAGAATGTATCCAAGCCACGCCCACTCAAAAAAAAAAAAAAAAAAAAAAAAAATTTTTTTTTTTTTTTTTTTTTTTTTTACAGTTGGTTGGTTGGTTGATATGATAGTTGGTTTCTAAAGTTATATTTCTCAGTTGGATTTTAATGTTATATTTCTCAGTTGGTTGCTAAAATTATATTTCTTTAGCCAATCATTGTAGATGGCGCTGTAGTCTATATATAGTATATATATAGTATATCTATTAGGGTGGGTGGGAGTGGAATTTATTTCTTCTACTGTAAGGTCATGCATAAACCAGCTCCCTGATCCCACTTCCTTTAAAATAGGGTTATTTATACAATATTGACTTTGAAAACAAGACTTTTATTGTCTGACAAATGACGACTGAGTAATATATAGAGCTTTACAATCATTAGCCTTCAAGCCTAAGCCCTTCTATCAAAACTCATTATCGAAAAAAATAAAATTTAACTCGTGAGTATCCTATAAATTTAAAAATGGTATGCTAATATTGTAAATTTAGAATTAAAAATATTAGAAATAAAATATTTTTTTTATCTGTATTTAAACATACAGACATTTCCGCTTCGCGGAAATGTCTGTATGTTTAAATACAGATAAAAAAAATATTTTATTTCATACTCAATTACACGATTATGCATATATGTTTGGCTTGTAATCCATAATACTTTTCACCGTCTTGGTAGAAGGATTCTAAAAAATATACTTTAAGCATTTTCAAAATAGAGCGGACATATGGAAGTCTTCATATACTAATGCCAACTTTTAAGACGGCTTCCTCAAGCTGTACGATAAAACATTTTAAATAATAGCTATCCTAGATCTCAATAAAATATCTGTGTATTTCTTACGACCCAATCTCTATTTACACCCCACCCTCAAGTACCACAAATCTAGCTAAACTCTCAGTTTTGCGATAAATCCAGGTACAAGACACAGTCACTGGCAATATTATTCGAGCATTACCACCCTTTTGTCCAATCTTAGACTATTAAAAATCTAATATTGGCATTATTATCAACTCCTGATCAGTAGTTTAAGCCACATTTAAGAAAAACAATCTTTGCTTGCAGAGACTCTTCAGATCCGCTAATATTTCCCAAGGGTAAGACCTTCATCAAAACTCTTTGTCGAAAAAACTAAAATTAGCCCATGAAAATCGTATAAATTTACAAGATTTCATGTTAATATTGTAAATTTAGCCATCAAAATTAGAAAAAAATGTTAGTCTATCAATATTTTCAGAGACTAAACCCTACAGCCAATATTTTCAAAGACGATTGTTCAATATTAGACTAAACGATTAAAAATCTAATATTGACAATATTATCGACTCCTGACCAGTAGTTTAAGCCACATTTAAAAAAAATCTTTGCTTCGAATTTGTAGAGCTAATATTTTCCAAGCCTTCATCGTTGTCCTAAATTAGCCCGTGAGTATCCTATAAATTTACAAGATTTCATGCTAATATTGTCCATCAAAATTAAAAAAAAAATGTTAGCCGGTCAATCCATTCAGCCAATATTTCCAAAGACAAAGCCTTCATAAGGTAATCTGTAAAAACTAAAAAATCAAACCTTATTTAAGAAAATAAGATTGTCGCATGGATCTTGCAGAGCTAATATTTTCAAACCCCTTGTCGAAAAAACTAAAATCAACCCTGTGAGTATCTTATAAATTAAAAAAAATATGCTAATATTGTAGATTTAAAATATTTTGCTAAAGCTTATCACAACATAGCCATCCAATCAATATTTTCAAAGGTTAAGCTTTCATAAGGCCGCTGAAATGTCTGTATGTTTTATTACTGATAAAAAATATTTATTTCAAACTCGATTCAATAGCTATATATATATATATATATATATATATATATATATATATATATGTATATATACATATATATATGCCTCAAGTACCGCAAATCCAGCACGAGTATCGTCTATGCAATAACTAAGGCCAAACGCAATGTCGCATGCAAAATCTTCAAGCGTCTATAGGAATGGATATTTTTTCGATTTTTATTATTTACAACATTGGCCTTCAACCTGTCGCAAAAAAATGGGTCGAATCCAACGTAATCTCTACATGAGTCGCTCGACCCATTTTTTTACGCGTCCCCAAGACATTATCCGCTATACAGTTTCAGAATGTCAAGCTCTTCTGGCACATTTATAACTGGTCCAGATACTCTAAAATCTGATAAAATCTCTCATTTTGGCTCGCAGCCGGATGATGTTGACCACTCGATTCAGCTGTGCCCGAAACCTGTTCTTGGCATTGGGTATATCTTTACCCGCATAGCCAATCATTTTGTCCAACAGAACTGATCTGGATGCAGGTTTCGCATTTTAGCATGAAGCCATTTGATCTTAAATATGCCAGTCCAAGCGAGCAGATCGCCATACCGACCGTCAAGGCTTTCATTCACGAAAAGAAGACAGGTCATGTAAATTTTTACAATTAATATTTTACAATTAATATTTCAAGGGTCAAACGATAAATTTAGAATGGTGCATACGGCTTTCATCCACGATAAAATTAGAGGCCAATGATTTTATAAAGTCATGTCAAGGGATTCTATTCAAACTACAGCTGCTATGCCAAGTACCGCAAAGCTGGGTAATCCTACGAGTTTACGCATCTAAAGGTTTATCAGACAGTCACCAGCAATAATTTTCGAGCATATTTAACCTTTCAGAATTTCAAAACGACAGTTCCTATGCCAAGTACCGCAAAGCTGGGTAATCCTACGAGTTTACGCATCTAAAGGCTTATCAGACAGTCACCAGCAATAAGTTTCGAGCAACTGCACCTTTTCAGACGGTTTAAATAATAAAATTTAAATAGTTTAATTATTTATAAAATGTATTCGATATTGGCACAGCATTCATTTAGCGTAGCAAAAAATGTATCAATGTGTAGAAATTTAATTTGAGATTTTAGAAGACATGAATTTAAATGTATCAAAGACATGACCGTTGCTGTTGAGATAGAATGATGAGATGGCATGTCAACAGTTCTATATATAGTATGCAACCAACCTTGAAAAAAAAAAAAAAAAAAAAAAAAAAAAAAAAAAAATTTTTTTTTTTTTTTTTTTTTTTTTTTTTTTTTTCAAGGTTGGTTGGTTGGTTTCTAAAGTTATATTTCTAAAGTTATATTTCTAAGTTAACCGCTACAGTTCTAAGTTGGCCGCTACAGTTCTAAGTTGGCTGCTAAGGCTATATTTCTTTAGCCAATCATTATAGATGGCGCTGCAGTCTATATATATAGTATATATATATAGTATATCTATTAGGGTGGGTGGGAGTGGAATTTATTTCTTCTACTGTACGGTCATGCATAAACTAGCTCCTAACGTCTAAAACCATTTCCTTTAAAATAGGATGAAATAGCGTTATTTATACAATATCGGCTTTGAAAACAAGACTTTTGTCTGACAAATGACAATATACTGAAGGTTTTCATGAAATCAGAATAGATCATAGGCTATTATAGAAAAATCTAACTCTCTAGTCTTGCTGAAAACACATTACGAGACATAGTGACTAGACGACCATTGCAGGCGAGACACAATGAGAGTGTAGTCATGTTAGCCACAGTAAATATAGACAAGCTTCAAGGGTGGGCGTGGCACCTGAAAAAAAAAAAAAAAAAAAAAAAAAAAAATTTTTTTTTTTTTTTTTTTTTTTCAAGGTTGGTTGGTTGGTTGATTTTAATGTGACTTTGATGGAATTTTAATATTTTTTTTGTATATAATTTTTACAAGCCTTATCGTTCAAAATCTTAAGCGCATCCAACATTGGCAATATAACTGTTACAAAAAAACGGGTCGAACGAAGTGTCAAAGACAGAAATCTGCCATGAGACACTTCGTTCGACCCGATTTTTTATAAATCGTTTGGGTGACCTCTGTTTTATTAGGCAGTTGATAACGACTATGCCTTTTTATTCTCCAACTGTTTCGGCCGTATCATAAAATTAACCCTTGGTCGAGGATTCCAGGCACGGTATATTTTGTATCTCGTAGAAACTTCAGGAGATTTTGGCAGTCGGCTTATGGGATTTGGAACTTTTAAGTACATCTTCTGTGATGTGGCTATTGTAACGGGATCTGGCTTTGGCTTTGGAGTCGGCTTTGAAACTGGCTTGGGAGTTGGCAAAGACATTGATTTATCGTATTGAAGTATTAGCTCGCAATAGAGACGAGAGGTCTTTAATATTTTCCTTTTGGGTTGTAAGGCATAGCCGTAATCATATTGCCTGTCAGAGTCTGCGGAAAGCATTTTGCAAAACAAAAGGTCAGAATGAATAAGCTGAGGCGAGAGGCCGGTATTTATACTCTGGCGAGCGGATGCATGAGATCTGATAAGCGGTTCTGAGAAACGATAAAAATAATAGTATATGAGGCTCGACAGGATGACTGTTTATAGATTAGATCTTATCTTTGAGGAAACGAGTTACATAATATCCTGCAAACGCAATTATATATGAGGCTCGACAGGATGACTGTTTATAGATTAGATCTTATCTTTGAGGAAACGAGTTACATAATATCCTGCAAACGCAATAATTCTAGAAGGTCAGCTAGCCCAAGCGATAAACTAATCTTATAAATATTTTCCTGGATCCTGATCAGTAGCCACATATAAGAAAAAAAATAGTTGCTTGCTCTCGTTAATATTTTCCAAGGGTGAGGCCTTTATCAAAACTTGTTGTGGAAAAAACTAAAATTACCCCATGAGTCTCCTATAAATTTACAAGATTTCATGCTAATATTGTAAATTTAGCCGTCAAAATTAAAAAATTAGTCAATATTTTCAAACCATTTAACCCTTTTAGAATTTGAAACGACTACAAACTTGGTAAGGCAATAAAAAACGTAGTCATATGCTGATATAGTGAAACTCGTTGAGACAGCGACACTATAACTGACATACAAATTCCAAACTTGGCAAGACAATAAAGAGTGTAGTCTTATGCCGATATAGTGAAACTCGCTGAGACAGCGACACTATAATTGACATACGAATTCAGACTACAAACTTGTCAAGACAATAAAGAGTGTAGTCTTGTGCCGATATAGTGAAACTCGCTGAGACAGCGACACTATAATTGACATACAAATTCAGACTACAAACTTGTCAAGACAATAAAGAGTGTAGTCTTGTGCCGATATAGTGAAACTCGCTAAGACAGCGACACTATAATTGACATACGAATTCAGACTACAAAAATATAATCACTTAAATTAAAAGATGTTTTACAGTATTTTCTGAGTATACAAGTATATATATATATATATATATATATATATATATATATATATATATATAATTATTATTATTAATATTATTATTATTATTATTATTATTATTATTATTATTATTATTATAATATATAATATTATTATTATTATAATATATATAATATTATTATTATTATTATTATTATTATTATATATATTATTATTATTATTATTATTATTATTATTATTATTATTATTATTATATAAATATAATATAAATATATTATAAATATATTATAAATATATTATAATATAAATATATTTAAAAAAAAAAAAAAAAAAAAAAAAAAAAAATCTATCCATTTCTATAGGGTAGCTACGATTCATGCTCCTACCTTCTCCTATTTTGCTCCGACTTGCTTTTTGTGGCAACGAGCTTCAAGCTTTTTTAAGAGTATTTAAAATTTTAATATTATATAATATACTAAGAGTATTATAAACTATTTATTTTACCTAAAATTGAGTTTGAAATAAAATATTTTTTTTATCTGTATTTAAACATACAGACATTTCCGCGAAGCGGAAATGTCTGTATGTTTAAATTCAGATAAAAAAAATATTTTATTTCCAATATTTTATTTAATTTATTTTATTATATTCTATAAAACCTATGATATTTAACTTGAGACTCTAAAAGACATGATAATATTGAATCAATTTAAACAATCATTAAACGACATACCTCTGTCATGACTAGAAAACTGTTGACTAGAAGACATGACTAGACGACTGCTGCTGGTCAAATACAATGACGGTTGTTAGCGATCATATATAGTATGCAACCAACCAACTGAAAAAAAAAAAAAAAAAAAAAAAAAAAAATATATATATATATATATTTTTTTTTTTTTTTTTTTTTTTTTTTTTTTTTTTACAGTTGGTTGGTTGGTTGCTGACAAGGATAATCTACGCATTATCATATTTAATGTCCTGTCGCAACGAATTCTGTTGAGTCGCTATCTGATTGGAGAGCAACAGGTTCTGCAGGTTCTGGATCTGGATCTGCTGCTTCTGAATCTGCACTAGAGATTTGTTCTGCTGCACGCCCAACTCTAATTTAAGCCTGTAAATTTCTTCCTGATACAAGTTATCTATTTTGGAGTACAGTACGTCAAATTTTTCAATCTTGGTTTTCAAGAGTGAGATTTCTGCATCCAATTTAGATTGCAAGTCAAACATTTGCTGCTTTAAATTTTGCATGTCGGTCTTTGCGTCGTTGTCCAACGGTTCCCACATTTTGTACATGCTGAGCTTCAATGAAAGAGATAAATATTAGAAGCTACCAATGTGAGAGTCACAGAAACAGGATCAATTCAATGACAAGCGTGGATCCTGATACAATGTTAGCTAGATGAGGCTGGCAGACAGAATGAAGGAATGAAGGTCGGCTATTTATAAAGAATGAATCCAAGCCACGCCCACTCAAAAAAAAAAAAAAAAAAATTTTTTTTTTTTTTTTTTTTTTTTTTTTTTCTCAATTGGTACTAATTAGTTTTTTTTTTCAAATAATCTTCAAGTTACACGTTATTTTAAATCCAGCCCGATTCTTTTCTCAGCTAAGACCGAATCGCATGCCCCTGATCCGAGATATTGTGTCAGACATTAGAAACGAGACATTAAAAATTTAAGCATGCAGTCATGTACATTTTTACAATTAAGATTTAAAGATTACAGTCTATTCAAACCTATGCCAAGTACTGCCAGATAAGACATTAAAAATGTAAGCATGTAAATTTTTACAATTAAGATTTAAAGATCTATTCAAACCTATGCCAAGTACCGCCAATCTCGCTGACGAGACGTTAGAAACGAGACATTAGAAATTTAAGCATGCAGTCATGTAAATTTTTACAATTAAGATTTAAAGATTACAATCTATTCAGACTACAGCTCTTATACCAAAGTCGCTGACGAGACATTAGAAATTTAAGCATGTAGTCATGTAAATTTTTACAATTAAGATTTAAAGATTACAGTTATGAGCTATTCAAACTACAGCTCCTATGCCAAAGTACCGCCAATCTCAGCAACGCTCACGAGACATTAGAAATTTAAGCATGCAGTCATGTAAATTTTTACAATTAAGATTTAAAGATCTATTCAAACTACAGCTCCTATGCCAAAGTCGCTGACGAGACATTAGAAACGAGACATTAAAAATTTAAGCATGTAAATTTTTACAATTAAGAGTTAAAGATTACAGTCTATTAAAACTACAGCTCCCGCCAATCTCGCTCACGAGACATTAGAAATGTAAGCATGTAAATTTTTACAATTAAGATTTAAAGATTACAGTTACGAGGGTAGTTTATTCAAACTACAGCTCCTATGCCAAGTACCGCAAAGCTGGGTGAATCTACTTCTTTACGGCATATAAAGGTCTATCAGACAGTCGCCAGAAGTATTATTCGAGCAACTCCACCCCGTCAGAATTTTTCACGATTCGATTCAGTTGTCGGTTTGAATAATAAATATTTAGAATTTAAATATATTATTTAAATATTTTATTTTAATAATAAAATATTTATTATTTAAATATTTTATTTTTAATAATAAAATATTTATTATTTGTTTATCGAATCGTTAAAAATATATTATTTGTTTATCGAATCGTTAAAAAATATATTCAATATTGGTACAGCATTCATTTAAAAAATGTCCTTATTCAATATTGTAAATTTCAGACAGAATGAGTACGGCTATTTATAAAGAATGAATCCAAGTCAATCAACCAATCAACCAACCTTGAAAAAAAAAAAAAAAAAAAAATTTTTTTTTTTTTTTTTTTTTTTTTTCAAGGTTGGTTGATTGGTTAATTTAAAAAAATAATTCTTATTCAATATTTCTATTTCAAAGGCATTAGCTATCTCAGATTCAAAGGCATCGTTTCAATATTAAAATAATACTATTATCTCTCTCCAATTCAAAGTCTCAATTTATAAACATCCAATATTGGCACTCTATCTATCGCAAAAAAATGGGCCGAACGAAGCGTCAAAGACAGAAATCTGCCATGAGACGCTTCGTTCGGCCCATTTTTTTGCCCCCTCCAGATTTAAGGCATCAGTTTGTACCATCTAGATCGATCCCCCACAAAGACTTTGATTTTGGACGGAGGGGTGTCTGTCCAAGAAATAGTCTCAAATCTATCTTCGTGGAGGCGAGGGTCGTCATCGTGGTCCCCATCGAAGAACAGCATGGTTCTGTCTATGAAATCTTTTAAGAATTCATTTATGAATGTGTCAGAGTCCCTCACGATCCGAATTCGGATGGCTTTATGGATGCATGAGGTGGGTACTATGGGGTCTAGAATCTGAATTTTAGAGGATGTCAGCATGGCCTCGAATCCCAACGACGACAGGGCATCTCCAAAATGTATCTCGTCGACTGGATACACCCAGGTATTGGCTAGAGAGATAGGTAACCTGACCCTCCTGTAAACGAGATCGCACACCTTCAACCTGGTCGTTTTTTTCACATAAGCATTCGATCGACCCATCAGCTTGGCCACATCAGAGGCCCTGACGAACAAAAGTCCATCCGCAGAGACTACGAATAGGATTTTAGCGTCAAGCTGTGGATGTTCAATAGTGAATAGCATGACTTATGGCAATAGCAATAGAAGTCAAAATGATGCAGGCTCTTAGAGGCAGCTCGTATATATACCCGATTCGTGACCTCGTTTTATCAGGCTTTACTAAGAAAACAGGATGTATCAGCTGTTTTTTGAGGATGCGATAAAATCTGTCCTTCTAGAACGATAAAATTATTTATATAATTAATCCGATAGCATGAGGATGTGCGTCACAGGACGTGCGTCACAGGACGTGCGTCACAGGATGTAGATAAGATATTTACTTGGAATTTAGATAGAACTAAAGATTACTGCTAGTATATATACAGGCTGCTGGACGAGACATTTCATTCTGAGCTACTGCTTACTGCTTTCCAAAATGATCTTCCAAATTCTGTCTGATGAACTGAATGTTAAATTAACATGCTTTTTATCATTTGACGACCAAATTTTTATCAAAGGCCGAGACGTGGCCTATTACATGGGGCATGAAAACTCCAGTAGAGTGGTGAACTTGTGCCATATAACGGTAACGGACATTGCTCCTGAGGGCTTGAAACTACCCCCGTCTCTAGCCAAGACATGCGTCTTTGGACTAGAGGATGCAAAAATATTGATGGATATGCATCCAGGAGAGTTTGATTCCCTATTTCAGGGGCCGATTGAAATTCTTACGCCCATCGAATGCAGCTTAAACCTGAGGCGGCCTGTCCAGGTTAAGCTCGCAGCCATAACCTCATCCAATGCCACAATGGAGAGTTTCTTGGCCGACTTAAAAAATGTCATGGAGGAGTACCTGGCAACGGTACCCATGGACACCTATGTGTTTGGCGAACGATATGGGGACTTGGAGCTAAGCTATTTCCCCCGAAAAATAAAAGTTTTGGTGGGAAACAAGCCCTACTTCTATAAATCCTCGTCTTAAGATCAGGACGAGGTGCAAAAAAATGGGTCGAGCGAAGCCTCTCATGACATAAGTCATTGAGGCTTCGCTCGGCCCATTTTTTTGCGATAGATAGAGTGCCAACATTGGATGCGTACCGATTTGAACTTGTAATTTTCAAGGGATATGGCTTAGCTATAAGATAATTTTGATAAAATATCTATAGACAAATTTAAGGTATCTGAGTTTAAAAATTTAATTTTTTCATTTAAAATTCACATTTTTTTCTTGTAAAATTTAAAATTTTTAAAGACTAAGTGTGGCGGTCATTATACTCTGATCTCTAAATTTTCAAGGGATATGGCTTAGCTATAAGATAAATATGAAACTTGGTAAAATATCGATAGCTAAATTTAAGGGATCTGAATTTAAAATTTTAATTTTTTCGTTTAAAATTTACCGTGTAAAATTAAAAATTTCTAAAGACTAAGTGTGGCAGTCATTATAATTCTAAATTTTCAAGGGATATGGCTTAGCTATAAGATAAATATGAAACTTGGTAAAATATACAGACTCAATAGCTAAATTTAAGGGATCTGAATTTAAAAATTTAATTTTTTTCGTTTAAAATTTGTATGTAAAATTTAAAATTTTTAAAAACTAAGTGTAGCCAAGCCAGTCATTATAATCTATAAAAAGATTTTCGAGAGACAGGATATTATGCAAGCCTTTCCTCAGGATGCTTGATAAGCGGCTCCCGGTTAAAATTACAATCAGATCTCTATAAAAAGAGTTTTCGAGAAGTGTTGACAGGATATTATGTAAGCCTTTCCTCAGGAAGCCCGGTTACAATCAGATCTCTATAAAAAGAGTTTTCGAGAAGTGTTGACAGGATATTATGTAAGCCTTTCCTCAGGATGCCCGGTTATAATCAGATTGCTCAAGAGACAGGATATTATGCAAGCCTTTCCTCTTGATAACGTAGAAAATTACTATCAGATCCTATTGATAAGACCGGGTATATATACGAGTGTCCAGCGAGAGCTCTTCAATTGCTAGTCGATCTCTCTACTAGCTGCTTAGATTCATTAGCTCAGTCATGTTTTTCCATGTAAAAAATTATGCTTATGGCGTTGCCTTTAAATGCTTAATGGCCTCTGATGGCACCCTGTTTGTCCGGGCTGAGGACCTGGCTATCTACTCGAGGCATCCTCTAGATCTCCATTTTGCCGAGAGATATGCAGGCCTCACCGTCCGAGATGTAATGGACCCTAAAATCGATTTACCCAAATGGCTCGCTAAGACGAGAATCTTCTCCATTAGCGAAGCCAAACATCATTTGGGAGGGTTCATGGGCGAACAGGAATTTGATAAGATGTTCGATGGTTCGGCCATGGTGAAATACCAGGCTAACATGAAGCTCAGCTTCGAGAAAGCCATAGGTGTTAGATTTGTAGAAAGGTCCCATACCAAGTTCGAAGACTTCCTTACCACATACCAACTACAGGTGAGGAAATTTTTTGAACTTGAATATGAGGATTATGAATTATACAAATCCCAAATGACCGGACCGTTGAAGATGACCATCAGGAGGTCATCTAATGAGCAACCCATAGAGAGCTTGTGTTAATCTTTAAAATGAGAGTAAAAAAATGGGTCGAACGAGGTGTCTCATGGCAGAATTTCTGTCTTTGACACCTCGTTCGACCCATTTTTTGCGATAGATATAGTGCCAACATTGGACGGGTTTAATTTAAGACTTTGAGGGGCTTAATTTAAGTATTTATAAAAAAAATCTATTAAGCTAGTATTGAAGAGGTTATCAGCATAAAAAAATAATTAAGACGTTTAAGTTGAGACTTTACAATTTTTTTAAGGTTGGTTGGTTGATATATATTTATAATGCTAATTGAATTAAGTATATTTTCAAAAATGAAGATTTAGACTTTGAGTTGACTATTGCAAATTCGACCAACTTTAAAAACATAATGTTAAAATAAAAATATTTTTGAAAACTAATCGTGGAATCGTGATTCTTATTACATATACATAGTAAAATAAGCAATTTAATTACTTTTCAGTCGTTTTTTTTCAAATTTAAAAAAAAATTGAAAATTTTGCAAATTCGACCAACTTTAGAAACGTAATCTTAAAATAAAAATATTTTTGAAAACTAATCGTGGAATCGTGATTCTTATTACATATACATAGTAAAATAAGCAATTTAATTATTTTTCAGTCGTTTTTTTTCAAATTTAAAAAAAATTGAAAATTTTGCAAATTTGGCCAACTTTAGAAACGTAATCTTAAAATAAAAATATTTTTGAAAACTAATCGTGGAATCGTGATTCTTATTACATATACATAGTAAAATAAGCAATTTAATTACTTTTCAGTCGTTTTTTTTTCAAATTTAAAAAAAATTGAAAATTTTGCAAATTTGGCCAACTTTAGAAACGTAATCTTAAAATAAAAATATTTTTGAAAACTAATCGTGGAATCGTGATTCTTATTACATATACATAGTAAAATAAGCAATTTAATTACTTTTCAGGCGTTTTTTTCAAATTAAAAAAAAATTGAAAATTTTGACAGAGGTGGTGGCACATCAGCAAATTTAGATAAACTGTTACTTTAGCATGATATATATAGGCTAGCTAGAGTCAATCAATCAATCAACCAACCTTGAAAAAAAAAAAAAAAAAAAAAAAAATTTTTTTTTTTTTTTTTTTTTTTTTTTTTTTTTTTAAGGTTGGTTAATTGATTGATTGACTCTAGCTAACCTATATATATCATGCTAAAGTATATACATTATCATTGTCCAGCAATGCTTATCTGTTTCAGCGTCTATAAAAATGCATCCTGTTTTCATAGCAAATGAGTTATACAATATCCTGTTTCCGCGACATCTATAATAAGCCTTATCTCATCCTGTTCTCGTAGAAACTGACTTATGCAATATCCTGTCTTCATATTGGCGATATCCTGTCTTCAGATTGACAATATCCTGTTTCATCTATAATAAGCCTTATCTCATCCTGTTTTCGTAGAAACTGACTTATGCAATATCCTGTCTTCAGATTGGACTATTGCAAATTCGACCAACTTTAGAAACGTAATCTTAAAATAAAAATATTTTTGAAAACTAATCGTGGAATCGTGATTCTTATTACATATACATAGTAAAATAAACAATTTAATTACTTTTCAGTCGTTTTTTTTCAAATTTAAAAAAAATTGAAAATTTTGCAAATTCGACCAACTTTAGAAACGTAATCTTAAAATAAAAATATTTTTGAAAACTAATCGTGGAATCGTGATTCTTATTACATATACAATACATAGTAAAATAAGCAATTTAATTACTTTTCAGTCATTTTTTTCAAATTTAAAAAAAAAATTGAAAATTTTGCAAATTTGGCCAACTTTAGAAACGTGATCTTAAAATAAAAATATTTTTGAAAACTAATCGTGGAATCGTGATTCTTATTACATATACATAGTAAAATAAGCAATTTGATTACTTTTCAGTCGTTTTTTTTCAAATTTAAAAAAAATTGAAAATTTTGACAGAGGTGGTGGCACATCAGCAAATTTAGATAAACTGTTACTTTAGCATGATATATATATAGGCTAGCTAGAGTCAATCAATCAACCAACCTTAAAAAAAAAAAAAAAAAAAAAAAAAAAAATATATATATATTTTTTTTTTTTTTTTTTTTTTTTTTCACAGTTGGTAGTTTAACATAATTAAACTATCTCTCTACGAGCCAGCTTGACGGTCAACTCATACGCTCTGTCTTTTTCATCAACTACATAGTCTTTCTCTATTTCCTCAAACTTTCTCTTAACCGTAGCAGTCAATTCTTGAAGCATGTCGCCCGATTTGACAGACCATATACCTTCAGCTCTCACACGCATGGAAAAGTTGCTAGGTTTCTCTTCTTCAGTATCCCCATACCTGGATTCTACCGACGGGGGTGCGTAGATATTCGTATGTTGTTCGCAGACTGCCCTCGAGTATTCGTAATACCCTTTAAGCCAATCTTGTAAATTCATCTCGCCTTCGTTTCGAACTGTGATTTCAAAGGCCATCTTTCTGCTGAACGGTATAATGCTGGGATACGTAGAGGTTACCCGACCATCGGTCCACAGTTTCTGGATACGGCAGATCTCCTCGATAGGCATTCGGTGCGTCTTCACAAGTACGTGCAGCATATCGTTGAAATCAAACACGCGCCTGGAACTCATGTTCAAGCGTTGTGCATTGGGATATAGATTAGCCAGATCCTTGTTGGAATATCGATGTGCAAAGTTGTAAGGTGACGCGTAGCCTAGATATTTGCCAACATCGACGGCTATGAAATAAACATCTCTACCAACAGTAGCGGCGATGAGTGCAGGCTTGGTATCAAAACAAATTTTGAGATACATGATTGCGCTATGATGGCAACTAGAATGGACAGAATGATGGTAGCTTGAGTACGGAACCACTATTTATACAGAATATCCATGAGTGGGCGTGGCATGAAAAAAAAAAAAAAAAAAAAAAAAATTTTTTTTTTTTTTTTTTTCAAGTTAGTTGTTTATTTAGTTATCATCTTTGATCTAGAAAACTTCTTTATAAGCTTATCCGCCTCGTTTTCAATCTCTGTACGAATCGAGTCCAAGTCATAGCTGCAGCCCTCGTCCTTTTCATAGACTGAAATTATATCTTTTAGCGAATCGCTCACCATTTCTTCTTTGATTTTTTCAAAGTCTTCACCTATTTTGGAGTACGCAGATAGGTATCTATTATAATTTACATAATTTTTGATCTTGTACTTGTTCAGAGCTTGTTCGTTGAACTGCTTACGCTTAACCTTAAAAATGTTCCTAGAGCGTGGAGATTCTTCGGCGTCGGCCTTCATGACGAATCCTTCTAGCGGACACTCTGCATAAGCGCTGGGATACGTTTCAACTTTTTCGTACAGATCCCCTATCGTTTGGTAATCTAAATCTAAGATGGGTACGTGGGGTAGCTTCACTCGCTGGAAAATGTTCACGGCGTCGCTATACTTCATAAACGTATCTGAATCCAGTTGGTAGATGTCGAAGGCCCGAAAAAAGACAGTATTGCTACCGGCTTCGGATTCAAAGTCGCGATAGGTTATTCTCTTCATGTGGCTTCCGAATACTTCTCCATAAATGATAAAATTGTCATGTAAAATGTCTTTGATATGCCGTACCTTTTCCGACAGCGGTTCCAAAATTGCGTTCAAGTTAAAAAGGTGTGTCTTTTCATCTAGCACTACGTTTCTAGATTGTATCCTGAACGTATTCTTCACGTAGCCAATACCGATATTAGAGCCATCCAATTTTTCGGTAGCTATTAAAGGTATGCCCGAATAAATTTGGCTTGTGATCTCGTGGTACTTGATAAGGGCCATCGTAAATAGATTAGAAACAGAATGTATCAGACTAGAAAATATCTAATAAGCTATTTCAATGAGTATGAAGACAGAATGAATGAGTACGGAGCCGCTATTTATACTAAATATAAATCAACTAATCAACCAACCAACTGAAAAAAAAAAAAAAAAAAAAAAAAAAAAAATTTTTTTTTTTTTTTTTTTTTTTTTTTTCAGATGGTTGGTTGATTAGTTGATTTATATTTAGTATAAATAGCGGCTCCGTACTCAAGCTACATTCATTCTGTTGGTTTCTAAAGTTATTTTTCTAAAGATATTTCTAAGTTGGCTGCTACAGTTCTAAGTTGGCCGTTAAAGCTATATTTCTAAGTTGGCTACTAAAGCTATATTTCTTTAGCCAATCATTTTAGATGGCGCTGCAGTCTATATATATAGTATATATATAGTATATCTATTAGGGTGGGTGGGAGTGGAATTTATTTCTTCTACTGTACGGTCATGCCGCTCCTGACCCACTTCCTTTAAAATAGGATGAAATAGCATAATTTATACAGTATTGGCTTTGAAAACAAGACTTTTGTCTGACAAATTACTGCAGGTTTTCATGAAATCAGGATAGATCATAGGCTTTTATAGAAAAAATCTAACTCTCCATCAATCTTGCTGAAAACCTATTACGAGTGACCCGTTGCTGGCGAGACACAATGAGCGTGTAGTCATGTTAGCCATAGTATATATAGACAAGCTTCAAGGGTGGGCGTGGCACCTGAAAAAAAAAAAAAAAAAAAAAAAAAAAAAAAAATTTTTTTTTTTTTTTTTTTTTTTCAAGGTTGGTTGGTTGGTTGATTACATTCTCTATATATAGTATCGCTGACGTGCCACTTCATCAGTCTATCTCAATCTTTGCCAGCAACGGTTGTTTCAAAGGCCCTCGCCGATAGCAACCCTCTCTAAGCGATAATCTAAAAGGTCATCCGGTCGAGCCTTATCAGATCTCATGCATCCGCTCGCCAGAGTATAAATACCGGCCTCTCGCCCCAGCTTATTCATTCTGACCCTCTGCTTTTTGAAATGGCCACTCTTTCATTTGACTCTCTGACGGACGAACGAGTTGATTGCGACTGTGTCATAATACCGCAATGGAACGTATTGAACACCCCTCGCATATCTTGTGAATTGATATGTAATTACGACCGTTCTATGAAAATGCCAGCTCCAGCTATCATTCCCAAACCTAAGCCAGCTCCCACACCTAAACCGGCTCTCATTCAAAAACCAGCACCAGCACCTAAGCCTGATCCAGTTCCCACACCTAAGCCTGATCCAGTTCCCACACCTAAGCCTGATCCAGTTCCCACACCTAAGCCTGATCCAGTTCCCACACCTAAGCCAGTTCAAATTTCAATACCCATGTCAGAGATGATGTATTTTAAAGTACCAACGCTATTAAGCCCGCTACCAAAATCTCCAATTTCAGAAGACCCGTCCAAAGTAACAGTTTATCGCCCTTGGAAGCCTCCACCGAAGATAGATTTCGTGGTACGGCCTAAACTAAAAACTGCTGGCTTTGAAGATCCTAGAATTCGAAGACGGCAGGGCATAGTCGTTCTCAAGTCAATCGTCGATCTGAGAGATGGCAAATGTTACAGCCACATACAAACAGAGGTCAGGAAAAATTAGTGTTGGGTTTAAGCCCAAACGATTTATAAAAAAATCGGGTCGAACGAAGTGTCTCATGGCAGATTACTGTCTTTGACACTTCGTTCGACCCGTTTTTTTTGTAACAATTATATTGCCAATATTGGATGCGTTTAAGATTTTGACTTAAGAATTTGAATGGATATTTAAGAATTTGAATGGATATTTTTATAACTGAAGTCTTGGAGATATATATTTTTATATAAACGCTAACTTAAAACAGTTTGGCAAAAAAATATTATTTTCAAATCAAAAACTATAAAATTGAAATGATAAACTTTGAAGAATTTTGGTGAAAAATTGCAAAGTCCAAAAAAAAATAGCATCTTGAAAAAATTATAGAAATCGGCCAGACACTTTAACATGATATATATAGGTTAGCTAGAGTCAATCAACCAATCAACCAACCTTGAAAAAAAAAAAAAAAAAAAAAAAAAAAATTTTTTTTTTTTTTTTTTTTTTTTTTTTCAAGGTTGGTTGATTGGTTGATTGACTCTAGCTAACCTATATATATCATGTTAAAGTGTATACACTATCATTGTCCAGCAATGCTTATCTGCGTCTATAAAAATGCATCCTGTTCAGCATCCTGTTTCATAGCAAATGAGTTATACAATATCCTGTTTCCGCGTTTAGCGACATCTATAAATAGCCTTATCTCATCCTGTTTTCGTAGAAACTGACTTATGCAATATCCTGTCTTCAGATTGACAATATCCCGACTTATGCAATATCCTGCATCAGATCGACTATATAAGCTCTGACATTTGATCGAATAGCCATTCTCTCTTCGGAGCTTTAAACTACCAATATGTATAAAACTCAATGCTCTCTGAAGAAGCTTAAAGCGCCGCTACGAAACCGTTTTGGGGTTATCGAGCTGTTTCCCAAAAACCTTTCGCCTACCGTTAAGAAATTGGAAGAGTATCCACACTTCCAAACCATGATCGGTGAAGGCAAGATTTGTGTATTCTGTCTATACATGACGACCGATTTGAAGATTGAATTCAAAAAACGTACTCTGACGGACAAGATAACGAATACAATCCCAGCCATAGGCAGAGAGGCCAAGACAAACTATCCGCTGAGACCTCAGGAGATTAAATGGAGCACTCTGATGAACCGATATAAAAGACCCCCCAGCGAAGCCAACAGAACCAACGCCGACGTGAGAATTGGTTTCAAGTGCCCCAACAATCAGTTTCTTGTAAAGTCCTATTTTACATTTGGTCAGCGAACCGTCGGACAAGGATGCGCCCATATCATACAGACTTTGAACGTGCCATTCCTGTTCTTTGTGAGGCGTCCTGGCGAGACACGAGTAAAACCGGACAACAGATACTTTGCTGGCGACAAGCTCCATTACTACGACCGTTTCATATTGATTGCCGACTCCAGTTACAAGGTGCCTGCTGGGACCACATACATTCTGTTTACAACTCAAAAAAACTTTTTCAGTTTGGACATTGTGCCAGAGAATTTAGAGTTGGGCTTCGAAACCAAAAATCCTTTGGTGGAACGCATAACAAAAATAGATGGTATGTACGACATATCCGTACCAACGCCCATGATACAGCATATAGATGATGAAGACGACTCTCCCGTAGAAATGAGTACTGAAGTCGCCAGAATAACATCTAAATATTTTGATAAGCCAACGTCTCCATCCCAAGAGCCATCCCAAGAGCCAGAAATCTATTTTCCTGAATCATCTCAAGAGTCATCTCAAGAGTCGTCCCAAGAACCAGAGCCAGAGATCTATTTTCCTGTGGACAGAAGAACAATAGTCATAACAACAAACTTTGCAGCCCAATACAAGTCTCTGACTTTTAAAGACTGGAAAAACTTGAAAGATCGCCCCGACAATAACTTCGTACGCCCCTACGGACCAGATCTACCTGGACTTGACCTGAGAATTAAATCGGTAAAACGGAAGGCTGAGACGATTCCCAAGAGTGCCAAGAAACATAAGCCATCTTTCAAGGAGGCGGCCACAAATACAGAGCCAGTGTTTAAATGCCCACCTGAGCCAGTTTTTAAACGTCCAGCACCCATTGAAAGTCCTGAGATATGTCCAGAGCCCATTGAAGATCCTGAATCCATTGAAAGTCCTGAGATATGCCCCATTGAAAATCCTGAGATATGTCCAGAGCCCGTTGAAGATCCTGAATCCATTGAAAGTCCTGAGATATGCCCCATTGAAAATCCTGAGATATGTCCAGAGCCCGTTGAAGATCGTGAACCCATTGAAAATTCTGAACCCATTGAAAATCCTGATCCCATTGAAAATCCAGAATATTTTTATGGATGGCCTACTATTGAAAGCTCAGAGGTACAAACTGAACTGGATGAGCTTGATAATATTCTATGCACGCCTTTATCCATGCCAGCGGATACGCTAGACTCGTTGATGGATGATCTTATGACGCCATCAACTATACAGTATACGATGGAACCGCTGGAGACTCAGTTCAAAGTGCCAGGATTTGAACTGCCAGATTTTATGTAACTATAAAAATATGTAAAATTTAAAAAATTTGGGTCAAACGAGGCTTCCTCATGTTTAGATTTGTCATTATGACTTATCTTTACGATGGAAGCCTCGTTTGACCCATTTTTTTTAAATCAAAATGCTACCAATATTGGTATTGAAAAAAAAATAACTTGTAAAATTTATTAGAACAATAAAAAAATTGGGTCAAACGGGGCTTCCTCATGTTTAGATTTGTCAGTATGACTTATCTTTACAATGGAAGCCTCGTTTGACCCACTTTTTTTTAAATCATAATGCTACCAATATTGGATTTATAAAAATAATAACTTGTAAATTTTATCAGATTAATTAGAAAGTGACACATGACAATACTTTATAAAAGTCCATCTAAGTCACATTAAAATCAACCAACCAACCAACCTTAAAAAAAAAAAAAAAAAAAAAAAAAAAAAAAAAAAAAAATTTTTTTTTTTTTTTTTTTTTTTCAAGGTTGGTTGGTTGGTTGATATATATTTGTTTCCTCGTTCATCACTTTTCATTTATCAAGATTAACTTTTCAATTTAATCTTAGCCTTGTTCATGTTTTTATCCAAAGGCTAAGTTTCAAAGCCTCATTTTAAATGAAACCTGTTAATTTTGATCATGTCTATCGTGGATCGCTTGGCCATCATGAAAATTAAAACTATGACAAAACGTAGCAATTAGATGTTTGAAATCTGACTGAGTCCATAACCCTTTAAAATTTATCTAAGGTATAGTATTCTTTCAATTTTGACCGGTTAAACGTGGATCAGCTATGCAAGAGGTCATGATAAAACTGAGTCCTGTATCTGAAACAGGTGCCATGTCAAACGAAGACCTTTGACATGGCAATTGAAAACGGGGCATCGCTTAGCAGGCAAAATTTAAACGAGCTGAGCCATAAACGTAACCATTGAACACTGGGCCATGCTTAGCAGTAGCAGCCCATATTGTAAAAATAATATTTACGAGATACAATGGCAAAGCGACAAATGAAAAGCTTAAAAAGTCCGTGCCAGTCTATAGCATCATTTTAAATGAAACCTGTTAATATTGAGCCATCCAAGAGACCTTGATAGAACCGGCTGAGTGCTATCTGAAACAGGACAAATCTATAGGTACGCTTGAAATCTGAAAGACGTAGAGAGTGGCAGCCCATATTGTAAAAATTTAAAATTATAAAATTCAAAAGTGGATATGTAGGAAGGGTTAAGTTTCAAAGTCACATGACCAACGAACTAACAAACTTGAAATGAACCAACCAACCAACCTTGAAAAAAAAAAAAAAAAAAAAAAAATATTTTTTTTTTTTTTTTTTTTTTTTTTTTTTTTTTTTTTAAGGTTGGTTTATTTTAAGAGTGGGTGTGGTCACGTGACTATTAAATATCATCGGATCAAAAAGTGATATAACAGAGATTGATTTCGGTGCTAAATAGAAGAACCCAAATTGTCTCTCCCTAAACCAAGTAGTATTTTTTAGCTTGAAATCTTAGCTGACCTGAGTTTGGTTATTGGTAACAAATATTAGCGGAGCCCAAATGAAATTCTTTTAAACCATATCTGGTAGACTATAATATTATTAAGAATATGAGTTACATAGTATAGGATAGTATATTCACAGTATAGCGTTGCTCAAGACGACGGTCAAATATTTTAAGAGAACTCATTTATATTTGTACTGATCCTTTATAAATTTTACTAAAACCAAGCTTATGACCGATATCCGATATATATATACATACTGTAATAGTTAAGCCACACCCACTCAAAAAAAGAAAAAAAAAAAAAAAAAAATTTTTTTTTTTTTTTTTTTTTTTTTTTTTTTCAAGGTTGGTTGATTGGTTGATATACTCTAGCCAACCTATATAAGCAGCTTGAAAATTTTAAATCCAGCATTATTTTTTTAGATTGCGGTTGTTTAATTTCCAGCTATATTGTATCCGCATGGCAGAAAAAAATCTAAAACGTTATAGAGACACCCTCTATCGAGATGCCGTTCCATTCTATTGTCCGCACTGCAAGGGCAAAGTGTTAATCTTAGCTAAAGACTATCAGAAACATTGTACTGATAAGCATAATCTGAACGCTACTCTTTGTTGCGTTTGGTGCAAGGGCGAAGTCAAATTTGGTAGAAGAGAAAAAAGTCGTCATGCAGATCATCTCATGGATTGCTATAAGCAATTCAAGGTTCGCGTATCCCAACCCGTCCCCGAGACCCCGTTTTCAGACGGATCGTACATAGAATTCAGTTTCAAACCTATGTGCGATAAACATGATTTTTTCGAGCATGAACAAATATTTCCAGACGGTAGCCGGGCCTACGATCCCATCTGGCCGATCGAGTTAGAGAGACCGCTCGTTTATTTTGAAGACGAAACGCTGAATTTGGCAGCTGCATGCGTTTTGAAGTATCTCAGAGGCGAAGGAGTATGGTTTCATGGAATGGTTAGGGCTATAGCCTTTAACAGCTTTCTCGAATGCATGGACGCCGGTAATACTACAACCTTACCTTTTTCTTGCTGGTGTGACGGCGGAACCGAAAGAGATCCAAAGTTCAGGCAGCATAGGCACATGATCGTGGTGGCTCCTTCCAGAAAACATTTTCTGAATAAGGTGTGGCGTAAAATCATACCTGAAGAGCGACCTTATGTAGGCTTCAAATGTCTCAAGAGAAAAGACATAGAATCCGTATGGCATTTGGTCAATGCCTTGGGATATCTCAGCAGGCGCCGGTCCAAATGCAGTTTTTCTTTCGACGATTACGGTGCGGGTGGGAAAATGAACCATTTTTATATCCAAGAGACGCTGCCGAGAGATTACAACCTAGTATTGGCTACGCTCTTTGACGGAGGCATCACCAAACTCTTAGACCAGAGATATTTCAACTGGGATCCGAGCACGCTTATCAAGGTCCCGATGGAGTTTATTAACGGCAAATGGTGCATCAAAATCAAACATTTGCCAGAAAACATATTTAATTTGGTACTGCCCGTGTCCAAAGATTTCAAGTCTTGTGAAGAGCCTACTGAGTATTTTTTGCATCTGATCAACGGTAGAAAGATGTATTTCCAGCCCGGTACACAAACTGACAGAGACTATAAGCTGTTTTTTGGCATCGTGCAAGAAGAATGGTGGGAGCCTTGTAAATCTCAGCAGGCCTGTTTCATGTGCGCGAAACCTTACATGCGACAATGTAGGGATTTGAAACTCGAAATCGAAGAGATGAAGGCAGACTACGAAATAGAAACGAATAGGTTGGCAGGCAATCTGAAATCCAGCGATATGGTAAAAGAAGCGTACAGACGCGAGCTGGAAACCAGCGAAAAGGAAAACGTACGCGTTGAAAATGAAAACGTACAATTGAAATCTAGACTGGAAACCGTTGAAAATGAAAACGTACGATTGAAAGATAGACTGGAAACCGTTGAAACTGAAAACGTACGACTGAGAGTCAGGCTGGACACCCTCGAAGATGAAATCAAACGCTTGTGGGAAATAATATACAATTTACAAACTAAAGAAATTGACAGATTAGGTAAGGAAAATTACAACTTGAAAACTGAAAACGCTAATTTGAAAACGGAGAATGCGGATTTGAAAACGGAGAATGCGGATTTGAAAAAGGAAAATGCGGATTTGAAAACCGATAAGCTTAAAAATCGAAAACGTAAGCTGAACAGTAAGCCAGGCTAAATTTATAGATTGATTCATTCAATGATAAAGACACATTAAAATTGAGTCGTTCATTTTTGTGAGTCGATACAATAGCCTCATCTTTCAGAAGCGTGGTTTTAGACTAGTTATAAAAAATTAGGTCTCGTGTGAGTCGTTCAATGAATCATTTTATAGGCCATATCGGTCATAAGCTTGGTTTTAGTAAAATTTATAAAGGATCAGTACAAATATAAATGAGTTCTCTTAAAATATTTGACCGTCGTCTTGAGCAACGCTATACTGTGAATATACTATCCTATACTATGTAACTCATATTCTTAATAATATTATAGTCTACCAGATATGGTTTAAAAGAATTTCATTTGGGCTCCGCTAATATTTGTTACCAATAACCAAACTCAGGTCAGCTAAGATTTCAAGCTAAAAAATACTACTTGGTTTAGGGAGAGACAATTTGGGTTCTTCTATTTAGCACCGAAATCAATCTCTGTTATATCACTTTTTGATCCGATGATATTTAATAGTCACGTGACCACACCCACTCTTAAAATAAACCAACCTTAAAAAAAAAAAAAAAAAAAAAAAAAAAAAAAAATATTTTTTTTTTTTTTTTTTTTTTTTTTTTTTTTCAAGGTTGGTTGGTTGGTTCATTTCAAGTTTGTTAGTTCGTTGGTCATGTGACTTTGAAACTTAACCCTTCCTACATATCCACTTTTGAATTTTATAATTTTAAATTTTTACAATATGGGCTGCCACTCTCTACGTCTTTCAGATTTCAAGCGTACCTATAGATTTGTCCTGTTTCAGATAGCACTCAGCCGGTTCTATCAAGGTCTCTTGGATGGCTCAATATTAACAGGTTTCATTTAAAATGATGCTATAGACTGGCACGGACTTTTTAAGCTTTTCATTTGTCGCTTTGCCATTGTATCTCGTAAATATTATTTTTACAATATGGGCTGCTACTGCTAAGCATGGCCCAGTGTTCAATGGTTACGTTTATGGCTCAGCTCGTTTAAATTTTGCCTGCTAAGCGATGCCCCGTTTTCAATTGCCATGTCAAAGGTCTTCGTTTGACATGGCACCTGTTTCAGATACAGGACTCAGTTTTATCATGACCTCTTGCATAGCTGATCCACGTTTAACCGGTCAAAATTGAAAGAATACTATACCTTAGATAAATTTTAAAGGGTTATGGACTCAGTCAGATTTCAAACATCTAATTGCTACGTTTTGTCATAGTTTTAATTTTCATGATGGCCAAGCGATCCACGATAGACATGATCAAAATTAACAGGTTTCATTTAAAATGAGGCTTTGAAACTTAGCCTTTGGATAAAAACATGAACAAGGCTAAGATTAAATTGAAAAGTTAATCTTGATAAATGAAAAGTGATGAACGAGGAAACAAATATATATCAACCAACCAACCAACCTTGAAAAAAAAAAAAAAAAAAAAAAAAAATTTTTTTTTTTTTTTTTTTTTTTTTTTTAAGGTTGGTTGGTTGGTTGATTTTAATGTGACTTAGATGGACTTTTATAAAGTATTGTCATGTGTCACTTTCTAATTAATCTGATAAAATTTACAAGTTATTATTTTTATAAATCCAATATTGGTAGCATTATGATTTAAAAAAAAGTGGGTCAAACGAGGCTTCCATTGTAAAGATAAGTCATACTGACAAATCTAAACATGAGGAAGCCCCGTTTGACCCAATTTTTTTATTGTTCTAATAAATTTTACAAGTTATTTTTTTTTCAATACCAATATTGGTAGCATTTTGATTTAAAAAAAATGGGTCAAACGAGGCTTCCATCGTAAAGATAAGTCATAATGACAAATCTAAACATGAGGAAGCCTCGTTTGACCCAAATTTTTTAAATTTTACATATTTTTATAGTTACATAAAATCTGGCAGTTCAAATCCTGGCACTTTGAACTGAGTCTCCAGCGGTTCCATCGTATACTGTATAGTTGATGGCGTCATAAGATCATCCATCAACGAGTCTAGCGTATCCGCTGGCATGGATAAAGGCGTGCATAGAATATTATCAAGCTCATCCAGTTCAGTTTGTACCTCTGAGCTTTCAATAGTAGGCCACCATAAAAATATTCTGGATTTTCAATGGGATCAGGATTTTCAATGGGTTCAGAATTTTCAATGGGTTCACGATCTTCAACGGGCTCTGGACATATCTCAGGATTTTCAATGGGGCATATCTCAGGACTTTCAATGGATTCAGGATCTTCAACGGGCTCTGGACATATCTCAGGATTTTCAATGGGGCATATCTCAGGACTTTCAATGGATTCAGGATCTTCAATGGGCTCTGGACATATCTCAGGACTTTCAATGGGTGCTGGACGTTTAAAAACTGGCTCAGGTGGGCATTTAAACACTGGCTCTGTATTTGTGGCCGCCTCCTTGAAAGATGGCTTATGTTTCTTGGCACTCTTGGGAATCGTCTCAGCCTTCCGTTTTACCGATTTAATTCTCAGGTCAAGTCCAGGTAGATCTGGTCCGTAGGGGCGTACGAAGTTATTGTCGGGGCGATCTTTCAAGTTTTTCCAGTCTTTAAAAGTCAGAGACTTGTATTGGGCTGCAAAGTTTGTTGTTATGACTATTGTTCTTCTGTCCACAGGAAAATAGATCTCTGGCTCTGGTTCTTGGGACGACTCTTGAGATGACTCTTGAGATGATTCAGGAAAATAGATTTCTGGCTCTTGGGATGGCTCTTGGGATGGAGACGTTGGCTTATCAAAATATTTAGATGTTATTCTGGCGACTTCAGTACTCATTTCTACGGGAGAGTCGTCTTCATCATCTATATGCTGTATCATGGGCGTTGGTACGGATATGTCGTACATACCATCTATTTTTGTTATGCGTTCCACCAAAGGATTTTTGGTTTCGAAGCCCAACTCTAAATTCTCTGGCACAATGTCCAAACTGAAAAAGTTTTTTTGAGTTGTAAACAGAATGTATGTGGTCCCAGCAGGCACCTTGTAACTGGAGTCGGCAATCAATATGAAACGGTCGTAGTAATGGAGCTTGTCGCCAGCAAAGTATCTGTTGTCCGGTTTTACTCGTGTCTCGCCAGGACGCCTCACAAAGAACAGGAATGGCACGTTCAAAGTCTGTATGATATGGGCGCATCCTTGTCCGACGGTTCGCTGACCAAATGTAAAATAGGACTTTACAAGAAACTGATTGTTGGGGCACTTGAAACCAATTCTCACGTCGGCGTTGGTTCTGTTGGCTTCGCTGGGGGGTCTTTTATATCGGTTCATCAGAGTGCTCCATTTAATCTCCTGAGGTCTCAGCGGATAGTTTGTCTTGGCCTCTCTGCCTATGGCTGGGATTGTATTCGTTATCTTGTCCGTCAGAGTACGTTTTTTGAATTCAATCTTCAAATCGGTCGTCATGTATAGACAGAATACACAAATCTTGCCTTCACCGATCATGGTTTGGAAGTGTGGATACTCTTCCAATTTCTTAACGGTAGGCGAAAGGTTTTTGGGAAACAGCTCGATAACCCCAAAACGGTTTCGTAGCGGCGCTTTAAGCTTCTTCAGAGAGCATTGAGTTTTATACATATTGGTAGTTTAAAGCTCCGAAGAGAGAATGGCTATTCGATCAAATGTCAGAGCTTATATAGTCGATCTGATGCAGGATATTGCATAAGTCGGGATATTGTCAATCTGAAGACAGGATATTGCATAAGTCAGTTTCTACGAAAACAGGATGAGATAAGGCTATTTATAGATGTCGCTAAACGCGGAAACAGGATATTGTATAACTCATTTGCTATGAAACAGGATGCTGAACAGGATGCATTTTTATAGACGCAGATAAGCATTGCTGGACAATGATAGTGTATACACTTTAACATGATATATATAGGTTAGCTAGAGTCAATCAACCAATCAACCAACCTTGAAAAAAAAAAAAAAAAAAAAAAAAAAAAAAAATTTTTTTTTTTTTTTTTTTTTTTTTTTTTAAGGTTGGTTGATTGGTTGATTGACTCTAGCTAACCTATATATATCATGTTAAAGTGTCTGGCCGATTTCTATAATTTTTTCAAGATGCTATTTTTTTTTGGACTTTGCAATTTTTCACCAAAATTCTTCAAAGTTTATCATTTCAATTTTATAGTTTTTGATTTGAAAATAATATTTTTTTGCCAAACTGTTTTAAGTTAGCGTTTATATAAAAATATATATCTCCAAGACTTCAGTTATAAAAATATCCATTCAAATTCTTAAATATCCATTCAAATTCTTAAGTCAAAATCTTAAACGCATCCAATATTGGCAATATAATTGTTACAAAAAAAACGGGTCGAACGAAGTGTCAAAGACAGTAATCTGCCATGAGACACTTCGTTCGACCCGATTTTTTTATAAATCGTTTGGGCTTAAACCCAACAGTAATTTTTCCTGACCTCTGTTTGTATGTGGCTGTAACATTTGCCATCTCTCAGATCGACGATTGACTTGAGAACGACTATGCCCTGCCGTCTTCGAATTCTAGGATCTTCAAAGCCAGCAGTTTTTAGTTTAGGCCGTACCACGAAATCTATCTTCGGTGGAGGCTTCCAAGGGCGATAAACTGTTACTTTGGACGGGTCTTCTGAAATTGGAGATTTTGGTAGCGGGCTTAATAGCGTTGGTACTTTAAAATACATCATCTCTGACATGGGTATTGAAATTTGAACTGGCTTAGGTGTGGGAACTGGATCAGGCTTAGGTGTGGGAACTGGATCAGGCTTAGGTGTGGGAACTGGATCAGGCTTAGGTGTGGGAACTGGATCAGGCTTAGGTGCTGGTGCTGGTTTTTGAATGAGAGCCGGTTTAGGTGTGGGAGCTGGCTTAGGTTTGGGAATGATAGCTGGAGCTGGCATTTTCATAGAACGGTCGTAATTACATATCAATTCACAAGATATGCGAGGGGTGTTCAATACGTTCCATTGCGGTATTATGACACAGTCGCAATCAACTCGTTCGTCCGTCAGAGAGTCAAATGAAAGAGTGGCCATTTCAAAAAGCAGAGGGTCAGAATGAATAAGCTGGGGCGAGAGGCCGGTATTTATACTCTGGCGAGCGGATGCATGAGATCTGATAAGGCTCGACCGGATGACCTTTTAGATTATCGCTTAGAGAGGGTTGCTATCGGCGAGGGCCTTTGAAACAACCGTTGCTGGCAAAGATTGAGATAGACTGATGAAGTGGCACGTCAGCGATACTATATATAGAGAATGTAATCAACCAACCAACCAACCTTGAAAAAAAAAAAAAAAAAAAAAAAAATTTTTTTTTTTTTTTTTTTTTTTTTTTCAGGTGCCACGCCCACCCTTGAAGCTTGTCTATATATACTATGGCTAACATGACTACACGCTCATTGTGTCTCGCCAGCAACGGGTCACTCGTAATAGGTTTTCAGCAAGATTGATGGAGAGTTAGATTTTTTCTATAAAAGCCTATGATCTATCCTGATTTCATGAAAACCTGCAGTAATTTGTCAGACAAAAGTCTTGTTTTCAAAGCCAATACTGTATAAATTATGCTATTTCATCCTATTTTAAAGGAAGTGGGTCAGGAGCGGCATGACCGTACAGTAGAAGAAATAAATTCCACTCCCACCCACCCTAATAGATATACTATATATATACTATATATATAGACTGCAGCGCCATCTAAAATGATTGGCTAAAGAAATATAGCTTTAGTAGCCAACTTAGAAATATAGCTTTAACGGCCAACTTAGAACTGTAGCAGCCAACTTAGAAATATCTTTAGAAAAATAACTTTAGAAACCAACAGAATGAATGTAGCTTGAGTACGGAGCCGCTATTTATACTAAATATAAATCAACTAATCAACCAACCATCTGAAAAAAAAAAAAAAAAAATTTTTTTTTTTTTTTTTTTTTTCAGTTGGTTGGTTGATTAGTTGATTTATATTTAGTATAAATAGCGGCTCCGTACTCATTCATTCTGTCTTCATACTCATTGAAATAGCTTATTAGATATTTTCTAGTCTGATACATTCTGTTTCTAATCTATTTACGATGGCCCTTATCAAGTACCACGAGATCACAAGCCAAATTTATTCGGGCATACCTTTAATAGCTACCGAAAAATTGGATGGCTCTAATATCGGTATTGGCTACGTGAAGAATACGTTCAGGATACAATCTAGAAACGTAGTGCTAGATGAAAAGACACACCTTTTTAACTTGAACGCAATTTTGGAACCGCTGTCGGAAAAGGTACGGCTTATCAAAGACATTTTACATGACAATTTTATCATTTATGGAGAAGTATTCGGAAGCCACATGAAGAGAATAACCTATCGCGACTTTGAATCCGAAGCCGGTAGCAATACTGTCTTTTTTCGGGCCTTCGACATCTACCAACTGGATTCAGATACGTTTATGAAGTATAGCGACGCCGTGAACATTTTCCAGCGAGTGAAGCTACCCCACGTACCCATCTTAGATTTAGATTACCAAACGATAGGGGATCTGTACGAAAAAGTTGAAACGTATCCCAGCGCTTATGCAGAGTGTCCGCTAGAAGGATTCGTCATGAAGGCCGACGCCGAAGAATCTCCACGCTCTAGGAACATTTTTAAGGTTAAGCGTAAGCAGTTCAACGAACAAGCTCTGAACAAGTACAAGATCAAAAATTATGTAAATTATAATAGATACCTATCTGCGTACTCCAAAATAGGTGAAGACTTTGAAAAAATCAAAGAAGAAATGGTGAGCGATTCGCTAAAAGATATAATTTCAGTCTATGAAAAGGACGAGGGCTGCAGCTATGACTTGGACTCGATTCGTACAGAGATTGAAAACGAGGCGGATAAGCTTATAAAGAAGTTTTCTAGATCAAAGATGATAACTAAATAAACAACTAACTTGAAAAAAAAAAAAAAAAAAAAAAAAAAAAATTTTTTTTTTTTTTTTTTTTTTTTTTTTTTTTCATGCCACGCCCACTCATGGATATTCTGTATAAATAGTGGTTCCGTACTCAAGCTACCATCATTCTGTCCATTCTAGTTGCCATCATAGCGCAATCATGTATCTGAAAATTTGTTTTGATACCAAGCCTGCACTCATCGCCGCTACTGTTGGTAGAGATGTTTATTTCATAGCCGTCGATGTTGGCAAATATCTAGGCTACGCGTCACCTTACAACTTTGCACATCGATATTCCAACAAGGATCTGGCTAATCTATATCCCAATGCACAACGCTTGAACATGAGTTCCAGGCGCGTGTTTGATTTCAACGATATGCTGCACGTACTTGTGAAGACGCACCGAATGCCTATCGAGGAGATCTGCCGTATCCAGAAACTGTGGACCGATGGTCGGGTAACCTCTACGTATCCCAGCATTATACCGTTCAGCAGAAAGATGGCCTTTGAAATCACAGTTCGAAACGAAGGCGAGATGAATTTACAAGATTGGCTTAAAGGGTATTACGAATACTCGAGGGCAGTCTGCGAACAACATACGAATATCTACGCACCCCCGTCGGTAGAATCCAGGTATGGGGATACTGAAGAAGAGAAACCTAGCAACTTTTCCATGCGTGTGAGAGCTGAAGGTATATGGTCTGTCAAATCGGGCGACATGCTTCAAGAATTGACTGCTACGGTTAAGAGAAAGTTTGAGGAAATAGAGAAAGACTATGTAGTTGATGAAAAAGACAGAGCGTATGAGTTGACCGTCAAGCTGGCTCGTAGAGAGATAGTTTAATTATGTTAAACTACCAACTGTGAAAAAAAAAAAAAAAAAAAAAAAAAAAAATATATATATTTTTTTTTTTTTTTTTTTTTTTTTAAAGGTTGGTTGATTGATTGACTCTAGCTAGCCTATATATATATCATGCTAAAGTAACAGTTTATCTAAATTTGCTGATGTGCCACCACCTCTGTCAAAATTTTCAATTTTTTTTAAATTTGAAAAAAAACGACTGAAAAGTAATCAAATTGCTTATTTTACTATGTATATGTAATAAGAATCACGATTCCACGATTAGTTTTCAAAAATATTTTTATTTTAAGATCACGTTTCTAAAGTTGGCCAAATTTGCAAAATTTTCAATTTTTTTTTTAAATTTGAAAAAAATGACTGAAAAGTAATTAAATTGCTTATTTTACTATGTATTGTATATGTAATAAGAATCACGATTCCACGATTAGTTTTCAAAAATATTTTTATTTTAAGATTACGTTTCTAAAGTTGGTCGAATTTGCAAAATTTTCAATTTTTTTTAAATTTGAAAAAAAACGACTGAAAAGTAATTAAATTGTTTATTTTACTATGTATATGTAATAAGAATCACGATTCCACGATTAGTTTTCAAAAATATTTTTATTTTAAGATTACGTTTCTAAAGTTGGTCGAATTTGCAATAGTCCAATCTGAAGACAGGATATTGCATAAGTCAGTTTCTACGAAAACAGGATGAGATAAGGCTTATTATAGATGAAACAGGATATTGTCAATCTGAAGACAGGATATCGCCAATATGAAGACAGGATATTGCATAAGTCAGTTTCTACGAGAACAGGATGAGATAAGGCTTATTATAGATGTCGCGGAAACAGGATATTGTATAACTCATTTGCTATGAAAACAGGATGCATTTTTATAGACGCTGAAACAGATAAGCATTGCTGGACAATGATAATGTATATACTTTAGCATGATATATATAGGTTAGCTAGAGTCAATCAATCAATTAACCAACCTTAAAAAAAAAAAAAAAAAAAAAAATTTTTTTTTTTTTTTTTTTTTTTTTTTTTTTCAAGGTTGGTTGATTGATTGATTGACTCTAGCTAGCCTATATATATCATGCTAAAGTAACAGTTTATCTAAATTTGCTGATGTGCCACCACCTCTGTCAAAATTTTCAATTTTTTTTTAATTTGAAAAAAACGACTGAAAAGTAATTAAATTGCTTATTTTACTATGTATATGTAATAAGAATCACGATTCCACGATTAGTTTTCAAAAATATTTTTATTTTAAGATTACGTTTCTAAAGTTGGCCAAATTTGCAAAATTTTCAATTTTTTTTAAATTTGAAAAAAAAACGACTGAAAAGTAATTAAATTGCTTATTTTACTATGTATATGTAATAAGAATCACGATTCCACGATTAGTTTTCAAAAATATTTTTATTTTAAGATTACGTTTCTAAAGTTGGCCAAATTTGCAAAATTTTCAATTTTTTTTAAATTTGAAAAAAAACGACTGAAAAATAATTAAATTGCTTATTTTACTATGTATATGTAATAAGAATCACGATTCCACGATTAGTTTTCAAAAATATTTTTATTTTAAGATTACGTTTCTAAAGTTGGTCGAATTTGCAAAATTTTCAATTTTTTTTTAAATTTGAAAAAAAACGACTGAAAAGTAATTAAATTGCTTATTTTACTATGTATATGTAGTAAGAATCACGATTCCACGATTAGTTTTCAAAAATATTTTTATTTTAACATTATGTTTTTAAAGTTGGTCGAATTTGCAATAGTCAACTCAAAGTCTAAATCTTCATTTTTGAAAATATACTTAATTCAATTAGCATTATAAATATATATCAACCAACCAACCTTAAAAAAATTGTAAAGTCTCAACTTAAACGTCTTAATTATTTTTTTATGCTGATAACCTCTTCAATACTAGCTTAATAGATTTTTTTTATAAATACTTAAATTAAGCCCCTCAAAGTCTTAAATTAAACCCGTCCAATGTTGGCACTATATCTATCGCAAAAAATGGGTCGAACGAGGTGTCAAAGACAGAAATTCTGCCATGAGACACCTCGTTCGACCCATTTTTTTACTCTCATTTTAAAGATTAACACAAGCTCTCTATGGGTTGCTCATTAGATGACCTCCTGATGGTCATCTTCAACGGTCCGGTCATTTGGGATTTGTATAATTCATAATCCTCATATTCAAGTTCAAAAAATTTCCTCACCTGTAGTTGGTATGTGGTAAGGAAGTCTTCGAACTTGGTATGGGACCTTTCTACAAATCTAACACCTATGGCTTTCTCGAAGCTGAGCTTCATGTTAGCCTGGTATTTCACCATGGCCGAACCATCGAACATCTTATCAAATTCCTGTTCGCCCATGAACCCTCCCAAATGATGTTTGGCTTCGCTAATGGAGAAGATTCTCGTCTTAGCGAGCCATTTGGGTAAATCGATTTTAGGGTCCATTACATCTCGGACGGTGAGGCCTGCATATCTCTCGGCAAAATGGAGATCTAGAGGATGCCTCGAGTAGATAGCCAGGTCCTCAGCCCGGACAAACAGGGTGCCATCAGAGGCCATTAAGCATTTAAAGGCAACGCCATAAGCATAATTTTTTACATGGAAAAACATGACTGAGCTAATGAATCTAAGCAGCTAGTAGAGAGATCGACTAGCAATTGAAGAGCTCTCGCTGGACACTCGTATATATACCCGGTCTTATCAATAGGATCTGATAGTAATTTTCTACGTTATCAAGAGGAAAGGCTTGCATAATATCCTGTCTCTTGAGCAATCTGATTATAACCGGGCATCCTGAGGAAAGGCTTACATAATATCCTGTCAACACTTCTCGAAAACTCTTTTTATAGAGATCTGATTGTAACCGGGCTTCCTGAGGAAAGGCTTACATAATATCCTGTCAACACTTCTCGAAAACTCTTTTTATAGAGATCTGATTGTAATTTTAACCGGGAGCCGCTTATCAAGCATCCTGAGGAAAGGCTTGCATAATATCCTGTCTCTCGAAAATCTTTTTATAGATTATAATGACTGGCTTGGCTACACTTAGTTTTTAAAAATTTTAAATTTTACATACAAATTTTAAACGAAAAAAATTAAATTTTTAAATTCAGATCCCTTAAATTTAGCTATTGAGTCTGTATATTTTACCAAGTTTCATATTTATCATATAGCTAAGCCATATCCCTTGAAAATTTAGAATTATAATGACTGCCACACTTAGTCTTTAGAAATTTTTAATTTTACACGGTAAATTTTAAACGAAAAAATTAAAATTTTAAATTCAGATCCCTTAAATTTAGCTATCGATATTTTACCAAGTTTCATATTTATCTTATAGCTAAGCCATATCCCTTGAAAATTTAGAGATCAGAGTATAATGACCGCCACACTTAGTCTTTAAAAATTTTAAATTTTACAAGAAAAAAATGTGAATTTTAAATGAAAAAATTAAATTTTTAAACTCAGATACCTTAAATTTGTCTATAGATATTTTATCAAAATTATCTTATAGCTAAGCCATATCCCTTGAAAATTACAAGTTCAAATCGGTACGCATCCAATGTTGGCACTCTATCTATCGCAAAAAAATGGGCCGAGCGAAGCCTCAATGACTTATGTCATGAGAGGCTTCGCTCGACCCATTTTTTTGCACCTCGTCCTGATCTTAAGACGAGGATTTATAGAAGTAGGGCTTGTTTCCCACCAAAACTTTTATTTTTCGGGGGAAATAGCTTAGCTCCAAGTCCCCATATCGTTCGCCAAACACATAGGTGTCCATGGGTACCGTTGCCAGGTACTCCTCCATGACATTTTTTAAGTCGGCCAAGAAACTCTCCATTGTGGCATTGGATGAGGTTATGGCTGCGAGCTTAACCTGGACAGGCCGCCTCAGGTTTAAGCTGCATTCGATGGGCGTAAGAATTTCAATCGGCCCCTGAAATAGGGAATCAAACTCTCCTGGATGCATATCCATCAATATTTTTGCATCCTCTAGTCCAAAGACGCATGTCTTGGCTAGAGACGGGGGTAGTTTCAAGCCCTCAGGAGCAATGTCCGTTACCGTTATATGGCACAAGTTCACCACTCTACTGGAGTTTTCATGCCCCATGTAATAGGCCACGTCTCGGCCTTTGATAAAAATTTGGTCGTCAAATGATAAAAAGCATGTTAATTTAACATTCAGTTCATCAGACAGAATTTGGAAGATCATTTTGGAAAGCAGTAAGCAGTAGCTCAGAATGAAATGTCTCGTCCAGCAGCCTGTATATATACTAGCAGTAATCTTTAGTTCTATCTAAATTCCAAGTAAATATCTTATCTACATCCTGTGACGCACGTCCTGTGACGCACATCCTCATGCTATCGGATTAATTATATAAATAATTTTATCGTTCTAGAAGGACAGATTTTATCGCATCCTCAAAAAACAGCTGATACATCCTGTTTTCTTAGTAAAGCCTGATAAAACGAGGTCACGAATCGGGTATATATACGAGCTGCCTCTAAGAGCCTGCATCATTTTGACTTCTATTGCTATTGCCATAAGTCATGCTATTCACTATTGAACATCCACAGCTTGACGCTAAAATCCTATTCGTAGTCTCTGCGGATGGACTTTTGTTCGTCAGGGCCTCTGATGTGGCCAAGCTGATGGGTCGATCGAATGCTTATGTGAAAAAAACGACCAGGTTGAAGGTGTGCGATCTCGTTTACAGGAGGGTCAGGTTACCTATCTCTCTAGCCAATACCTGGGTGTATCCAGTCGACGAGATACATTTTGGAGATGCCCTGTCGTCGTTGGGATTCGAGGCCATGCTGACATCCTCTAAAATTCAGATTCTAGACCCCATAGTACCCACCTCATGCATCCATAAAGCCATCCGAATTCGGATCGTGAGGGACTCTGACACATTCATAAATGAATTCTTAAAAGATTTCATAGACAGAACCATGCTGTTCTTCGATGGGGACCACGATGACGACCCTCGCCTCCACGAAGATAGATTTGAGACTATTTCTTGGACAGACACCCCTCCGTCCAAAATCAAAGTCTTTGTGGGGGATCGATCTAGATGGTACAAACTGATGCCTTAAATCTGGAGGGGGCAAAAAAATGGGCCGAACGAAGCGTCTCATGGCAGATTTCTGTCTTTGACGCTTCGTTCGGCCCATTTTTTTGCGATAGATAGAGTGCCAATATTGGATGTTTATAAATTGAGACTTTGAATTGGAGAGAGATAATAGTATTATTTTAATATTGAAACGATGCCTTTGAATCTGAGATAGCTAATGCCTTTGAAATAGAAATATTGAATAAGAATTATTTTTTTAAATTAACCAATCAACCAACCTTGAAAAAAAAAAAAAAAAATTTTTTTTTTTTTTTTTTTTTTTTTTTCAAGGTTGGTTGATTGGTTGATTGACTTGGATTCATTCTTTATAAATAGCCGTACTCATTCTGTCTGAAATTTACAATATTGAATAAGGACATTTTTTAAATGAATGCTGTACCAATATTGAATATATTTTTTAACGATTCGATAAACAAATAATATATTTTTAACGATTCGATAAACAAATAATAAATATTTTATTATTAAAAATAAATATTTAAATAATAAATATTTTATTATTAAAATAAAATATTTAAATAATATATTTAAATTCTAAATATTTATTATTCAAACCGACAACTGAATCGAATCGTGAAAAATTCTGACGGGGTGGAGTTGCTCGAATAATACTTCTGGCGACTGTATTATGGGTAAGGGGTTCAGCTCCTCCATCGACAGTGCAGTTGCGTCCTCTGATTGGCCGAGCTGTTTCTCCCCCGGAATTTTCATGCCAAAATTGGCAACAGTAAGTTAGCGTCCTTTAGATGAGCGCGAAAAATTTTAATTGAGGCGGTAGATATCAACTACGTAGCATGTGAAAAAAAAAAAATTCTTCTCGTAAAGAGGGGCTTTTGCCCTGTGTTAGCTCCTTGGATCTTCTCCTTTTAGAGGGAAGCCTTGCTTTGCTTATTCTCATGGAGATAAAATTGCCGTGTCTGTAGCCATATTCGGATTTATGTGGAGACCTTAGTACAGTTGGTGCGAAGACCTAATAGAAGTGATATTCAACTTTTTAAACAAAAGTTTCTGTAGAAGGTCGAGTTGTCGTGGTTTGTGTCTATATGAGGCCTGATGTCCGAGCGTTAAAGACCTGTGGCATGAGCAGATCGTCATGCTCCCTTCTATTGTTGTGGTGAAGTTGGGTTGTCCATAATGATAATTTAAAAAATTTAAATTTTGCAATAACTTAAATTTTGAAAATTCCAATTTACAGTCATAACTGATCTTATAGATTTTGATTTTTGTACACTGCCGCAAATTCCTAACCCGGTTCTAAACATAAAGATATTAAAAGGAGGTCGAAACCTCGTTGGAAGAATGCTTTGGTCTCTGATACACAAAAGAAAAACTTTATAAATATAAATAAATGTAGTTTAAGGCCATGATGACTTATGACAGTTTCTGTTAAAAAAAACCCAAAACATTAAATATTGAAGTTGATTAAAGTTAAGCAATTTAATGGTTACGACAGAAACTACCATAAGACTGATTTTCACATATAAACATTCATATAAAAAGTGTCAGCAAAATAATTCATCTATATTAATCAAAGTTAACTAATATGTAAATAAAAAAAAATAACATTGGAGCCATTACCACCCCCCACCCAAAAGAAGCCTAACTTTGTAATTTTAGATTTTTTCACATGTAACCTGCTGGAAGCATGAGGATCAAAACAAAGGGGGAATTTATGCACAACTTCTTTAAATTAGATAAATTATATACTCAAACAATAAAAGCTTTATCTTTTAAGAAAACAATTAGATCTCTCAGCATTTTCCAAAAGGTTACTAAATGGCTCACAAAACAACTCTGGCCTTAAAATCCCCATGAAAATGAAAGAACATATAATATTTACTCATAATAAAACTAAAAAAAACACATAAGACAGCTTTCAAATGAAAATTCACAAATTTTAATTATTAATTAAAGCATAAAAAAAGATAAGAGGATCCTCAAAACTAAATACATCATTAAAAAAACACATAATTTCCTTTTTGGTTTTTCTGGTTACATCAAACAATTACACCTAATATATTAATCCATATTATCACAATAAAATCATCTTTTAAAGAAAAACTTTTACCGTATCAAAATTTACTTCTCCCTTAACTTTTTACAGTTAATCAGAGGGGAGTCCTTCTAGTGCATTGCAGTCCTAAATAGCACTATAATTACCAACACATAAGTTCCTTAGCAATATATGTTACTTATTTACAAAGTTCACTTGGTTTACATTTATAGGAGGAGATATTAACAACTTGGACAAGTGATTGAATGAAATAGTTAAGTGCTTTTCTAAATTTATCAGGTACTTCTTGAACTAAAACAATTTATAAGAGTCTTTCTCATGAAAGTATATATAGATATAGACAAGATCAATAAACAATAAAAATAAAGTTGGTTACCGACTTTGATTATCTCGATGGCTTTCGATCACCTGGAGGTGGTCTCAGGTTGCAGTATGCTAATCCCCAAGCTGAGGAATTTTACGAGATTCTTGGTTGGGCTCGGAACACAGATTCTTCCCCACAATAGAAGGGAGCATGACGATCTGCTCATGCCACAGGTCTTTAACGCTCGGACATCAGGCCTCATATAGACACAAACCACGACAACTCGACCTTCTACAGAAACTTTTGTTTAAAAAGTTGAATATCACTTCTATTAGGTCTTCGCACCAACTGTACTAAGGTCTCCACATAAATCCGAATATGGCTACAGACACGGCAATTTTATCTCCATGAGAATAAGCAAAGCAAGGCTTCCCTCTAAAAGGAGAAGATCCAAGGAGCTAACACAGGGCAAAAGCCCCTCTTTACGAGAAGAATTTTTTTTTTCACATGCTACGTAGTTGATATCTACCGCCTCAATTAAAATTTTTCGCGCTCATCTAAAGGACGCTAACTTACTGTTGCCAATTTTGGCATGAAAATTCCGGGGGAGAAACAGCTCGGCCAATCAGAGGACGCAACTGCACTGTCGATGGAGGAGCTGAACCCCTTACCCATAATAATCGATTAAGAACCGAACACGGTCAAGTGCAAATGTGCGAGAAGAGGAACTGACCTTCATGAGAGCAGGGGATGCCCTGAAGGTCAAGACGGACCTAGAAACACGTACCCAAACCAGAGGTCAAACTAAATAATAGTTGAGGACAAATTCCTTGTCGGAAAAAGGGTTTGCTCTGAAAAGAGATATGATTTTGAAAATGCGAAAGAATTTAGGAGGGGAAAAAAGACTGACACACATTAATAACCACAATATTTCCCTTTAACAAGAAAATAAGAAATTACAAATAAGCTATTTTATTAGTTTAAACAATAGAAAAACACAACTGTTAAAATTTCATTTTAACAGTACGTTATCGAATTTGGTATTTTAAAGATCGTATGAGGGGTGCCATTTAAAATTTTTGAACAAGATTTTTTCAAGGAAATTGTATTTGTGAAAGTTGTCTGAATAATTTGGAATAAACTTTTAAATTTAATAAATCTTAATTTATTATTATTATTAATTTACGTACTATATATGTGTCTATGTGTGCATGTGTGTGTGTGTGTGTACTTTACTGTTGTTATAACTAATCAATTACAATTCAAAGTTTCAATGAAATATTTAAGAATGTACTTTATTCTTTTTGTGTGTATTTTTTCTCCTAATTTTAAAGTAAACGTTTTTGTTTTCTATTTGCACATTATCTTTATTAAGCATGATTATTTATAAATGATACTTTTTCACGAAAATAACTTACTTTTGTACAATTTTCTTTTTCTTTTTTGTTTATAAATGAATAAATATTGATAACATCTCATATTAATCAGAAATTTGTGTTTATTTGCTATCTCCAAATTTGCATTATTAAAAACATTTAATGACAAATATGAAATAGAAATACAGATTTCACATGAATATCATATCATGAAATCTATGCTGTGAGAAATTCCTATCCAATATTATATTTTGTTCAGTTTTATTAGCAAAATCGAACACATTTTTCTCCTATCATGCATGCATCTACTAATCTGCAATAGTTTTATTTTTGCATTGCAACAAAGTCAAAATAAATAAACTAATATATATATATATTAAATATAGTACAGTTTCTAGATCTTATGTATATACAGGGTTTACACAATGTTACCATTCGTCGGGTAACCTTATAAGTAAAATATACCAATTTGAACAATCAACAGAGTTCAATTCGCAAATCTTCTTTGTATGTGTGAAATTCCAAGACATTTTGTCTAGTATTTCATTTATTTATTTATTTATTTATTTTTTTTCAAAGCAAAATGTTGAGCCTATGTCATTATGTTAAAAAAAAAAAATTAAATTTCGAATAACTCCCAAAATTTTCAAAATACAATTTTCAAATTTAATAGGGTTAATATGCCAGTATTCTAAAAAATATTTTAAAACTGGTCCGATAAGTTTAGCATAGGAGCCCCTTGGCAGCTTTTAAACTGTTGTTGTCATTTTGGCGATGAATTAAATTGTTATCGCAATTGCTTAAGTACCTAGGTACCTATAGCTATGTTAAAATGAAATTTTAACAGTTGTGTTTTTCTATTGTTTAAACTAATAAAATAGCTTATTTGTAATTTCTTATTTTCTTGTTAAAGGGAAATATTGTGGTTATTAATGTGTGTCAGTCTTTTTTCCCCTCCTAAATTCTTTCGCATTTTCAAAATCATATCTCTTTTCAGAGCAAACCCTTTTTCCGACAAGGAATTTGTCCTCAACTATTATTTAGTTTGACCTCTGGTTTGGGTACGTGTTTCTAGGTCCGTCTTGACCTTCAGGGCATCCCCTGCTCTCATGAAGGTCAGTTCCTCTTCTCGCACATTTGCACTTGACCGTGTTCGGTTCTTAATCGATTATTATGGGTAAGGGGTTCAGCTCCTCCATCGACAGTGCAGTTGCGTCCTCTGATTGGCCGAGCTGTTTCTCCCCCGGAATTTTCATGCCAAAATTGGCAACAGTAAGTTAGCGTCCTTTAGATGAGCGCGAAAAATTTTAATTGAGGCGGTAGATATCAACTACGTAGCATGTGAAAAAAAAAATTCTTCTCGTAAAGAGGGGCTTTTGCCCTGTGTTAGCTCCTTGGATCTTCTCCTTTTAGAGGGAAGCCTTGCTTTGCTTATTCTCATGGAGATAAAATTGCCGTGTCTGTAGCCATATTCGGATTTATGTGGAGACCTTAGTACAGTTGGTGCGAAGACCTAATAGAAGTGATATTCAACTTTTTAAACAAAAGTTTCTGTAGAAGGTCGAGTTGTCGTGGTTTGTGTCTATATGAGGCCTGATGTCCGAGCGTTAAAGACCTGTGGCATGAGCAGATCGTCATGCTCCCTTCTATTGTGGGGAAGAATCTGTGTTCCGAGCCCAACCAAGAATCTCGTAAAATTCCTCAGCTTGGGGATTAGCATACTGCAACCTGAGACCACCTCCAGGTGATCGAAAGCCATCGAGATAATCAAAGTCGGTAACCAACTTTATTTTTATTGTTTATTGATCTTGTCTATATCTATATATACTTTCATGAGAAAAACTCTTATAAATTGTTTTAGTTCAAGAAGTACCTGATAAATTTAGAAAAGCACTTAACTATTTCATTCAATCACTTGTCCAAGTTGTTAATATCTCCTCCTATAAATGTAAACCAAGTGAACTTTGTAAATAAGTAACATATATTGCTAAGGAACTTATGTGTTGGTAATTATAGTGCTATTTAGGACTGCAATGCACTAGAAGGACTCCCCTCTGATTAACTGTAAAAAGTTAAGGGAGAAGTAAATTTTGATACGGTAAAAGTTTTTCTTTAAAAGATGATTTTATTGTGATAATATGGATTAATATATTAGGTGTAATTGTTTGATGTAACCAGAAAAACCAAAAAGGAAATTATGTGTTTTTTTAATGATGTATTTAGTTTTGAGGATCCTCTTATCTTTTTTTATGCTTTAATTAATAATTAAAATTTGTGAATTTTCATTTGAAAGCTGTCTTATGTGTTTTTTTTAGTTTTATTATGAGTAAATATTATATGTTCTTTCATTTTCATGGGGATTTTAAGGCCAGAGTTGTTTTGTGAGCCATTTAGTAACCTTTTGGAAAATGCTGAGAGATCTAATTGTTTTCTTAAAAGATAAAGCTTTTATTGTTTGAGTATATAATTTATCTAATTTAAAGAAGTTGTGCATAAATTCCCCCTTTGTTTTGATCCTCATGCTTCCAGCAGGTTACATGTGAAAAAATCTAAAATTACAAAGTTAGGCTTCTTTTGGGTGGGGGGTGGTAATGGCTCCAATGTTATTTTTTTTTATTTACATATTAGTTAACTTTGATTAATATAGATGAATTATTTTGCTGACACTTTTTATATGAATGTTTATATGTGAAAATCAGTCTTATGGTAGTTTCTGTCGTAACCATTAAATTGCTTAACTTTAATCAACTTCAATATTTAATGTTTTGGGTTTTTTTTAACAGAAACTGTCATAAGTCATCATGGCCTTAAACTACATTTATTTATATTTATAAAGTTTTTCTTTTGTGTATCAGAGACCAAAGCATTCTTCCAACGAGGTTTCGACCTCCTTTTAATATCTTTATGTTTAGAACCGGGTTAGGAATTTGCGGCAGTGTACAAAAATCAAAATCTATACGATCAGTTATGACTGTAAATTGGAATTTTCAAAATTTAAGTTATTGCAAAATTTAAATTTTTTAAATTATCATTATGGACAACCCAACTTCACCACAACAGCTAGCCTATAGTCCCAGGTACCTATATGCCAAATTTGGAAGTTCTGCGATCAATAGTGTGAGCACCAGAGCGCAGACAGACACTTCTCTTTATTTATGTAGACATAAACATAATAAATTAAAAAAAAAAAAAAAAAAAAAAAAAGTGAAAAAAGATTTCGCCTTCAAATGAATGTATCCGCGTTTGTAATGATCGATAGACGGCGCTTTGTGAACACTGCAGTTGTTAGTAAACATTAGCCACGTGTGTTCCAATAGTGTTCTTGTTATTCTACTTAATATTCGTACTATAATTTCTCCGCCATTACATTATGGAAAATTGATTGTTTTTGGAAAAAATACTTCAGTTTATTCAAAGTTCGATCGGAAGTAGATTTTTAACTGAAGTTGAACAAATATTAATTTCAAATCATCTGATTAATTCTTTACTTCCATTAGCCGAAGCAACTGAAATTTTAAATTCGTCATTTGGAAATAAATGGAAGCTCAATTCTGGATTTCTTGATGCTTTGGATTTATACTGTGACACACAAAAGTATGTGTTATCTTTTTTACCGTATTTATTCATTTTTATTCAATAAATATATGTGAAACTAAACATCGGCTAGCAATGGCGGCTATATGGAATTCGAATTAAACCATGTTTATTGTAATTTCACCGTAGCCCACCAGAGGGCGAGCATTTCATTACAATCGCGGATTAAATAAAAAATACGTAGCGTAATAGCCGTTGCTAAGATACGCAGACGATTACAACGGATTAATAAATTTATGAAAAAAGAAATATAGAAACCAATATTTAAAATTGAAAAAATATATACACATATATATATTTAAAAAATTCGAAAATAAAAGAAAAAAAAATCGATAAGGTGCACACCTACAGGGTGCCAGGTAGAGATGTGAGCAGGGAAAAAACCCGGGTTTAAACCAGGGAATAGACCCGGTTTTTTGGGAAGGGAATTTTGAAAGTTTCCAAAACATGGGATTTTGAAGGTTTTCAAAAGTTGCGAATTTATCTTTTTTTTTTTTCTGAGATTAGAGATGTTCTAAGGCTTTTCAAAATGTTATCTCATACATGCAGATGTTTTTATGATCTTTCAATTTTAAATAGTGCTTCTAACGTCTATAAATTTAAAAAGTACAAGTAATTTAAAAAGTACAAGTTTCAAATTTCAGTAATTAACACACTTATTCTCTGTTATTGCCGTATATTTATATTTTAGTTCTGACTGTATACGCACTGAGTTCAATATAACATACATTTTTTTTTAATCGCAATCGCATGTTTCAGTTGTATATCTTTAACATTTTATTTCAAAGAGAAAACAAAAATGCTTCAAAATATTCAGCATTTACTAAAACAATCAACAATATTACGCTGGAAAATATTATTTCAATTAAAATTTCAACAATATTAATATGCAAAAAATAAATGAAGAAAGAAATAACATCCAAATTATTAATTACTAGCAGGCTACGCCCGCTTCGCTGGTCACTATATTTAAATGAATTTTCGAAAGAATTGAATTAATATTTATTTTTTTACACCGCATTATAGACAAAAACTAAAAAAAAAAAGAAAGAAAGAAAGAAAGAAAGAAACTGAAATTGCTCCAAACCTCGCTTCGGGTACCCGCTGTCTACGGCAGCTCTTTTCCCGCCCGCATTGCATCAGGTCTAGGTTTCCCATCTCTGCAGAGAGATCTTTCCCGGGCACTTCAATCTGAATAAAATTGGACAAAAAATGTCACACTAGGTAAAGGGCGGGGAAGTTTTGTACTTCAACTAAGCCAGTTTTTTAGTTTCATTTTCTATAGCTGGGAAGTTAAACGGAAACAAGGCAGTGCCCTTAATCAGCGAAAAAGGAAAATGATAAAATATATCTTCAGTCATTTATTTTACGTAATTTTACAGGCTTGTATGTCACATAAACTTCTATTTTGTTAAAAAAGTGTCTGTAACGTCAATTTAATTGTCTATCAGTCTGCCTGTCCGAAATCTGCAAATATTTCTAGCATGCCTCGAAATTAATATATTTTATTTAAAGTAATATTAGATAGTTTTCGATTCAAAATAGTATTCATGTCACTACCAGTTTGCGTACATGTACATAACAAAAGAAATTAGATACATTACTGTGTATATGGGTTTGTTTCTTATGATCTGTTGACTTTAGGTGGCATAAAGGCTATAAAAATCTTTCCGCTGTAGTTTTTTCTCTAAGAATCCTTTTCTTTTTCTCCAGTGGACGAAAGTAGCATCATTTTTATCATGGGCAAAAGCAACTTTTCTATTAAATATGGTTGGATTAACATTAAAGTTTTGTTTACCGGAGCACATGAACAATTCGGATACATTATGGTATATAAGAGAAAATGGTTGAAAGTGCATTTTCAGTTGTATTAACCATTTTAAATACCTTCCTATATTGTTTGACGAATGCTAATATTTTCGATTTGCCTTTCTGTTTGCTTTGTGCCTTGTCTATAATAATGGATTTCTTTTTATATATAATTGTCTTGTAAAATTTCAGCAGTTTTGTTAAAGAACGTATTATTTTTTGGACATGCAAAACCTCTGCAAAACACATACTAAAAATATTTTTTATAAAAACGCATTCCTTTTTTTTTTTTTTTTTTTTTTTTTTTGTTATGTTACATATGCCGCATTTTTCGACTTTATAACGGGCCGGGCTTCGAAATTAAGGCCCGTGCAGACCTCTAAGTCTGACATTGTTGCCAATTGTAGCGATTTATCCCTCTGCATAGAGAGTTTAAAGAGTTTTCTACGGGGAACCATTTCTCCCTATCTGGGGAAAAAGTACATCCTACGGACATCCTCAACACTAAAGTAGTACTTTTATCATAAATGTAGGGTTATTCTGAGCTTTCCGTAGGGACATGGTGAGTTGGCAACACTGATATATAGTCGACGATTGAAGTGTGAAATGTAATAAATTTTTGTGTTTATGATTCTCTATCAGTGAGCTTCAAATGATTTAACCCTATGTTGACCTCATTATTATCATTATATAATCAACCAACCCTCCGAGCGCCAATCCTCCGGACTTATGAATACAACGAATTTTTCATAGATTTATAATCTTTATTTAACGTCCAAAATTCTGTGATAAAGTAAGACAAAAATTATTTTTCCAAAATAGCGGTATGAAAGCACTCAAATGGTTGGCAGTTGTGAATAATACACATGTTTTAATTGCGTCTTTATAGTCCAAATTTTCAGGGCCGTTAAATTATAGCTCTTTAAAAAAAATTTTTATTAATTTTTTAAATTTAGTTTGAAACTGTAAAATTCAAAAAGATCATTTAAAAAAAAAAAAAAAAAAAAAAAAAAAAAGGGTCCCTATCGCTGAGCCCTAATGTGGATTAGATTATGACAATTAAAATAAAAAAAAAAATTCTCAACGAGAAAACGGAATTTAAAAATATGTATTACTTAATGAATCATAATAGGGAAAATTTCAATAGGTTAGCATGAATGAAATTATGAGCCATTTTTGGGTAAATATGATCTATAATCAGCTTGTGGCTATTTCGAAAAAGGTTTTATACGTACAAAAAATTAGTTGAAAGAAATCTGTCTTGAAAATTCATTTTAAGAGAAGTCATTCCAATTAATAATTATTTAAATTTCTGTTAAAAATGATGTTTGGATTGGTAGTCATCGGTGGAAATTATCAATCGGTAAAAGACACAGTCCTGGGGGCACCGGAACATGGGTTTAACTCGCTCTGATCCAGATCAAAATTCGAGTTGTTTGGCTGGTGCTGCCATCTTTCACCAGCTTCTGGACCTAAAGTCGTACTTCCTCCCTATGAGGCGCTCCTAAATTACGGAAGACGCAGCCCTCATGCTTTAAAAAAAAATATATCCGGTTAGTTCCACTACTGGGACTCGAAATTTCCGAGTGGCACACGACAACAACAACAACAACAAAAGACACAGTCGTTAAAATTGTTTTTTGTTGCTGAATATTTTATATTAATAAGAATATTTTATATTAATAATAAAAAGTAAGTTTTTTTTCTATTTTTTATTATGAATAATACTATTATTATTATACTCTAAAAAACATTCATGCAATTCATTATAAAATAACTAAACTCTTAGTTAAATAATTAAGTATTAGATAGCGAAAATGTTAGAAGAGGGGGAATATTTTTCTAAAAATGTCACGTAGTTTTCTATTTCTGAAAATTTATCCAATTATTTTAAAGTAAAAGCAATACTCTTATGAAATATATCTTAACAATACTTAAAATGATATTAGAGCAACCTACCGAATGCCTGTTTTGTATTGTTGTTGTTTTGGAATTGTAAAATAATGGTTTGGAAAATCTGTTTTATGTGGGAAATAGAATTAAACAGGGATTTCGAAAAGTTAAGCTAAATGATTCAATGTAAAATACATAATTGCTTTACACACATATAATAATAATAACAATAATAACAATATTTCATCATTACAATGAACAAACACCAGCAAGAAAGACTAGCATAAGCATGCATAAATGTTATATTTTGAAATTTTATTTTTCCGACTGAGTGAAAATAATGCCTGGATCGGGAGTCGAACCCCGGATCTTTGACTTACAAGGTCAAGGCTCCACCAATTGAGCTATCGAGGCCGACAACCGGTCAGAATTACTCACTCAGACAACTTTTAGGCAGAAACATCTCTGGTCTATCATGTAGATAGCTCGACAGAAAATAAGCCGCAGGAAATGGAAAACACCATTAAACAATGGGAGAAAGAAATACAAATTTTATTAAAATCACACAATCAACGGTGGAAGAAAATCATATTTATTGAAATTTCACTCAGTCGGAAAAATAAAATTTCAATAAATATGATTTTCTTCCACATTTGTTTATGTGATTAAAAAAAAAAAAAAAAAAGCATAAAGTATTCAATTAAAGAGTATAAAGCAATGGACAATATGTATGTTTTATCATGAAATAAGAGCTGTCTTAAAAAATAAATAAATTTAAGTTTAAAAAACTAAAATAATAATTTAAAAAAAGTTTAGAAAATTGAAAATAATTAATTGTCTCTAGTAGCATTGATCGATTGTATTTTGTTGGGCCTTTCATCGACTCCTCGAAATTTGCTTGAGCCTTAACATGGACATATAATTTAGAGCAGTCTCGAAGATCGCTCTTCGTTGAGTAGCACTTCACCGAAAAAAGTTATCAAACGGTTGAAAAGTCACGTGAAAACTCGAAAGAAATATTGTCTTTTCATCGGATTTTCATTGGATCAGTTTCTAAAATGGACAATATTCCTGTGACGTCACAGTAGGTAAAATCGCCAAACATGTGGTCGATATTTTGTAAACAAATTAGATTCAAGATGCCATTTTATTGTTACGCATAACATTTTCCTAAATATTTTTGCAGTGAAACTTGATAATCAGATATCTGTTCAAACAAGAACAAAAGAGAAATGTAAACAACTGAATCGAATGATAAAGTTAAGACTATTCCATATCGTAAAATTGCAGAACATTTTATGTATACACACACACACACACACGCATATATATATAATGAATAAAAGATTAATAAGAACATTTTATACACACACACATATATATATAGACATAAAAGATTAAATAATTAGAATTTCAATCACTTTAATAAAGGGATTTATTAAATGGAACATCCATTTAAATTTGTTAACATCGCCACAGTTCACATGGCAACTTTTAATGTTACATATGTTGATTAATATTAATGTATATTACAAACACTGGATTAAAAACAAAACAAAGGTATCACTATATCACTCTTACTTCAATTTCATATAATCTGTAACTCTTATAAATAAAATTGCAAGATAAAAATTTGCAAGCCACAATGCTTTGTTATGGTAGAGTTGAGGATTGTTTGCCTAACCAGCTGATATTCTTGTAGCCTCGAACCCAAAGTGGGAATATGGTCCATTCATCGGGTTCCGACCATCGGATTCAACTATTCCCGGTGAGACATTTTAGAGGAACTCCAGATGAGATTTCGAGTATCGGCCGTTCACAAGTTCATCGGTTGTCGATAAGAGGCCATTCAAAGGCCGATTACATTTTGCTGCTAGGGGTTACTTTTTTTTTTTCCTCCTTAATTTTTAAGAGCACAGTAGGAGTTTTCAGTAACATGTTACTCCGTGATTAAGGCCAGGGAATAATTTACACTGCAAATAAAAACGTAGAATAATGGTTATGTTTAGGTGTAAAAGATTGTGTATCTGGTAGTAGTTATATATATTTCATGTAAGTTTTAATCTTTTGATTAACTTTAAATTGCCATTTAATGAATTTAATAAAATTGTTCATTTGTTGTACCTTTATCGATTAATCGTTACTTGACTAGTTATTATTTTACTTATTAGAATTCTTCTGATAGCAACCTGTTAAATGTTACTATATCTCAGTTTGGCGTCGATTGACATGTGGTTATTATTTAAAATTATTAAAAAAATAAATAAATTTTGAAATTGATTCACGGCAGATTTGTGTTGGGGATTCATCTCATTCCTTTTTAATCTGGTTTTGTCGTAAGATCGAAATTAGAACTATATTTTTGGCCTAAATTAGCTATTAAGTTTTCCGAAATCTTGCGATTTCTTTGTTCGTAGAAGTGCAAGTTTTCCTGAAGATTGAGCACTATGATTTTAGAGCATTTCTTTTTCCAATTCTCAAATTCAGTTATCCTTTTATCCTACTTTTAATCCTTTTCTCATTTTCCTGTTATCTTTTTTTTCACAGTGTTATTGGTTTAAGCATAACTTTCATGAAAATCTCAAAATTATCTCTCGTCGTTAGTCTTAGTGTTTTGTCCTATCTTTTAATTTTAGCATAAGTAATTTAAAATGCTTTAACTATTAATTGGTACTGTCATTAAATTATAAAAAATATGTGATAACATTTAAATTGAATTACAATCACTTTTAAGTGTGTGCGGTTGTTTAATCATGTATCTATTAACTGCTAAATTTTATAAAGGTATTAAATTCTTCAATTTATATATATATATATAAATAGATAGATATAGATTACGTATGTGCATGCATATCTGTATTCCAAATTTCTATTTTACTAAAAAAAGAAAAAAGAAATAATAAAGAAAGAAAGAAAAAACAGCCATTAAAGACCGTTGCTGTTATCATGACTAACAAGTAGAAGTTCGGTTGAGTTTTGGAAATGATTGACCACTAGCAAATGTTTCACTTTCTTTAGCATAACTTATTGAATTCAGTTAATGTAAAAATTCTGAAAGAGCTTAAATTCTTTCTATTCTAAGAGACTTAATTCTCCAGTATGCAAATGTGGGGTGACACTTCTTATCACCTCTTGTGTGTACTTCTTGAATTAGTCTCTTGGAATCATCATCACAATGAAACCTTATAGCACATTGACTAACATACAAATAACTAGATCTTTGTAAAAATTTCGTGTTCTGTACTCAGTTTTTTTTTTTTTTTTTTTTTTTCTCTTGTGGAGGAGTTCCACACATATAGTCATTTTTAGATTTAATTCTTTAAAAATCTGAACAATTAATTAGTACATTTCGCATAAGAAATTAATTTAAAGGAGAATCAATATTATTTCAAATTATATACCTGTTTGTTAAAGTAATTGGCATTTCAATTCTTTGAAGAAAACAATAATTTTAATAATATATTAATTATGTAATTTTTTTTAAAAATACGTCATAAATTAAAGATTTCACTTAATTTCCTAATGTAAATGTAGCCCTTTATTAATAAAATAATCTTGAAATAAAATATAAACTTAAAATTCCTACATTAAATAAATCTAATAAAAATTGTTCTCAGTAATTTAATAAGAATTGTCATCGGTTTTGGAATAAATCGTTCTTTTAATTATATTATATTCCCAATATTGCTAATGCAATCTTTCTCTGGAATATCAGAAGAAATTGCACAATCCAACTATAATTAAATTTCATTTCTTGTTTCGCAATATGATAATCATCCCATACATTTTGCTTATCAAGTCGCCAAGCGCTGGGTTAATCTAATTCAAACGGACTTTCAAAATTCAAAATTTCCCATTGGTTTTACATTAAGAACAAAGAATTATGCTTGACGAAAGTTTCGTCGGGCTACCAGTACAGGGATGCCAGATTGGGGATTTTGTCCCCATTTTGGGGGATTTTTGAGGCTTCTGGGGACAATTTTGGAAACGAAATGTTTGTGGGGACTTTTTTGGGGAATTCTAAAATTTTGGGGACAAATCTGGGGAGTTCTTCAACTTTCTGTCAATATTGGTAACGTAATGATTTATTCCTACGATCAGGGATTTTCAATAACTTTATTGTTATTTAGGGATTTTTTTCAAAAATTGCTGATTTGGGGAAAAATCTGAGCTTAAATCTGCTTGATATTTTTTTTTTTTTAGAAAAAAAATTTATTTTCCCTTTTTAGTAGAAACACAATTGGGGATTTTTTCTAAAAAAACCCCTGATTTGGGGAAATTTGAAGACCTGTTTGGGGAAATAATTTTCGACCATCTGGCATCACTGTACCAGTATTCTTGCTGTGTGAGTGAAATGCGCATCTGGCTTCTCGTCACATTCTGGCTTTTCGTCATCGCTTTTCGACCTGCTAGAAAAGACGTAAAAAGTTTGATCTATCTCTCTCATTATTCTAGTAGCAAATTCGCGAAGCGTTTCATTAAAACTAAAATAACTGAATTTTAAAAATGTCTTAAAACTTGTAAGGATTATTTGTTATAAATAAATAAGTTTAGTTCATCATTTGCAGTTTTTATTCCTGTGGTTATATGCGGTCTACCACTATGATCACTGATTTCTCCATTATAGCTCTGTTTATACTTATGTGTTATAAATTGTCAAACATGATAAAACAATTTTCATATTCTTCAAGCTATCACCCATATAGAGTTAACAAAAACTCGTTTTATAAAATCAACAAAGACTGAAATCGTGTCCACATTTTATCCGATTAGAAAATAGGATAGATTGAGGAAAGATGCAGTAGCTCTTGTTTTGCTGTAAAATAATTTGTTTTTTTTATGTTTGTTATTTATTAATCTCGATTGAAAATGTATACTTTTGAGTACATATTAAAAATATACTTAACTTAAAGAAACCATAAAACTTTTTAAATAAAAAATTATTTTAACGCTTTCGTTTTTGTCTCTTAAAAAATATTTTTTAAATAATAAGTGGTACTGAATAGAGGCGGGCTAAAATTACTCCGGAATAAATTAAAATATTGGCAGCTATGGGTAAGATTGCTTACAGAATTTAAATATAAAATACGCATTTTAAAGAAGCACTGTACATTTATTTTAAAACACATGCAGAGCTGCCAACCTATTCCGGCAATTTGTTAGTACCGCCCATTTTTCTACACCACTTAATTTTTAAAGTAATTTTCTTCAAATATATTTGCGATGCATGAAGAAGAAAAGAACTTTATGAAATGATTGGTGTAGAAAAAGGGGCAGTACTAACTATTTGCCGGATTAGGTTGGCAGCTCTGCACATGATTGGCATAAACAGAACTAAAATAAACCTTTTACAGAGCCAATAGCGAAGTAAATATTAAGTTAAAAGCTGAAGAAAAACTAGGTATATTTCATAGGTGCCAATATTTTAATTTATTCTGGATCATTTTTAGCTCTGCCTTTATTCCATAACTTTTATTTTTATTTTTATTTTTTCTTATTTTATCATAGTTATATATTGGAAAAAAATATTCTAAAAATAAAGTGGTGAGAAATAAAGGCGGAGCTAAAAATGCTCCTGAATAAATTAAAATAATGGCAGCTATGTATATATTTCCTCAAATGAAATCTATCGGCATATTACTCAAAAGATTTCGACACTTTACCTTCAAACGTTGAACAAGACGTAAGTTAGTTTATTAACTTACAAAAGGGGAAACCATTTTATATGTTTGGTGGGAAAGCCAGATACTGTATTTTAAAAGTTATCCGAATTATTTTTTCCTGTTTAATCTACGGTATACAAAAATAATTAAACAAGGGACAAGTCAATTTTTTTTTACACTTACCAGATGAATAGAGATGGATTATCCATTCAGTCTAATGTGAGCAATTCTTAAAAAATTGCAAAAAGTAACTTAGCCTCGTTATTGATGTTATCTGTTCTTTAAGTGGCCAGTGTTTCCTACGGCACCTGATTATAATATAACCACGTGACACGGCATCTTGTACAACAAAGCGTTTTACCACACCTTATCTTATGGATTTCACAGCAGCTATCAATATATGTTGTTCTTTTCCACGTTTTGATAATGTATTTGATGTTTTTTTTTTTTTTTTTTTTTTCATTCTTTTCCTCAAATTCTTATGTACTTACTGTCATTCACTACGGCAGTGATGGGCATAATTGATTAAAATGTAATTGAATTACAATTAAATTATAATTATTTTACTGTCAATCGATTAACAAGTAATTGATTACAAATAAATTGAATAAGTAATTAAACTTATTAAATAAGTAATTCAATTTATTTGTAATCAATTACTTGTTAATCGATTAACAGTAAAATAATTGTAATTCAATTGTAATTCAATTACTTTTTAATCAAATATGCCCAACACTGCACTACGGTATTTTTCTGAATCTCAAGCTAATAAAAAATGCACCTCCATTTTAAGGTAAATATAAGCTTTTTCATTTGTCTCTTCGTGGCTCAGGTGGTTAGAGTGCCATATTAGTAACGCGGTGGTCGAGCGTTCGAAGGTCCGGGGTGTTAATTTTTGCAGATAATTAGTAGAAAAGATGTGAATTGATAAAAGAAAATTTTTCGTTAACTACACAGTGTCCTATGGAATTTTTGAAGAGTTTTTTTAAGAAGCCTTTTTTTTATGTTCGAATGCTGAAATTTAAGGCAAAAATTTAGTATTCAAACATAAAAATGTTTTATAAAAAATAACTCATACATAAATTCAAAAAGTAGTATACAAACATATATAAAATATTTTTTAAAACTCAAAATAAAAAAATTGTTTGCATTGAGCGACATTGTAAGCATATTTTTATAATTCTAAAGCAATTACGCAGTTATTTACGAAAAAAAAAATGCATATTTACCTTTGTAATGACCGATAGATGGCACAACCAGAGCAATAACTAATGGCCAATCATAGCAATGCATCGGTCAATGGATCAAATGCCTCAGAAATTTTTTTTCGGAGATTTCATGCACGACCAACGACTTTTATCCAGGTTTATAAAAGAGTACAAATTCTTTTCGCTGAAATTTATCATTTCACCTTAATACAAAAAAATTAGCAAAATCATAACTTCGAAAAGATTTATGTGATATGATACATTAAGAATTTGAGTTTTAAAAGTTTTTTTTAAATAAATTATTATTTATTATAATATTGAACTGTGAAATTCATATTCATCCCCACAAGGTTAAATATTTTTATTTTTCTTGCCAAATTTTTAAAATGACTCCTTATTTAAGATGTATGTGAAGTAAATATTAAAGATTTTTCTTTTGAAAAATTGTACTCATTAATTCAATTAGTAAATTAGTTTTAGTGCTATTTCCAGAGCCTACAATATTTAATTAAATGTAAATTTAATCCTAGAAAAAACCATTTAAGTGTGCTACACTCTGCTCGCGTATATCTAAAAAGGTGTATTCATAAAAATAGTAATAATTAGCATTTCTTCAACTATAGTAATAATTAACCGTTTCTTAATACTAATTATATTTAAGAGGAATTAATATTTATTTAAAACTGCGTTAATTAACAAGTAAATGTGCATAATGAGGCGAAAATATTTTTTAAAATAACTGTTTGTAAAAGACTTTAAAAAGGCGTAAGTGGTGTCTCGTAATTTCCATTTAGATCTCTATTTCGTAATTAAAGAAATTTTTTCTCCGATATTCGCTCTTTCGTACGAATGGGGGAAAAATAATTTTACACAGAAATATAAAGAAATATAATACTGTGCAATCCAAAACTTTAGAAATACTCGAAATAATAAAAATAAAAGACAAAGAAAGATATAGAGGTTTGGTTTAATCGAACAAATAGGAAAGAGGGGGGGGGATGCATGTTTATATATACATATATATATATAACAAAAACAAAAATTTTTCCCATTAAAAATTTGTTTTACGGAATTTTTGATATCATGATGAGATATCTAAAAAGAATGTGAGAGCAGAAAAATACTTTAAAAGAATTCTGGATATACCCTTTCAGTCGCAGTGTTTCCGCTGATGGAACACCTAATTTTAATTCTCAAGTGCAAAAACTCATCCCGGAAATTTTTTAGCAAAAATTTACATTTATAACATAGCAGAAAAGACCCATTTTTAACTTGAAAATTTAAAATTTCTTCTATTTTAATTATGTTCGTAAATTCCGGTGGCAGTGTAATTTAAATGATCTGAATTACCTTGAGCCGCAAAGGGTTAAAATACTCCTGAATAAATTGAAATGTTGGGATCTATGCAACTTTTACGAGTTTTTGTTGTCGATAATGTTTACTTATAAAGTGATTTATTTATTAAATTAAATATTATTTGAATTTAATAAGGTTTAATTACAGATGTTTCAAACCGAAAATTTCTCGAAAAGGAACAATGCTAATTTTTTATTTTTTAAATATTTATGATCAGCTATGTGTCTAAAAGCCATTTTTAAAATTAGTTTAGTAATTTTTAAAATAAATTAAGTAGTAAACCTTAAAGGGTTAACAGAAATAGCTAATGATGTCTAATTTTATAGCTCATTCGCATAGTTTGATTTTAAATGCATTTAATTGCTTAAATAAGTCGATCTTCTTCAATGCCGACCACTGATATGGGCATCAATTGCCCTGCAAATTCATTAAACTTATTATATATGTATATACCTTGAATACAAGATCATTTGCCGAATTACAGTTTTTCAGGTATGTTTCACTTTAGAAATATGTAGTATTTTTGCAGCCGATCAATAATATATGTATGTTTTTTTTTTTTTTTTTTTTTTTTTTTTTCCCTCAAGTATTTTGATAACATTTTACAATCATTCAACTTTTGTGAGGGATCTGTTTAAGTTTGCTGATTTTTCTGAAAAGAGAAAGATTTTTCATTTTAATATTGTTGATTTTTATAATTGCCTGTTTTCGGACCGAAAATTTTAATAAATTGTCCCCAGCAGAGTGCGAAAATTTCTCTCAATAATAAAAATTCTGTGTGAGAAAATAAAAAAAAACATGCGAGATTATTGTGCACATTAGTGGGAGACCCTGTACAGGGAAAAATCTTTTATTCGTGCAAAATAAAACTTGTCTGGAAATGCAGCAGAATCGAAACATTTTATGATATTTTTATGTTTCAGTCATAAGTAAGAAAAAATGCGATGTGAATATAAACAAATTTCTTTTTCTCAATTAAAGCGGTCTACAACCAAAAAAATGCTTAGGTGTTTTACATTTTTCCGATAGATTTTTACTCATTAAAGTAGAAAATAATGAATAAGAATTCTACAACGACTTTTTTTTTCTTTCCTTTTTTTGTAAAATGTAAATTTTTAGTTTAATTTTGCCTCAGAACATAAGATCGCAAATCCTGTTGTTTATTATAAAAACCGTATTTATTTGTTATTTCTTAGTGTAAAACGATATTTAAAAAAAATAAAAAATCTTAAAAAAAAAAAAAAAATAATAATAATAATAATAATAAAAGGAGACTAAGAGGAATGAGGAGAGGCAGTAGGAAGGGGTGAAAGCGAAAGTGTGTTCGGAGGACATAAGAAAAAAAAAAAAAAAAAAAAAAAAAAAAAAGAAGACGAAGAAGAAGAAGAAAAGACTTTACAAAAAAAAAAAAAAAAAAAAAAAAAGGGAAACACAAAATGTTGAATATATCGTAAAGAAGTTATTTGTTTAATTATAAGAAGGGATCTGTTTAGCCTAGTGTAATAAATTTGAGGATTTTTCTTATTGTAAATCCCTATATTTTGAAGAAAATTTAAGTGATGGGCAGAAATGGAGGTCATTATTGGATTCAGCATCCTTAAAAATATAAAGTTTAAGTTTATCCAAGGAAAAAAAAAAATCAAGTAACTGGGAAAAAAATAAAAATAATAAAATTAATTAATTAATTAATATATATATATATATATATATATATATATATATATATATATATATTTGCAGATCAGTATTATTTGATTCAACAATGTGTTTTTTGCGATATATGTATCTTACTTATATCTTTTTTTATTCATTTAGAGAAAATAATTGTATAATATTAATTAATACTAATGCTTAGTCTATTATTTTTAGAAACATATTCGACTATTTATTACATTAAATCGTTATATTTCCAGTTACATTATAGTATAAATTGTTTATTTATTTATTTAATTTTTAACTTTACTCCATGTTAATACTCTCAAGATTTTTTTTTTAAATTTTAACTGTAAGTTAGTATACTATAAAAAATAATAATGATGTTATATAATAATTTATAAACATTACTTGTTTTTCAATCTAATTTGTTTATAGCATCAAAAATAAATTCATTTCTGCTGCTATTAAAGATGTTATTTAATCTTATTTTAATCTTCTATTTTATAATGAAAAGTTTAAGAATACTGAAAAGTATGATTCATCAAAAGTGCGTGAAATTTTAAAGAAATATGTGCCAGTCAGACTTGTAGAATAAACTAAAAAATAAAAGAACGTCTTTTTGTGGTGTTTTTTTTTTCCCTTAACAAAAAAAAAAAAAAAAAAAAAAAAAAAAAAAAGTGAGAGAGAAAGAAAGAATTTAGTTTTTTATTCTATGAAAGCTATCAGTTACTTAGAAAGAATTCAACACTTTTTCAGTGACTTTTTAGTACATTGACTTGAAATTTGAAACAAGAGGTGAAAAGACAAACAGTTAAAATAATAGGATTGAAAACCTAGCTTTAAAAACTTAGAGAAAAATAGAGAGTCCCTTTTCTTGTAATTTTTTTCCCAACGAAAATGTCTTGTTTTTCAGTAAAAATCCAAATTTAATCCAAAATTTAACTCATGGTAATAATGAATTATCGAAGCAACGTGATTAGAGACAAAAGTCGAATTAATTTCTTTTTTCTAATTCTTAAAAAAATATATTTTTTATGTAAATATAATTATTTAAAAGAATTCAGTATAGTTTGTTCGAATGACTTGTTATGCAGTTAATTTTTTCATCACTATTTTATGTTTTGAACTTTTTTATTAATTTTTTTTCTAAATTTTACACAATTTCTATATATGCTGCGAAAAGCGCCAAAAATAAATAAATAAATAAAAACATTTTGAGAGATAAATTGCAAAAGAACATGCAACAAATGTTTTCGTGAAAAATAACTGAACACTAACCTTCATCAGGCTAATGAATGTGCTGAAATTATCTGGTTTTCTATAGCACTCGTACCTAATTTTATTCTTACTTAATCGTTTCTTCCTGAAACGATTTTTACGTAATTTTGGAATGTATGACATTTCTTCAATTATTATTATGATTATTATTATTCAACACATACGATGGTAATATTTTATATTAGACGTATAAAATTTTACGCAAAAAAGAACAAATTACAAAAGAAAAAAACGTCGTATGATGTAAGTTGTATGGTAATATTCAACCTCGAATTTTTAAGTTCTGACGTTGCGTCAGCGTACATTCATAATACAGGGCGGGCAAAAAACTTCTGACACACCTTAAATTTTTATATATAATCAATCAAGTTGCGTACGAGATTGTGATTTGCACTACAATATTTCATATGGTAAAAGTTACTTAAGGGAAAAAAAAAAAAAAAAAGAAAAAAAGAAAAATTTTCCCCTAGATGGAGCTACTTGTGTCTATGTTTTGTTTATATAATGTGTTTCTCTTAGTTTTGTAATATCTATATTTATCGTCAAACTTAACTCTTCTTGATTTCTTTTATCGGGGTCACTTGAAGCATAAAACGTGGGTAACATTGAAGTTTAGACACCTTATGACACATGTAATGCAGTCATTTTCACAATCATTGGTAGTGAACACGTGCGTGTTGAATTGGATTACCGTTTGAATGTGATTCAAACTGCGAAGACCGCCCCTGTTGAAACCTTATAATAAATACTCCCCCCCCCCCAAAAAAAAAAGATTGCTTGTTTTACTTCTCCCCCCCCCCCTTTTTTTTATAGTCTTCTTTGTGTTTAAAGGTACAGTGCCGTGTATGATCAAGATTTGTAATATTTTTTATATTTTTAATAAAACCTTTTATTTATTGTAAAAAGACTCTGGTGATCACCAAAACGAGAGAGCCATCCCCTATGGGAAGGATAAAAATTGTGATGGTATGTGTTCGGGCCAGCCCTAGAAGTGTGTCTCAAACCATCGCCAATTGCTCATAGCGAAGCACTAGTGTGACGTAAAACTCAACCAACCTACCAAAACTCATCGTGAAAAGCACTGAAATTCAAACCACACTCTCATACACCAGTGACTTTTTTATATACTATAGTTTAAATATGAATGGGAATTCCGCCCCTTTCTTTTTTTTAGTTATATATATTAATGAACTTGATTTATTTTTGAAATCCATATTAGATATTTAGATAAAAAATAGAACCGTAAAGCTATGTTACTTGGATATTTGATTCCAAAATGTGATCAATGATAAAAAAACGTCCATGACACTAGTTTGTTGAAGTAATGTATGCAGTTCGTAGTTCGTTTGTAGTTTAATTATATAAAAAACGTCCATTATTTCACTAAACCAATGACAGGGAGCTTATTATGGTGTGGCTGAGTCGATAAAATTGTCGAAAATTTGCATTGAAGCGAATACATGTTTTCGACTATTTGCTTTTATCGATTCGATCACACCAGAATAGATCCACTTTATTAATTTTATCGTTATGGGTTCAAGTAACCCACAGGGACGAAATAACCAGATTTTACGGTACTTTTTATAATTATAATTATAATTACTATCTGCATATAATATAATTCGACTTTACCTATAGAAAAAAAATAATAATAGTGACATGTCAAGCTTCTCTTAAAAAAGGACCTATATATGATATAGCTTGTAATATTAATTTTATGTTGAATTCTTCTACGATCGTACTTCTTTAAACCGAAACAATAGTTATTTCTAGTGAACTCGTTCATGACAATCGTATAATTTTAAATAATTTTTTTATTGTAAAGATCCAAACTGCATTATTCCTTGCGATTTTAACTGTTTTGAAAGTAACGTACAGAATATTTTAGAAGTACGTAATTTTTAAAATGTAGTTTATTTCGTTTCAATTTTTATTCTACGACGCAGAATAAAATTGAGACGAAATAAATTTTGTGGAGATTTTATCGAGGATTTCTTTAAAAGTTATTCAATATTTACTGATAGTTTTTTTTTTTTTGAAAATACGGAACGTAAAATTATGAAATGCGTTGTTCATTATCAAACAATATTCTGTAACATTCTTCACACAAATGCCACTTACCGTTTAATGTGCATAAAATTAAATCAACATTGTTTCTCAAAATACACATTTTACATGCGCAGTTTCATGAGGTTCTATTCAATAGATATTCAGATGTAGGTATGTGGAAAATCGCAAAATGAGTGGAAAAACAGATTAACATCCACAAATAATAATAATAATCGTAGTTTTGAAGAATATCTGTTTTATGTATTACATTGCATACAACTGCATTTTTCAGATGTCCATCATTAAAAAAAAAAAAAAAAAAAAAGTCATAATAAATTCTGCGTAACCTTAACAGGCAGTCTTTCTTGTGATGTAAAAATTTTGTCAGCCTGTTTTTATAAACCAAGCCTGTTCCACCGAAGAGGTTTCGAGGGCTGCATTGAAAACGCGTATAATTCCAATAGACTGCATTCTGTATAGTGTATACGTGTGTCCATAGCCTCCTAAACTAGATGCCTGTAGCGTTGCTCGAAAATTTGGCAACAGTTGAAACGGTAGACAGCACCACCTGGTACAGATTGCGCGATTTTTTTATTCAACAGCTACCAAAAATTTTTAAAAGAGGAATATGATATACATAAAAAGCAAATTGAATCGAAGAAATGTCAATTATATAAATCATATATCACTTCTTAAAGTTATTGATGGCAGTTAATTAAAAAAAATTGTGCAATCTGTAACAGGTGGCGTTGTCTACCGCTTCAACTGTTGCTATGTTTCCGAGCTACGCGACAGGCATCTAGTTAAAGAGGCTTTGGTGTGTCTTATCGATTTTATTTATTTATTTATTTATTTATTTATTTAAAGAATGAATTGCTTTAAATAGAAATATGGTAAAATGCAGGACGTTCATGCAACGTGCATACACGTACTTACATTTATATAATGTTGTTTAATTCTCATACAGTAGTTAATAATTTTACGGATCCTAATCAAAAGACATGCCGTTTTATCCACAACTTGTTTCTGTTGACAGCTACTATGGTAATTCAAATAGTATGCACTCTGAAATGGTAGGATTCCTTAATTTTTGCTGCGTTAGCAGATACAATTTTTTTAAATAATGATTTTAATTGCGCCATGGGCCGCAAAACTGTATTAGACGGAACCGCAGGTTGGACACCTGTTTTAGATTAATCCTCTTACATATCATGTATAATAATAATCCATGTCATAGACACTGAGATATAAACGCATGATAAAGGGATGAGATATAAACGCTAATAAAGCGATGAACGAAATAAAGCGTGAGATATAAACACTAATAAACGCATCATAAATAATTTGTCTGATTAGCGCTACCTGTTGACCGATATGCCTGAAATACGAATCCACATAGCTTTTCATAATATGTATCTTACATAAGAAATCTAGTTGACAATGCCCCATAGAAACCGAAATATAGATTTTACGAAAATGGTTAGATTTGCAAGATCGCAGTGCGGCTTAGTGGGGGCTACATGACAAAAAGCAACAAGCCCTTGTTTATGTCAATGTGCAGTTAAATAATTTCGCAAAACGCCGGACAATTTTCTAGCGATACAGTGATGTTTTTATAACAAATATAAACATAGATATACAGAAAGATGGACCGATATTTTCTAAAAATAATTAAATCTCATTTGATACACCGTAAAACGTGGAAATCTTTCGAAAATCAAAAGAAAAAAGTTTCAGTAATTGAATACCTTCATCATCTAACTTCTATGTAAATAACAATGTAATTAGACTTACAGCAATTTACAGAAGACTGTAAATCAAATGTATATATTAAACCCTATATTAAATATCTTTAGATTCAGATTTATTTATATTTTTAAATACATTTAAAATATTACCAAAAAGCACCGTTCTCACGTTGCAGTAAATATTAAATAAAAAGGAAGAAAAACCTTGTCCTTATTTTTAAGGTGTCTAGACTTCATATTTCTTTTATTAGCTCTACTTCATGAAAGATGTTGGGAAATTTACCCAATGACGGAATATAATTTTTTACTGTGTTTTTATTAACTTGCTTTCTTGTTTGTTTGTTTGTTTGTCCAGTACAAATCTCGCAATCGATTTTAAACTAACTTCCCGATATTTGAAACATTTAGAATAGTTCAGAACACGATGACAATGCATTCCTTTCATACTTTTATACAATTAATAAATGACTGAAAATTTCTTATAATTGCTATTTTTATTACGTATTTGATCATTTTCTTTCAAGTTGATGGGATAATTCATCAAAAATTTTTTAAAAAGTATTTATTAATACATAGAATTTTCAAGTTTATTTGATAAAACAGAAAACATAAAAAAGGGCGTATAAAAAGTTATTTTTGTCTTGTAATGACTGTATTATTTATTTATTTATTTTATTTTTTTACTTTCTAAAAAAATATTGACATGATTTACATTTTCAAATAAACACCTGATATTCTGGAACAATATTCAAAACCCACTAGCAAGTTATGATATTTTTATTTTCTTTATTTTTATTATATTTTAGCTGTGAAAATGTATTGTATATTTGAGAGAAAAAAATTACACGTGTTTACGTCAATTGCAACATGTATGCATACTTTTTCTCTTGAATAATTTGCAATGTTTATCTTCTGCAAGAAAGAAAATGTTTAAATATGTATATATAATGAAAAGAAATATTTCTTTCCAATGGATATAAAATTTTTTGTTGTATGCTCATCTTTAAATTTTACTTTGAAGAAACATTTTAATTTTATGAAAACTTACAAAACTTCACAGAAATATGTGGAAATAAGGTACTAGACTGACAATTTCAAAATAATGAAAAATATATTTTTATTTCTGCACATTATATTTGTATTTATTAATATATTTTTTATTGAATTAATATGATGACTATTTCAAACTAAACAAGAAGACGAAAGTATGCATAAATCATTAAATTTAAAAATACGTTTTTATTTCGAAGTTCTAAATCCTTATTTACTTCACTCAAAAATGAAATTGATGACGGTATTTATTCATTATATGATATATTAAATCGTTAAAAATATATATCATATATATCAATTAATAAAAGGGAAATGTTTCCGGCTCATTCTGAAAACTATGATGCTTTTTTTCACCTATCGGTTGAAGTGACTACCATTTTTTAAAAATATGATGAATCGAGTGAATTAATAAACCTGATTAGATCTTGATATGGGCTAATGCAAATGCGGAGTTTCATGTAAACTGGTTTAAAATTACGTTTTTAAATGAATTTGAAATTTGGGAAGCAATTACCATTTTGAGGCAACATTTCAGATCAAATTAAAAATATGAACTTTGTTAAGACCTGTATATGAACTACTCATATATCGAGTTTTGAGCAAATCAAATCACAAATACGACATATATATGGGTTTGGAAATTTCGAATGGCCGTAACTTGGATAGAAAATGACGAAAAAAGCTATTCACCCATCTCACCCCAAATATTCCTAACAAGGAAACATTCAAAAGGTGTCGTCTTCAAAAAATATTGAAAAAAATATATGTGATTCTGCTCTTCATAAAACACCAGAAAGGGAAATAATTATCGACTGAAATGAATTATAGCGACCACAAAAAAATATCAAAATTAAGCATTTTTGGCGATTTAGCGCTTTTAGGCGATAAGTTCGCCAGTACCGAGATTGCCGTGTACGAACAAAATCGTGTTTTGCTTCTCCGCCAAGTACTCAAAATCAATCGCCTAACAGTGTGAAATCGCCAAATATGCTTAATTTTGATAATTTTTTGTGGTCTCTGTAATTCATTTCAGCCGATAATTTTTTCACTTTCTGGTGTTTTATGAATACTATAATCACACACACACACACACACACACACACACACACATATATATATATATATATATATATATTTTAAGACGACACCTTTTGAATGTTTTCTTGTAAAACAAGTTCACTGTTCAGTTTTAGTTCGAATTCATTCAGTATTTTAGAAATCATCATGATAAAAGTTTTCTGGTGGTAACGTTATTTCAAGTAGCCCTCTTATTTCAAAATGGCAGCTTTTTGAATCGACGTGGCCGTTTGATAATTCTAAATTGAATTTTCAAAGACCAGTATTCAATATTCATAAAATCATTTGCAGTATTCAGTCAAAGTTCAAATTGATTAATGAACTTTCTTTAGGTCATGACATGTACAATACATACAAAGTGTTTCACTGCAAGAGCGACGCGCATGCACAATGCGTGTCTTCTTTTTGTAATTTTACATAATTGTAACTTTTAAACTCTGACTGCTTAACATTCATGTTAGAAGAAATTCATCTTTGTTTTAAAACCCTTGTTTTGTGTTAGAAGCAAAAAAAAAAAAAAAAAAAAGTATTTTTAGTGTTAGGAATTGTCCTTCTTTTATATACCATGATGTAAATCCCAGCTGCTAGTTTAGTTCCTACCTAGTTTCTCTCCTCTGCTCACAGACATGTAATCTTTCACCAGCTTCTGGAGCTAAAGTCGTTCTTCCTCCCTATGTGGCGCTCCTAAAATCGGAAGACGCACACCGGTTGCCTTAAATCCGGATAGTTCTACTACCGGGGCTTGGAATTTCCGAGTGGCGTACGACAACAACAACAACACAGACATGTAAAGTCGTCATATGATCATGCAAGAGTTTCTGGAAACTAATCTACTTTATAAGTTCCAACCAACTGGATCATTTAACTCCCCTTCAGGTTCTCCTCTGAGGTGGAGGTAAGCAATTATCGCGATTACTGTAGGCACTCCAAGTAACCCCGTGATGATGATGATGATGAAAAGTCGAAACGGAAGCAAATAGAAATGCAGGGTTCGAAATTTTTGTGTCATGCAGTAAATGGTGTTGAATGAAATACCATGTGAAAAGCAATCATGCTGGGTGTCAGTATTCCAAAAAATAATTCATTTAGAGTAGAAGAATTCATTTACCACTACTAAAAATCTTGCATCAGTGTTGGTTTTGTGTCGTTGAACGAAATAACATGTGAAGAGCAATCATGCTGGATGTCAGCATTACAAAAAAGAATTCAGTTAGAATAGAAGAATTCATTTATCACCACTGGAAATCTTGCATCACTGTTGGTTTTGTGTCGTTGAACGAAATAACATGTGAAGATCAATCATACTGGATGTCAGCATTCCAAAAACGAATTCATTTAGAGTGGAAGAATTCATTTACCACTACTGGAAATCTTGCATCACTGTTGGTTTTGTGTCGTTGAACGAAATAATATGTGAAGAACAATCATGCTGGATGTCAGCATTCCAAAAAAGAATTCATTTAGAGTAGAAGAATTCACTTACCACCACTGGAAATCTTGCATCACTGTTGGTTTTGTGTCGTACATGGAGTGAGTTACCGGCGGTTATCCGCAGGTTGCTTAATTTGACAGCCTGATGCGTGTCAGCTTTGCATTAATTTTTGACCCGCTGGTAAACCCGCAGGTATACCCTAGAAAAACGTCTGTTCGAAGAATTTTTGTATGCAAAGGTCGGATGATATTCTCTTTCTTCGTAGTAAAATAATAAAAAATGACTCATAACATTAGTTTAATTATAATAACGTAAATATTAATACTGCTTTAATTTTAACCTTTATTCAGTATCTTATAACGTAAATTTAACGTTACTTTATTGCTGTACGCAGGTTTGGTTGTGAATCAGTATCTGCGAATTCAGGTTGGGTTGTGGGTCACATACGTTTTACGTTTACTGAACCCTCACAGGACTATGTTGATATCCGCTTGTTTGAGTACGAACTGTAAAAAACTTCATTATTTGATCGTTTTTCATTTTTTTTTTATTTGTTGATTTATTATGATTTATTTGATTTATTATTTATTTATTATGACTTATGATTTATTTGTATATTTATTTTTCACTTTATTTAAAGTTTTCTCTTATCCCTTTATGTACAGTCGTGACAGAAGTGTCTGAACACTAGCAAAAATTCCTATGTAAAAAAAGTACACTTCATACGGTTTTGTTAAATAAATCCTTATCGAATCATGTTCTTACACTGACTAAGAACAGGATTCGACAAGAATTTATTTAACAAAACAGTATGAAGTGTACTTTTTTTTTTACATTGGAATTTTTGCTAGCGTTCAGACACTTTTGTTACCGACTGTACATCATCAGAGCTGCCATCCTAATCCGGGAAATTGTTAGTAACGCCCCTTTTTCTACACCACTTAATTTTTAGAGTAATTATCTTCAAATATATTTACCATGAATTAAGAAAACAAATACTCTAAACATATATTGGTGTAGAAAAAGGGGCGGTACAAACAATTTGCCGGATTAGGTTGGCAGCTCTGCATCATTAATGCTAATACGATGTACACACACACGGCATTTTCTGAACCTCAGTTATGTACTAAACCTGATTATTTCTCTTTAGCTGTCTCTAAATTTATGGGAAATATTTTTCAGAACATTCTGTATTGCATATGAGAAATGAATTCTTTTCGTATGATTAATTTGTTTCATATAATTTTTTATCATACAATTTCATAAAAATGGAATTTTTGAATAATTGCATAATAAGATCTGACAGCGATTTACATAGTAGATCACACGCAATTTTTACAGTAAAAACCTTTTGTTATATTTGTTTATTAAGGCTGTAGCTTAAAAATTTGAATCATGTGTTTTACACATACATTTTGAAGCTTTATAAAGCATTTTGCATAATTTAATAAATATGAAGATTTAAATGAAGTTTTTAACTATTTCAGAAACACAATGTTCCAATTTTTGAAAGGTAAATATTTTAAAACACACATTTAAATCCTTTTTTTAAATCTACTAGAAATAATATTATAAAAGCATTTTAAAATACCTCTAATTTCCACAAATGTATGCACTCACCTTCTAAATTATTCAAACAAAATTCTAATACTTTCAGAATTAGAAATCAAATCAAATGAAACATGTCTCCATAGATTGTTACATATATTATTTATTTATTCACATTCAACTAAGGTATTATTAATGGAATGGATACAATAAAACTGAAGGTAATGGGATTATAGATATAGCAACTTCATTATTTTTGTTGACAAAGTAAACATCTTTAAGTAGAATGCTTCCTCAGGGAACAATACTTACCTTTTTTATCACACTGTTTATCTTCTAATGGACTGTGACAGTAAAATGTTTTCCTTCCTTGACTAACACTTTAAATGAAAAACTTTATTTGCTGTTTCATTTCCAGCTGTCTGTTTTCATCTATTTCATTTGTCAACATATTCTAAATCGCAAAAATAGATTTTTAAAAAAATGTGTGGGGGAAGGGGTGTTTTAGATTATTTTTTTATTGAACAATTCGTTCAGTAATTAAATGTAATTGAATAGAGATTTTTTTTGTTGTTTAACTTTAATAATAAATTAAATCATTTATGTATTTTCGTTTGAAAACTGCTTGAAAATAACGTTTTGGTATATTTTTTTGTAAGAATTTTATTTTCGAATTAATTGTATTCCGCAGTTAAAACAAGATTGACTAGAAATTTTTTTTAGCTTTACCGTCCTCATTTTTTTTTTTTTTTTTTTAATTATTATTATCTCATATGCAGATTTCGCTTTTTAAACTATAGAAAAATAATCTAGTTTAATGAACTCTTGGTGTCTAGATCAATGAATACTTATTGACTAAGTTAATGAACTGTTAGTGTCTAGATTAATGAATTCCTAATGACTAGGTTAAGAAAACTTATAGTGTCTATATTAATGTAAAACGCTTTGATTAATGTAATCATGGTGTCTTTAATAATGATCTAATTGTATAATTGAACTTTCAATTGCATTCAAAATAATTGTTAAAGCATAATAAAACGAAAGTATTATTAATGTAGAATATAATCACTAAAGAAACGAATTTTTATTGTTAATTGCCAAAACGACTATATGATGCATGAGATACATAACATTTTTTGGTGTTTGTAATAAATATTATTCTGTATAAAGGTACTCTGATAACGGTTATAAAAATCCTCCGATTAAAAAAAGGTACAAATATTTATGAGTTACATATAAATATTTGTATAGTGTTTTGGTGTGAAAAGCAATTGCGGCTCCTTTATAGAAAGAAGTGAAATAATTTAGATACATTTCGGTTTATGGACCGAAATTTTTTAAAGTGTGTCTTAACATCGTTATACTGAAACCAACGTAATGAAATAAAGATACATTAAGGACTTAAAAGCACGGTTTCTGCAAAAAATAAATAAAAATAAAATAAAATAAAAATGTTTATATAGATCTAATAATTAATTTACAAGGCTAAATGAAATATTTGGATAGTTTATGCAATGAATGCCAACAAATTTTATTTTTACAACACGTAAACATTTATTTGAAATTTGATTTTACAAAATGTACACTTACAAACAAAATAAAAATTTAAAAATTTAATAGAAAAATTTTAACTCTTCAAAAAATTGTAACTTTTCCAATTTTGAATTTTATGAATTTTAAATTTACCAAAAAAAAAAAGTGTGATTTCGGAAAAAATCGGTCCACTGATGTACACAGTGACGAAATCTTCCCAACAAACTATTGGTCTCCATGTGTAAGTTAGCCACCTTTTTATCACCTCCAATATCGTCAAAACGGCAACGCTTCATGCAAAAAGTTCCAACTGGGATATAATCAAAAATAAATAGCATGCTACTGCCTTCACAATACTTTCCAATATCTATATCACTCTATATTACAGAGCCACCTACCAGTTAACGTGAAAAATAAAATCAATAAACATGGCTTCTTACAGTAAAGATTTTACACAATCAGCTTTGTGCAATTTTAACCAATAGATTCCGAGATATAATCATTTGGAAAATCTCGCAAAATAGTGTAATTTCTGGATAACCTATCGGTCTGCATATAACAGTGATTAACTAATCTGGTTTTTCCTAATATCTATCGGATATGTTACTTTTTGTACTTTTATGTATCATAAATGCTGAGATAAAGCCTTCCTATATACGGTGAAGTTTAGAGCATAACAACAACACCTGTCACATGATATGCACCAAAATGACACCAGTATAGGTTTTCATGATAGTCAGCACATACATTTATAGAGTTTAGTGCACTTACAAGCTATGGAATTTATATATAAGCTTTCTATAAACAAGGAAAAAGCAGCATAGTAGCAACACCTGTAAGTCAGCCTGCATCTATATTAAATCAGTATAGTTCTTAATAATTCCCATCTCATGTATGATGTTTTGTGTAATTATACACAATATAATCTGAATTATACCTCTCTTACAAATGGAGGAAATAGTAAGATAGCAATGCCACATGCTGGGCATTATATGCCAAAAGCTTATCAGCACCAATTTATTTCATTGTCTTAGCAAATATAATAAATTATAGAATCTCTTCAATTGCTTCAAGAGATACAAAGCCCAAAACATTATTATAACATATAAATACATAAACACACAGATATTTTCTATAATTGTCAAATTAAGTTCGAGAGATTTTAAAATGTACAAATCTGTCGAAAAGTGTAGGTAAACATTTTTACAAATTCAATAACTTCTATTTTATATGTAAAAAAAAAAAAAAGTTAAAATTGCATTTTAAAATAAATTTTAACATTATAATATTATTTTGATGTAGTTTATTTTCACACTTTTTTTCAATAAATAATTAAAAATCACTCATACCTTAAATTTTTCAAAAGTCTCGTTTAATAAATATATTTAAAATATTTTAACATAAAGTTTAAAAATTCTGTATTTGAAATTTTCTATTGAATTACATTTTTAATAATATTTAGAATTTGCTTATTCAATGCTACATTTTTCTAAAATTTAAATTAATCTATTTTATTATTATGTTAATTAATTAATGAAAGAAGTATTTTGTCTATGCTTGTTTTTAAAATATTAGTTTTAATAAGAGATTTTTAAATTGCGTTAAACAGACACATATTCGATTTAATAAATTATATTTTACTATGTACTCCAATGAAATCTGCTTTATTTTCCTATGAAAATTTCCCATTAGGTTCAAAATATTAAAAATGCTATAATGAAAATCTTTCAGAAAAAAAAAAAAAATGTTTGTAATAAATTTTCTAAATATATGGCTAAAAAAAAAAAAAGTATATATATATAATTTTAATGCTCTTCATTGTTGCGTTTTATTAACTGTTTTAATTTTTGAAATTTGAAGTTAGATGTTTTAATTTTTTCGCGTCTCTTGCGTGTAATACTCTTTCATTTTAAGATTCTAAATAAAAACAAAAAAAAAAGTATTGCATATTACAGTGGAACTTAGGATGAATTTTTCAAAGAAATATAAAGAATATTATATATTTTTATTTTTTTAAGAATTTGTATTTAATAATTTGTATGTGTTTTTACATATAATATTCAGAGAAAAAAAAAAAAAAAAAAAAAAGGAAAATGTGATAGATTATATAAACAGAGAAGCCATGTCGTTCTAAAAAGGTAATATTTAAGAGCATGTGCATTGATTAATACTTCAAAAAAAGATAAAAATAAAAATAAAATCAGTACTACCTACAGCATTTATAAAATTTAATCAACATAGCTTCTCACAATATAGATTTCACACATGCCGTTTCCTGCTATTAATTCTAATAGATGCTGAGATAACCATATAGAAAAATGAAGAAAGCAAAGTAATTGCAACAATGCTTGTAATCCAAAGTTCATCCAAACTGACTCAATATACTATTTCATAAGAAACATCTCAGATATCAAGTTTGGTACTTTTATGTATCATGAAAATTTAGATATAAAGTCTCCGTGCAAGCGGTGAAACTTGAATTATCTTAACGCCACTTGTCGGTCAATATGCACCAAATGAAATCAGCATAGTGTTGCATAAAGTTCATGTTCGCATATCAAGTTTAGTGCACTCAAACAGTAGAGAAGCTAAAATAGAAATGAGGAAAATTCTACGACTTTTTGAAAAATAAAGAAAATTGCAGCATAATATCGCCACTTTTCGACTGATATGCAATCAAATTGAATAATCATAGTTTTTCATAATGATCCTTTTATATGTAGAGTTTTGTGCATTTATTTATTACATACATGCCAACATACTAATTAATATTCCGTAGTATTGTTAGCTCCGCCTTCTTTTTCACACCAGTAACTTCTTGAATAATTTTTCTTATTATTCAATCGTAATTCCATTTGGAGAATATTATTCTAAAAATTTACTGGTGTGAAAAAAAGAATGGGACTCACAGCACTACAAAATATTAATTAGGATGTTGGCAAGTATGATTTATTATACAAAAGGAGATGTTGCCTTCCCGTCAGTTGAAAAATTCACGCATATCAATTTCACTTGCAGAAAGATATATGCCAAAATGTATATACATTTAGGAACAATTTATATTAAGTTCTAAATCAACAGAAAGTTCTGTAGAATTTTATGTATTCTTTTTTGAGATACAGCGACCACAGAATTTGTATAACACACGTACAGACATACATACATTTATCAAAAATAGTCAAGTAGTGTTGAAGACTTTAAAATAAAATAAGCTAACGAAAATCTAAAATTGAAAATTTTTAATAAAATTAAAATGTTCTTCTTGTAAATATAAAGAAAGTAAAAATTATCTTCATTTACATTATTTTCGAAAAAAAAAAAAAAAAAAAAAAAAATTTTCAATTTCCATCATAAATGACACTGATATCTATTACAGCATTGGATAAAATGTATAACTTTACAAGAAATTCTGGCATAAAACACGAAATTTATATCATATTTTTACGAAATGAATATATATGTGAGATGTAACAATACTCAATGATATAATGAAAGCACGTCAAAAATATATTTAAGTTTAATTACACTAAATGTTATTTGCGTTTTGAGAAATTAATAAAATTAGCGCTGAGTTCAAATTGGAAAAAAATAATAAAGTCCATAATATTTATTCTTTAGAGAGTGATTTGGGAACCTTTTTTTTTTTTTTTTTTTTTTAACTGATGTACAACAAATATTTACACTTAAATACTTTTTCGCACTTCATAAAATTAATTAAAGCACTTGCTGCTTCGAAAAGATGCTTTTCTTTTTCAGGTGCAAGAAAAAAAAAAAAAAGTGCTACTACCTTGGAGGCAGAAGCAAGACTTTTTTTTTTCTTCTGAAGAAGAAAGACTATGTCCTTTCGAAATCGGTAGTGCTTTCATTAATTTTATGTAGTACGAAGAGGTTTTTAAGTTTAAATACTTTGTTTTTCTATCACTTGTGGTAATAGTCTTTGTATAAACATGACAATGTTTGGAAGGCGTCCGGAGGTATGTTTTTTCTGGAACTTATAGTAGTTATTTTTAGATTATTTAGTAGATTTTAGATATTATAAGATTATTATTTAGATTATTTTGATTTTTAGTAGTTATTTGTTACTGAATTGTAGCCTATTCTTACATCTATAAGATGTAGATTGCTGCGCTAGAGAATTCAGTTTAAATTTCCAAAATGGCTACTTAAACGTTTTTTTTCTTTTCTCTCTCTCGCCTTCAACTAGGATTTTGTAGAGCTTCAAGTATGAAAAGATGTTTTGAGATGTCCAGTTGCTTGATATAATCAGAGGGGCAGCCGGCATGAAAATATTTCTTAGCATGTCCTGATATACCACTGAATTAGTTTATTCATACAGAATAAAAAAATTACAGTTGTACCACCAGTTGCAAATATAGCCCAAACCATGACAGATCCTGTCCCCAAATTAATATTTTGGAAAAAAAAGTGTTTTTTACACAGGTCATACAAGTAAAATTTAAAACAATCTTGATGATTTAATCTATTTTTTATTCCTCTTAAAACATCATAATCTTTACAGTTAGTGCCTTCCAATATTTTCTGCAATTTTAGAACCACTGTAACCAGCATTTTAAAAGCTAGAAATTTGCATAAATTAATTTTCCATATGCCTAATCCTCTTGGTATTGTATTAAAATGCACTAGAATATAACAATTCTGTTTTTATAAAACGGAGTTGCCAACTTTTATAATTTATTCCAGTGCATTGTTAGCGCCGCCCCTTTTCCACACCAGTAGAATTATAGAATAATTTTCTAATTATTTAATCGTTTTCGCATATTGAAGAGAAATACTCTACACAAATTCTGGTGTGAAAAGAAGGCGGGGCTAAAAATTCTTCGGAATAAATTATAAAACTTGGGAACTCTGACAAAAACAGTATTGTCATCTAGAATCGGAAAAAAAACTTTCTTGGTTTACTTAATATTTTAGATAATGATATCAGCAGATGACATTATATTTTTTTCCAAGCTGCCCTTTACCGATTTCAATAATTTTTACATAATTCAGAGGAGGTTTTATTTTTATATTTATATTTTATTTATTTATTTATATAATTGTTCTTTTTTTTTTTTTTTTTTTTTTTTTGTACAATAATATTTTTGTTTGTTATTCTGTAGCATTGATTTAAATAGTAAAGAAACTTGATAGTTTGGAATCTCACTAGTTTTCCAAATGTGGCAAATTTTCGCCGGAGCATAAATTTCTTTCCAGTGTTGTATTTCGCTTAAAATCAATTATATTTTTAATTGTTCAAAAAAAATTTTACTATCGTATATATATACATATATATATATATATATATATATGCATTTTTTCTGAAGAGACATACATTAAAATACACATTTGTGAAAAATTGATATAATGTTAAAAAAAAAAAAAAAAAAAAAAAAACCTCTGAAGGCAAAATTAAGTATTAAATGCATCCATTATTTTTAAAAACTGTCTTCAATTTATGTAATTTTTAAATACAATTAAATGGGAAATATATCATAATGAATGTGGCACCTTACTTATCCTGTTAACATATTGAGCATAATCAGAACAGGTTATTTCCTTTACGTATGTATCTAAATGCTAACTTTATTTTTCAATCTCAAAGGTTCCTTAAATCATATGTTTTTATTTCTGATTTTGGAAAATTTTCTATTTCTAATAACAAACAAATACATTTAAAGAATGAATAAGTTATCAACCACAATTACCAAATATTTTATAAGACACATGTGATTATAAAATGAGAGCGAAACTTCGGTTCAAAAGTAACGTTCAATAGTTTCAAAGGTCCAGAAATCGAGTGTTGATATTTACGAATTAAAGAACCAAGTATTTTTTATAAACTTGTGTCTTTTCCTGTTATTTATTGGATAAATACGCGTTAATTTTATAAAGAAGTGAAATGTTTAGTTGTTAAACGATTTGTGTATGACATCACAATCAATCAAACAATAATTTATGTCATTCATTATGAAAGTTAAACATTATTAACTGCTTTGATTGTTATTTTCATTTCAATTTTATACTTACGTATGTGAATAATGCATGTGCTAATTTCTATTTGTTTATTTAATATTTATTTAACCATTTATTCCTAAATTTTATGCCAAAAAATATTTCTGTCACTTAAAACTACGTTTGAAGCAAAATCAATTTCGCCATTTAAGGCCGGTTTTCACTGGAGTTGGAGCTTCCAGGTACAAAAAACCATTAATCACGCTCCCGACACAAAGAGCCAAATGTCTTTTCATCAGTTGTAACTTTTTTTTATCAGATTGCGCAGTTACATCAAAGGAAAGCATGCAAAATTGACAAAGATATCTGCCTCTGGCCCCTCAATTATCTCAGCTGGGGGTTAGAACCAGAAACTGCCAACGACGTTCGAGGGTTTTGAGCCTGGCTGACCACATCAAAGGATTCTGAATAGAAGCCGTCGAAAGAGCCGTCAGTGGAAACCGGACTTTAATCACACCTACATTTTCTTGTTCTTCACGGAACTAAAATGCAAATAATATACCATAAACTATCAGTATTTATTCCCATTGCAATAAATTTCAAATTTTTTAAAAATTCATAGTCACATTTCATTTATAAACTATAATTAAACAATTTATTACCTAACATAATAATGACACGAGTTCTGCTTAGTATCATAAAAGAAAAAAAAATCTTGTGGAACTTTCTTAATGGGAAAAGTTTACAATAGTTTTCTCTAGTAAAAGGCCAATAACTGAGTTTTATCTTTTGTTCTCTAAATAGCATAATTCATCTCTTTTGAGAGAGTAAATTTATGAGTTTTATCAATTCCAGCATTTGTAAGCTTCGCGTGGAATGCTGATTAATTTCGTAGTTCTCCATCGTCTCAACGAATGGTATTTTTATTCACTAGCAGGAGAAGATAAGAATTTGTTTTATTCATAAAGCTAATAAATATCTTTGGAATACTCAATAATTTTATGCATTGTCTTTCAGAAGTTTTTATTTGAAAAAGAACAAAATGGCAGAAACGTATTTAGAATATCTTCTTACATTTAGGGCAATATAACTGAAAAGTTTATATAACTAACACAATTCTGCGATGTAATTTTTTTCTTCGAGGTGATTCTTTTTTCTAGTGTATTTTTGAACGCTGATTAACGGAAAACTATTCGTAAATTTCAATCGCGTAATGTTTTGATAAAAAATGTTTTTTTTTAATCCTAAAATTTCATTTTTTCAACTCCCAGCTAAGTTATTTCCCGGAAAATCTGAATGAAGTGAACGAGGAACAAGGGCAGTTATTTCATAAAAACGTCAAAGAAAAGTAGAGGAAAATATAGGGGACTTATTTGGAACGATGGAGCGTTATTATGTTAGCAGATTATTGTTGCATCCTGCACAGAGAACGCCCCCCCTCCACTGTTTCCATTTATGATGATTCTTATGTAAAAGGGCATCCTAAATCCTAATATGACTCCCATTTTGCCCAGTCACCCATCATTTTCTAGACCCATCACCCTCTCCCTCATTTTTCTTTCTCTGTCCGATAATTTTATGACCATGAATTTGATTTGAAGTATGAAAAAGAATTCATTTAACACCTAAAAAACAAAAACTATATATATATATAGATAAAGTTTAAAAAATAATATTAATAACAGATTAAAAATTTATAAAGTATGTAATACATAATTTCAGTGGCAAATCCCTCCCCCCCCCCCCCGCAAAAAAAAAAAAAAAAAAAAAAAAATCCCTTGTCGCAAATGCCCATGTTTTTTAAATTTTCAACTCATTAGCCTCTCAGAAGATATTTAACGGTTAAAATAATCCCCCACCCCCCTAAAAATAAAATGTATAGCCATAAAATCACCAAAAAATAATAAAAATAGGGGGCCGTATCTAAAAAACGGTGGGTGGTAGGGCAGAATGGGCGTCATATTCAGAATCAGGAGGTCATTTTACATAACAATATGCTGAAATGGTGTCCAAAGCAATTTTCATGCCGAGCAGCGCAATGCAGCTAGCTGATATGTAGGCTACTTCTAATGTACCTAAAAAAGCTCTTGTTTTTCAAATATTGTTTTTATTTATTTTTTTTTTATTTAAAGTTGTAAAATGCGGAATTTTACTAAGTGAAGTTCTTTATTTTACAACTTTAAAATCAATTTTAATAATAATGATAAGAAGAAGAAGAAGAAAAACGAAGGCTGAATTAACATTTATGAATTGTCTTGATAGATAAACGAAATTTAAAATTATGTCTTATGCAACGAATAAGAATGAGAATTTTTTTTCCATAGGTTAACATGAGGTTTTGTTGTCCTTGTCACTCACTAAAAGAGAATCTTAAATTAAAATACCAAAAGAAGTTTCTCAAGAGAAAAATCGTACGATATTTCCTCCTCGTTGAAGAAATAAGAAAAGAGTGAAAACTTATGTTAAAATAAATACTTTCTTAAATATTATATAAATGCCATCCACGGTAACTTTTTTGGTGTCATCTGTTTAATTAAATATGACAGATCTTTCAAGCTAATGCATTATTTTGTTGTAGAAATCAAGGTAATGATCATAAATAAGATTTTGAAATCAAAAGTATGGGAAAATAAATCTCGAAAAGTGCATAAATAATAATAATAATAATATTGAGTAAATAAATAAATAAAAATATTTACATCTTCTAATAAAATTATGAGTAATTTTCGAGTAAATATGATCTAGAATTAGCTTGAGCTTATTTAGAAAAAGGTTTAATAATTATAAAAATTAACTGAAAGAAATTTGCTTTGGAAATGCATTTTAAGAGAAAATATTCCTTTTAATAATGATTTAAAGTGATAAAAAATAATGCTTGGAATGGTAATCATCGGTGGTAATCATCAATTGGAAGAAAGGTTATTTAATTTTTTTTTTATAATGTGGAAATTTAAAGTGAAACTAAAATAAATGGGTTTAAAATATAGTTAGAATTCTAATGAATCAAGTTTTCGAATAAATATGAAAAATTAACTCATAAGTAATGAATTGTTAAATGAATATTTTGAATGGGCCCCCAGACGGTGTAGAGGGTAGCGTCACTGACTCCTACATGGTTGCGCCTGGGTTCGAATCCCAGAGAAGGCATATATGTGTCGTCCCTGTTAGAGGTAGCGATGAAAGCCCATTGGGTGCCCCTTCACAAATGATTTCACCGGTGACTCCCCGGCCAGTGCTTAGTCGCAATTGTCGCGGCATTGAAAAAAAAAAATAATAAAATATTTTGAATGGAATTTCTAATTTCTAAACCAAAACATAGCTATAACATAACCCTTATTATTAGTAGTATTATTTGCCGCCTACGGAATACACCTTATTGCTCCCCATATAAACATCATTTTCAGGTAACACTGAAATTTGTGTATGAGATATTTATGGCTTTCAAAATAAATATACTAAGTGCAACAACCAATTCTATGAATCTCTGATTCCTTGTTTTTCCATTTTAAAATCAAAAAGTCCTTTAATAAACACACTGTTTGTATAAATACAGAATAAATAAGAGGAAAAATAAAACTGTGTTGTAGATGAATAAATAGAAGCTTATTAAGAGTATAATCATAAGTGTTCTTCGCAATCAAACATTAACAAAATTAAACCTAAAGAATGGTTGAAAATTTTAATTAAGGTACACATTTTAAACGTGATTTTCATCAAAAAACACGTTTTTTAGTTTTTCTGTAGGAATAATCTTTAAACTTTTAGCTTACATCGTGTGTTTGGATTTTTTTCCCCCTAGAATAAATAGAACCCGAGTTAAGACGTTTTAAAAAATAAAGATAGGTACCAAACACAAATTAATTTTAAGCAAAACAAATCGCAAAGTATGTTATCTCTTACACTTCTTCATTAAAAGTTATAAGAATTGGAATACATGTGTACAGTGTTATTATTCAGGTTCTGAAGAACGTTTATAAATATATCTTAAAATATCTTAAAGTTTGATTGCACATAGTACAGTCGGTAACAAGTCTCCAAACACTAGCAAAAATTCCCATACAGAAAAATGTACACTTAATACAGTTTTGTTAAGTAAATCCTTGTCGAATCCCGTTCTTAGTCAGTCTAAAAACTGGATTCGACAAGGATTTATTTAACAAAACTGTATTAAGTGTACCTTTTTTCACATACGAATTTTTGCTAGTGTTCGGAGACTTTTGTTACCGATTGTACCTAAACTATCATATAAAAACTTATAACAATAATTCAAATCCTAAAACATACTATTTTGAGTAAAATGAATTTTACTTCTATTATTATTGTTATTAATAATTATTTTTTGTAATTTTACGTTGTTCGTAACTGTCATTTGTTTTTAGACAAAACAGTGGTATTTTTACTAATTATTTTAAAACATTATTTTTTTTTCTCCGAGCTTTCTTGAACATTATAAAACCTTTTAATTCAAATGAAGAAATTCGAAAGAATATAACTCTAAAAAATGCCAGTATATATATATATATATATATAAGACCTCTAAGGATGTACGTATACCTTTAAACGGAAAAGAATAACTCTCAAACTGAAGCAATACAGAGGCTATTCGCACATTTTTTAGACGATTTTGATGGAGTGTACTGAAGCAATTTCACTCATATTTCGTGTTTTAATTGTTAAGTTTGATAGCCCTTGTTCTTAACTATCATTCTACATCGTAATTTCCATGATAATAGTGCTTTTTATAATATCGGAAGAGGTATATTTTTCTACTCCTCTTGAACGGCTTTCCAAAGTCCACAAAGCGTTGTAGTCGGTGTTTGGATAATGTTGATTTTAAGAGTCAAAAAACACAAAAATCCAACAGTGATACATCAGGAGATTTAGCAGGAATATCAATGAAGGGTATGTTTTTAATTCCCGATTTTTGTTCCATTTTTTTCTAGAAAAGCAATTGCGGATTGCGATGTGTGGCTGCTTGTTTTCTCTTGATACAGTTCAACGGATTGATAGCATTGTGGATAAAGATCTGGATTTTCATTTTTAAAAATTGGAATTAAAATATGCTCTTGATAGTATTTAGAGCTGATTTTGACATTTTTAAAAGCGCATTTTTGCATCAAAACAAAAATTCTAAATATCAGAAGATAAATAAAACTTTCAAAAATATAACTGTTGTAAAAATAAAATTCTCAGTGCAAACGATTTTTTCTTACTGCGAAATAAAATCGTCTAAAAAATGTGCGAACAGCCTCTGTAACACTTTAGGATCGACTGTCTCTGCAATGAGATGAAAAATAACAAGGTTTCATTCTATAGCAAGCTGCTTTAAGTTAATACTACAGGAGCAACGTACATTGCAATGAAAACATGACCTTTCAACAAAATACAAATAAATTTGAAAAAAAAAAAAAAAAAAAAAAAAAAGAAATACGAAATATGAAATTGAAAGTAAATTAAATGTAAAGGAACTATGAAATAAGAAGATTATAAAACGGAGACATGTAAGAAATAATACCTAAAAACTATTTACAAACACTTGCCTGTATACACTTAAAGACTTGAAATGCTATATGTATTTAATAAAATAACTGAAAACAATGTGAAACAATGGAAAACTCCAAACATATAACATAAGCTTGTATGTAAGCTTGTGCTATAGAAATTTCCTTGAGATCCATTATAAAATAACTAACCTCTTAGTTTAATAATTAAATATTAGCGAAAATGCCAGAGGTGAAATATATTTTTCTAAGAAAAAGTCACGTAGTTTCTTATTTCTTAAAATGTATCCAATTACTTTAAAGTAAAAGCAGTACTCTTATAAATAACATCTTAACAATGCTTAGAATGACATTAGAGCAACCTATCAAATAACTATTTTGGATTTTTTTTTATTTTGGAATTATATAATAACGGTTTAGGAAAACCTATTTTATATGAGAATTTAATTAAACAACAATTTTGGAATTGAAGCTGAATAATCCAATGTAAAATGTTTATTGTTTATGTATATATATATATATACAGGGTGTCCCATAAATAGCGCCCAAACTCTGCACAGACATATTAATCGTTGGGAGTACATAAAAAAGCCCAAAGAACTGTACCTGTTCGATCCATAGTTTACGTGGAAAATACAGTCGAAAAAAAAATTATTCGATAATTCGTAATAATTTCTGTATAAAAAAAAGTACACTTAATGCTACTTTGTTAAATAAATCTTTGTCCAGTCATGTTCTTAGTCAGTCTAAGAACATGATTCCACAAGTATTTATTTAACAAAACAGTATTAAGTGTACTTTTCTTACATCGGAATTATTGCTAGCGCTCGAATAATTTTGCTGCCGACTGTACGAAAAACCAAGTATGAAGTCACATCCAGTGCAAGAAAAAAACACTGTATTGAACACATCAACAGCAGTATTTGCATATCTTCGATATGCACAATGGACACTTTCAATAGCTGCCTTTATAAATATTTGCAAATACTGCTGTTTATGTGCCAAATAAAGTGTTTTTTCTTGCATTGGCTGGGACGCAATACTTCGTTTTTCGTATTTGTTTCGTAAACTAGAGTCGGCAACAAAAGTATCCGCGCACTAGCAAAAATTCCTATATAAAAAAAAGAATATATTAATACTGCTATAAAAAAATAATATTAATACTGCTTTGTTAAATATATACTTGTCGAATCATGTTCTTATACTGACTAAGAACAGGATTCGACAAGGATTTATTTAACAAAACAGTATTAAGTGTACTTTTTTATATAAGAAATTTGCTAGTGCTCGGATACTTTTGTTGCTGACTGTATGGATCGTACAGTCGGTAACAAAAGTGTCCGAACACTAGCAAAAATTCCGATGTCAAAAAAGTACACTTCATACGGTTTTGTTAAATAAATCCTTGTCGAATCCTGTTCTTAGTCAGACTAAGAACATGATTCCGATAAGAATTTATTTAACAAAACCGTATGAAGTATACCTTTTTTGCAAAAGAATTTTTGCTAGTGTTCGGACACTTTTGTTACCGACTGTACAGGTACAATACTTTGGACATTTTTCTGGCTATGTAGAGTTTGGGCGCTATTTATGGGACACCCTGTGTATATATACATAGTAATAATTTAAAAGGAATAAAGAAATGAACAATATGCATCCTTCATCATAAAGTAAAATCTGTCTTTAAAAATATAAATTTTAATTGCATTTAAAAAATAAAATAAAATAAAATAAAACAATATTTAGACAATATTTAGACAATTAAAATTCGTTAATTACTACCAATGTTTTTTCACAAGTATATAGAGCATTGTTTTAAGTTTTCATTAGCATGTTTCATCGTGATTAAGACCAGTAAATCATTAACATTCGGATAAAAACGTGAGATGATATGGCTATGTTTAGTCTCAAAAGATTCGGTATAAAATAATACATATTATATATATATGTATTATGTACGCGTGCCCATGTATACGCACACAAAAAATAAAATAAATAAATAAAGACACAAAATACTAAAAAATGAGTAAAACTGTGTCAAATTTGAACATGTCACATATTTAGAACAGCTTCGAAGTAAATATACTAAATTTAAAAAACCGCATGCACTTTTTATCTCTTCTCAAAAAGTGGCATCAATCATTGTGAATTCCAGTATCACAAACGCAGACTCTCATTGATTGAAATCAGTAAGGAAACCAACACAAAATATATTTTTGAAGTTTTGAGAAAATGAATTTTCTGTTTAAATTTGTATTAGGTCTACTAACGGATAGTTCTGTTCGCTTTAAAATAAAACAAAATAATAAATTTTTCATACCTTGAATAATTTTTATTGAATAATATATTTGTCATCATTATTTATGACTTCTTGCCAGCGTGACGGCAATATTTTTAAAAAATGCTTTGTTCCTAGAGGTGAAGAATTGGACCAGTGCTTGTTTTATACCTTCTTCGTTTTTGAATTTTTTGCCTTACAAAAAATTTTGTAAAGACAGAAACTAATAATCGGTTGGTGCGAAATCCTAGGAGTATGGTGGATGCAGCAGAATTTCCCAGCCTAGCTCTGTGAGTTTCTGATGAGCCTCCAAATCAGCATGTGGCCTGAAATTATCGTGATGCAGTGTGATTATTTCTTATTAACCAAAGCTGATCTCTTTTCTTGGAGTACTATTTTTAAATTATCCAATTGCTGACAGTACCCCCTCCTAATTTATGTTTTTGTTCACTTTTTAACAGCTCAAAATATATTGATCTTCGAATGTCCCTTATACATATCATACTCTTACTCAGTCTCAACTTCGGTTTCGAAATGGAGGGTTAAGTTTTCTTGGTTCACAATATGCCCTTTTCCATACGATGTTTTCATAGGTAATTCACTTTTTATCCCCATGTATCACCCGGTCCAAGAAGGGTTTGCTTTGTGTCGTGCAAGCACACATGTGCATATGATGAATCGACCATTCAAATTCTTCTTACTTTACTCATGTGGCACCTATTTCGAGTATTTCCACAGCAATCCTAGTTTCCGAATATGGTCTGAAATGGTTTCCTGGGCTAAATCAAGCTTTTCTGCAATCTCCGATTTTTCAAGAAAGGATTTTCTCGAACTTGATCTTGACGGTGTCGTCGTCGATCAAAGATGGTTGCTCCGAGCGTGGCTTATCAGAAAGTTCGAAATCACCTACTAGAAAACTTTTTAACCACCTTCTGCATGTTCTATCATAAACTGTGTCTTCACCAAACACTTTCAATAGCTTTCTACACACTTCTTTAGCATTCTTCCTTGTTGGAATTCGTACAAAATACAGTGATGAAAATGAACTGTATCAGTCGCCGTAAGTACACGATCGCATCTCACTTCAAACTGACATGAATCATCTTCGTTTTAGGTCATTTGCTAGGTAAGTATGTATACATTCACTGATAAATAGATAGAGCAAATTATGCGTCAAATGAATATGCACATGCTTGTTGACAGTTGTTTTAACCGGAGCAGACAAATATTTCCGGAACACCTAATATAAATTCTATTTAAGAACTTTTTTTAATTCAGCATAATTGTAATAAATAGTGACTGGCTGGTGCTGCCATCTTCCACCAGCTTCTGGAGCATCTTTCACCAGCTTCGTTCTTCCTCCCTATGCGGTGCTCCTAATAATGAAAGACGCAACCCCTCTTTCCTTAAATCCGGATAGTTCCACTACTGGGGCTCGGAATTTTCGAGTGGCATATGACAACAATAATGAAGTGAACATGCATTACTTTTAAAACAAATGACATTTCAGGAATGAGACAAGCATGTTTATCTTTTTGATACAAAAATTCTATTTTTGAAATGTGTACGTCTATTTACTCGTTTTTGAGCACTACATTTTTAACAGTGTACTTATCCCAACAGCACATTTTCTCCATCTCCCTTCAGGATGTCCTGTGGATGAAAAGAACGTCTATGGACCTCCTATGGATATCTTCAGGATGTATTGTGGACAAGTGTGTTGTTAATGTATCTTCCAGATTTCTGATTTGTCCCCTTCTCCCCCCCCCCCAAAAAAAAAAAGAAAAAAAAAAAAAAGAAAAAGAAAAAAATCAGTAGGCACTATTGTGGGTCTTATGACTAATAAGTAGGATTTTGGTTGATGCATTCGGGGTAATTGGCCAATACCAAGCGTTTCATTTTTTTTTTTTTTTCGTATAAACGGAATTGAATTAGTTTTGCAATTCTGAAAGAACTTTAATTGTTTAATTGTTCTCAAATCCATTCTCCTGTATGTGAATATACGGGTGACACGTTTTATTGCCTCGTGTGTACACTTTTTGAGTTAGTCTCTTGGAATCGTCATTATAAAGTAAGAAACATTATAGAACGTTGACTAACATACAAATAACTAGGTATTTGTAAATATTTTGTTTTGTAAATCCAGGTTTTATGTTCTGTTAATACACATGTGTTATATATTGTCAAATAGGTAAAAATTATTTTTATGTTATTCAAACTGTCACCTATATTAGTGTTAACTACAATACTAATTTTTACTCTAAAGTCAACAAAAACTGAAATCATGTGCACTTAGAAAATAGGGTAAATAAGGAAAAAACAACAAAAAAAAAAAAAAAAAAAAATGTAGTTTTCTTGTTTTTTTTTTTTTTTTTCCTGTAAAATCTTCTGTCGATAATATTTTTTATTTATTGATCTCTTAAGACAATTTTTACTTTTGAATGCATATTAAAAAAATATTTAACTTCAAAACTATTATAAAAACTTTGAAATAAAGTTTTTCTTGAAGCTTTCGTTTCGCCATCTTATCTTATTTTTGAGGTAAGATGACTTATGGAATTTCATTGTAAAATATACATTTTTATGAAAAGTTATTTATTATATTTTAAAAATATGACTGACATCGAAAAATAAAACCGTAACATTTACAGAGTCAACAGTGAAGTAATCTTAGAGAAAAGCTTAAAACAACAAAGAAGACAGCGAGGAAGGCATATTTCCTGAAATAAAATATATTGGCATAGAAAAACTAAATCACAACTTTTACAGAGTCAACGGTGAAGTAATGTTAGTGGAAAGCATAAAACAACAAAGAAAACTACCAGGCACATTTCCACAAATAAAATCTTTTGGCATAGAAAAAAAATACAACTTTTACAGAGTCAACAGTGAAGTAATGTTAGTGGAAAGCCTAAAACAACAAAGAAAACAACCAGGCACATTTCCTCAAATAAAATCTTTTGGCATAGACAAAATAAAACACAACTTTTACAGAGTCAACTGTGAGGTAATCTTAGTGGAAAGCTTATAACAAAAACAAGACAACCAGGCATATTTCCTCAAATAAAACCTATTGGCACAAAAAAACTAAAATACAGCTGTTACAGAGTCAACAATGAAATAATCTTAGTGGAAAGTTTAAAACAACAATGAAGACAACGAGGCATATTTCCTCAAATAAAACCTATTGGCATAGAAAAAATAAAACGCAACTTTTGCAGAGCTAACAGTTAAGTATCTTAGTGGAAGGCTTAAAACACAAAAAAAAAAAAAAAAAAAAAATCAGGCACATTTCCACAAATAAAATCTATTGGCATATAAAAAGTAAAATTCTATTTTTGCAGAGTCATCGATGAAAATAATCTTAGTGGAAAGCTTAAAGCAACAAAGAAGACAACCAACCATATTTTCTGAAATAAAATCAACCAGTATCTTCCTTTACAAAATTTTTTTCATGTTACCCCGAAACGTTATACAAGACGTAAGTCATCTTATTAACATTCAAAAGGGAAAATTGGGCCCTTTTATAGGTTTTGCAGAAGGCCCGACGCTGTATTGTTAAACATTATACTAATTATTTTTTATCTTGTTTAAACTACTACGGTTTACATAATTAATTAAAAAAGGGGACAAGCCATTTTATTTAACACTTAACAGATGAAGAGAGATGATTATCGATCCAAACAAATGTAAGAACTTCTTAAAAATTCACAAAAATTTAACATACTTCTCGTTTTTGATGTACCTCTTAAATGAGAAACCGGTGTCTCCTACGGTACCTTCATATAAGATAATCACTTGACACGGAATACTGACCAAAGCGGCATCTTACCACAACTTGCCACAAATTGGGCCCTTTTATAGGTTTTGCGGAAGGCCCGACACTGTATTGTTAAATATTATCCTAATCATTTTCTATCTTATTTAAACTACAACGGTTTACATAATTAATTAAAAAAGGGACAAGCCATTTTATTTAACACTTAACAGATGAAGAGAGATGATTATCGATCCAAACAAATGTAAGAAATTCTTAAAAAGTTACAAAAATTTAACATACTTCTCGTTTTTGATGTACCTCACAGATGAGAAACCGGTGTCTCCTACGGTTCCTTCATATAAGATAATCACTTGACACGTCATATTGAGCAAAGCGGCATCTTACCACAACTTACCTTATGTATTTCATGAAGGTACCAATATATGCTGTTCTTTTCTACTTTTTCATAGTGTGTTTAAAGTTTTTCTCCTTTTTACATCATTTTTATACTATTGAGCTGTGAAATTCACAATAATCCGCACAAAGGTAAATAATTTTATTTTTCTTGCCAATTTTTTTTAGATGACTGCTTATTCAAGATGTATGTAAAGTAGTTTTAAAGATTTTTCCTTTTAGCGAAATGTACGAAATAACTACAATAATTAATTCAATTAGTAAGTTATTTTCGGTGCTATTTCCAGAGACTATCATATTTAATTAAATGTAAATTTAATCCTAGAAAAAAGTCATTGAAGAGAATCGCACTCTGTTCGCGTATATCTTAAAAGATGTATTCATAAATATAGTAATAATTAGCATTTCTTCAGCTATATTAATAATTAACTGTTTCTTAACTCTAATTATATTTAAGAGGAATTAATATTTCTTTAAAACTACGTTAATTAACAAGTAAATGTACATGACGATGTGAAAATGTTTTAAAAAAAAACTGTTTATAAAAGACTTTAAAAAGGCATAATTTGTGTCTCGTAATTTCCATTTAGATCTCTAATTCGTAATTAATTTTTTTTTTCTCTTTTATTTGCTGTTTTGTACGAATTGGGATTAACTTAAGGGGAAAAAACTATTTTACCCAGAAATGTAATGCTGGGTAATCCAAAACTTTAGAAATATTCGAAATAATAAAATTAAAAGGCGAACGAAGATATAAAGATTCGGTTTGTATCGATATATATATATGTATATATATATATATATGTGTGTGTGTATATATATATGTATATATATATATATATATATATATATACAGTGGGTACTGTTTCTATCTATCCGAATGGAGCGTACCCAAAAATGTCATTCACGATACGCCACTTCATTATAGTAAATATTAATTCATGTTTTTTTAAACTTTACTCCATCTTTATACTCTCTAGATTTTGTTTAAATTTTAACTGTAAATCTTTAGTTTACATTTGTATTCACACGTTTTACCCGTGTAGTAGATAATAAAGCATATTTGCCAACATACTAATTAATACTCCGTAGTATTGTTGCCCCGCCTTCTTTTTTATACCAGTAGCATACTTGCCAACCACCTCATTAAAAACCGTACATTTGTTAACGCCCCCTGAAAAAACGCCCCTTTTCTCACACCACTATATTTTTAATGTAATTCTCTCCAAATGTTGTTACGATTAAATAAGACTAAAATTACTCTAAAACATTATTGGTGTGAAAAAAAAAGGCGGGTACTAAAAATTGTACGGTTCATAATGAGATGGTTGGCAAGTATGCCAGTAGCTTTTTAGAGTATTTTTCTTCTTATTTAACCGTAATTTCATTTGGAGAACATTACTCTAAAAATTTACTGGTGTAAAAGAAAATGGCGGGACTAACAGCACTACGGAATATTAATTAACATGTTGGCAAGTATGTATTAAGTCATGAATTTTTTTTTATATATTTTCAAACTTTCACATCTTTTTACATTTGTTTTTATGGTTCAGGCATGATTAGTTGTGATTTGTTTTAGTATTACGGAAACAGCTACACAGAAAACCACAAACTTTGCTTGTAACACATACTTGCCAATATACTGATTAATATTCCGTAGTATTGTTAGCCCGCCTTTTTTTTTTTTCACATCAATACCTTTTTTGAGTATTTTTTTTACTTATTTAACACTAGAAGCGCCGTAGGGGTCATTATGCCTTTTTTCTCGATGCCCTATGCTGTATTTCAACTTACAAGCGAGCACCGCAGCTCACATTTTTTGACTTTTTCTAAAATACTTCTAAGCATACTCTGACAATTTTTCGTATTTTTATATCAATTATTCAAATAAATAAGCATAGAAATACCTAAAACAGCCAACAGGGGTCATTTTGACCCTCATACGAAAAATGGTTGATTTTCAAGTAAAAGTCTGTTTTAGAATTCCTGATATCTTATTTTTGTTTTCCGTGCACGAGGAAATACTCACCTCTTATCGCGATGACTAAGAGGAGAAAAATAAACTCCAGTTTGGGTTTGTTTCGATGACGCATAGAGATGCAGGGAGACCGCTCTTCTCTCTATTTCGCGCGCACCTTCAGGGAGCAGTGTTACTCTGCGCACTGAAATGCGCACGTATCCTAACGGCGCTGGTGTGCTAAGGAACGTTTGGAGGGAGAAACATTCCTGCTAGAGCTAATGTAGAAAACAGAACACGACGTCACAATCGCACAACAGTGTTTTCAAAACTTTTCATTGTGACCAGAGTGTAAGCATTTTTTTTTTTATAAATGCGGAGAGGATTGAGTACACAGGAGGCCCTTGCTCTCCTAGAGCAGTTAGATTCAGATATCAGTGGTGATGACAAGCAACGATGAAGATTTTCGTCTTGATAATGTGAACTTACAGAGTTCGTCGTCATCCGAAAGCAGTGACAGTGATGCCGTGGAACATTCTGTTATTCCCAAATCAGGACGTTGTCGTGGGCGTCGGCGGTCGCAAGGACGAAGGAATAACGTACCAAATCTTTCTGATGGCTGCAGTAACGATAAGTACTCTTCATCCAGCGGCATTATTTGGACTCCGATGAACCGTAACTGCCCCACTTCCACTGCAGGTCGCACACCAGCTCGCAATATTGTATCAATTCCAAGTGGACCAACGCCTTTTGCACGTCGTAATATTGGGACAAATCCTGCTTCGGCCTGGCGTTTGATGGTGAATGAAGCAATTGTAAAACACATTCAAACATGTACACTTGCTGAAGCACGACGTCAGCTTGGAGATGACAGCAACTGGTATGTTACTCTAGTGGAACTGGATGCTTTTTTCGCTCTATTATATGCCCGTGGAGCTCTAGGTCATTCAAAACTTTGTGCAGATGAGTTGTGGAACAATAAATGGGGACCACCCGTGTTCAGAGAGACAATGTCACGCAATCGTTTCCGTGAAATCATGCGGTACCTCAGATTTGATGTGCGAAGTAGCAGAGCGGAACGCCTTGCCACGAACAAATTTGCTCTTGCTTCTGAAATTTGGTACAAGCTGATTGAAAATTGTTATTTGTGCTATAACCCTGGAGCAGAAATAACCGTTGATGAACAGCTATTGCCGTGTAAATCAAGGTGCAGATTCATCCAATACATGGCAAATAAGCCAGACAAGTTCGGCATCAAGTTCTGGCTAGCAACTGATGTAGAATCTAAGTATATTTTGAATGGCTACCCTTATTTAGGCAAGGATGAAGAGCGGCCAGCTGATGTTCAACTTGTGGAAAGTGTTGTGCTCAAATTACTACAACCACATCTAAACAAAGGACTCAACGTCACTACTGATAATTTTTTTACTTCTGTAAAACTTGCAGATGAACTTTCTGCGAAGAAAACTACAATCGTAGGGACGATGCGTCTGAACAAGAGAGAATTACCACCCATTGCTCGCGACACATCTTCTCCACGATATTCATCTTCTGCACTAAAATATGGGAACAAAACACTCACTATATATAGGTGCAAGAAGAGAAAGAATAACGCGATTCTTAGCATTATGCACACGGATGTGTTTACGGACAACAGTGCAAAGATGAAGCCGAATACTGTTACGTACTACAATCGTACTAAATGTGGAGTAGACGTTGCAGACCAGATGCTTAGGAAATATAGTACAAATTGTGGCACTCGCAGATGGCCTGTGCATGTTTTTTACAACGTCCTTGACATTGCTGCATTGAATGCTTGGATAATTTTCAAACAATCCTCAGACACCTCTATTTCCCGTCGAGAATTTATTTTTTCGCTCGTGGAAGAACTAAGAGTGGATGCTTTACGAAATAGGTGCTCCCCTATAGATCGGGTACCGATACTTAAACGAAAGAAATGTGCCTTTAAACGCTGTAAGGGACAAAATAAAACATCTGCAAGCTGTGAAGGATGCCAGAAACCAATTTGTGGTAAGTGTATTGCTGTCACTGTCAAGCGTGCATATTGTTGCACTTGTGCTAACGTCTAACTAACTTTCGGACTTTTTATTTTATGTGTTTATTCATGGTTTATATTTTTTATTTTCTCATTTTGAAACATGTTGTATGCTAATTTGTATTTTTTGCATTTGTAACTTTTGTGTTTTTTTTTTTATTACCTGTACTACTGCTAAAGCATATTGTGTAGTAAAATATATCGCATTATATATTTTCATTCATTTACTGTCATTAACAAAAAAAAAAAAAAAAAAAAATTAAGCATTGGGAAAAACGAACTCTAAAAAAATAAATAAATAAAAAATAAAATTTACAAAACCTTCGAAAACTCTTATATATTGTAATTTCAATATCATTTATCTTTAAAAAAACTCATTTACTTAATAGGGTTTGAATTTCTTATGAGGGTCAAATTGACCCCCAATGGCTGTTTTAGGTAAGTTCAAAATCCGGCTGTTCTAGTGTTAATCATAATTGCATTTGGAGAATAATTACTCTAAAAATTTATTGGCGTGAAAAAAAGGGGCGGGATTAGCAACACGACGGAATATTAATTAGGATGTTGGCAATTATGTTGTAACATTTTGTATAATATCCCCGAAAACGTCAAGAATTTGTAAGTTTCCATTCATATATCTGATTTCATCTTACTTGTTTGATGTTTTTGCAGCTATTCATATTTTGATAATTTTCTATGGGTTCACATATATTGGATTTGGATTTAAGTTTGTATAATATATTGCGAAATCTCTTTCTTATTAAAGCCATTGTTTATATATATATATTGCAGAGGATTTAAATATTAAACTTTACTTTTTGAATAACTTTGTGTTTAATGAATACTAAAATCATTTTTAAATTGAAACATTATTTTGAATATTTCAGTGTTATTTTTATAATTTAAAAGCTTGATTTTGTGTGTTTAAAACTTTTAACAGCATCTTTTACTTACCTTTTAACTATTATCCTTTTAATAGGAATAAAGGCAATTTATTAATTTAATTTCATATTTTATTTGTATAAATATAGTTTTCAGTTTGACTTTGTTTGATTGTACTGGTTATAAATCAAGTACTTCCAGATTGTAAAACGTAAATTCTTTTGGCATTTTCAGTTTGAAGAGCAGGTACAGACAGCTGTTAGTATTTTATATATGTATATGTATGATGTTGTTTAATAATTCTTCCGGCACATTCGGAAAGTTAGGTTGATTTCTTTTTCCTTATCAAGTAGACACCAATTTGAAACAAAATGACGGCAACAAGTTATTAATGGAATTGGTAGAAATATTGATGTGGACTATGTGCATATGGAGATTTAAGCAAATCGGTTCACAAATATTTGTATGTGAATTTGAAATTTTCAAGTGGATGGTACTTGGAAGCAAGGTGACGGCCCAAGTTGCCTAACAAATGTATCAAATGCATTTGCGAGATAAGTCTACTGTACAAATTTAGTTCGAATTAATTCAGAATTTAAAAAGTTATCGTGTTGACAAATTAAGTGGCTGCCTCTTGGATCAAAATGGCAGAGCAAGTTACTCAGTGATCTAATCCAAGATATTTGTAAGATAAGTCCACTGTCCAACTTTGGTTCGAAAAAATTCAGTACTTCAAAAGTTATCGCGATAAAAAATTCTCAAGTGGCAGCGTTTAAGTAGCCGCAACTTGAAAACAAAATTGTGGAGAAACTTGCTCACCGAAATCATAGATATTTGAATGATAAATCCATTTTTCAACTTTGGTTCGAAATAATTAAGTATTTCAAAAGTTATTGTGGTAATAAGTTTTCAAGTGGCAGCGTTTAAGTGGCCGCGACTTGGAAACAAAATTGTGGAGAAACTTGCTCACCGAAATCATAGATATTTGAATGATAAATCCATTTTTCAACTTTGGTTCAAAATAATTAAGTATTTCAAAAGTTATCGTGGTAACAAATTTTCAAGTGGCTGCTACTTAGAAACAATATGACGGAGCAAGTTGCCTAGCAAACTCATCCCAGATATTTGATGTATAAGTTCACTCTCAAACTTTGTTTCGAATCAGTGCAGTATTTGAAAAAGTTATTCTTATCACAAATTTTCAAGTATTAGTCTAAGTGGCTGTAACTTGTAAAAAAATAGCGGAGCAACTTGCCAAGCGAAATCATCCAAGATATTTGTATGATAAGTTCAATGTCAACTTTGGTTCAAATTAATTCAGTATTTCAAAAATTATCATGATAAGAAGTTCTCAAGTGGCACCGTGATTTCACTTAGAAACAAAAAAGTGGCCACCACGTGAAAACAAAAAAGCGTAGTAAGATGCGCAACAAACTTATCTGAGATATTTGAAGGATAAATCCACTAACCAAATTTGATACAATCGATTAAGTATTACAAAGTTATCATAACGACAGATTTTTAAGTAGTGCCATTTAGAAATAAAATGGCAGAGCAAGTTACCATGCTAACTTATCCAAGATATTTGGACCATAAATTAACTATATAACTTTGGTGTGAATCAGTTTAGTATTTTAAAAGTTATCATGAAAGCTAACCTGATTATAAGTGGCCTCATCTTAGAAACAAAATGTAGGAACAAGTTGCCCAGTGAACTCATCCAAGATATTTACATGATAATTTCACTGTCCAACTTCGTTTCGAATTGAATCAGAATTTAAAAAAGTTATCATGATTTTAAAATTTCAAATTGTAACCTAATTTTAAGTTATCCCGCTTAGTTTATAACATGCACACTTTATCAAAATTGGTGGATAAAGTCTATTAATAAGCTTGGATGAGACCCTCATATTGTCTATGTATACATCAAAATTCATGCACATCCGGTTTTAAATACACTTTTTACAATGTGAATTTGAAATTTTCAAGTGGTCCTATCTTGAAAACAAAATGGTGTAGTAACTTGGTTAACAGACTCATTCAAGACATTTATAAGATAAATTCGCTGCCCAAATTTTGTTCGATTTGGAGTATTATTTCGGAAGTTATCGGGATTATAAATTTTCAAATGGCTCCGATTAGTTTAAGGTATCAACCCCTTTGTTAAAAATTGCGTGTAAAATTCATTAATAAACTTGATTGAAATCCTCGTATGATCTATGTATAGGGGAGAGTGGGGTACAATGGACCGCTCCCTATAATTTATTTATTTATTTATTTTTATGGTTCGTATTTTGGTACATAGATGGCAGCACTGCAGTGATGAAATTTAGCCAGCAACTTCATGCCTAACCAACAATTTAGCTGTTCTATTCGTGAAATTTAGTTTACGGTAGCCAAAAGTTAATATTTTTAGTCAAACATTTTTTATTTTCGTCTTTTAGGAATAATGATCTGGAAAAGGCTATTTAGCACAATAAGGAGCTAAGACCATCTATTATTATATTTAATCTCATTAAAATATTTTTTGAGAGGCTTTTTTAATACATTTTAATCATTTGCTATCAGAGGTCCAGACGGAGTACAATGGACCACTAAGAAACGGGGCAGAGTTGACCATGGCCCCTTTACCTCAATTCTTTGTCATAATAAACTGATTTACGAAATCTGATTTTTGAAGTGTTAGCTATAAATTATACATAAAAATTTCAGAGTTAGCCTTAATTAGATCTATTATGTCTTCAAAGATGAATAAAAAATCAATTTGCTTTGCGGTTTCTTCTTATTTATTTTTAATAACTAGTCAGTTACTTTTGTATTATTATATTTTTACAAATATTATACAGCTTGTGAGGTCGTGACGGTAAGTCACCCCAGTTTGTTTAAAATTAAGGTGGATACAGCAAAGTATTAAGTTGGGATAGTTAAATCGCTTCGGCGCTAGTTACTCGACGAAATTGTAGGTCGGATTAGTTTTGTGTCGACATGGTGCTGCAACGAAGGAATTAAGTTGCGAGGTGTAGACGAATTGGAAGCAATTCTAAAAGTTTGTTCATTTTTTACAAAGTTAATTTGAAATTTTTAAGTGGTCTCAACTTTCAACTTGAAAAGAAAATAGCGGTACAACTTGGTTAACAAACTTCTTATCCAAGATATTTATAAGATAAGTTCGCTGTGCAAATTTATTTCAATTCGAAGTATTATTTCGAGAATTATCGTGATGACAAAATTTTCATTGTATATATATATATATATATATATAGAGAGAGAGAGAGAGAGAGAGAGAGAGAAATAGTAAACGAAGTGACTGCAATAGGTCGATTTATAAAGAAATCAACCTAAAATACAGAATAGCATATATTTCATCAAAAGGCATTTAATCTTAAAGAAATATCTGACATTCAGAATTCAACAATAAGTTAAAAAAACAAAGAACGTCTTTTTACGGTGTCTTTTTTTTTTCCTTTTTAAAAAAAAGTCAGATTCTAGTTTCTTATTCTGTGAAAGTTATCAGTTACTTTTTAAAACCACTTTCTCTTTTCGGTGTACTTTATTTTTTTCTTTCTGCTCTATCGAGTTTGATCGCAGTGAATTCAACACTTTTTCAGTGACTTTTTAGTACATTGACTCGAAATTTGAAACAAGAGGTGAAAAGACAAACAGTTAAAATAATAGAATTGAAAACCTAGCTTTAAAAACCTGGAAAAAAAAAGAGTCTCTTTTCTTGTAAATTTTTGACAACGAAAGTGTTTTGTTCCTCAGTTAAAGATCCAAATCATGTCCAAAATTTAACTCTAGGTAATAACAAAGAATAAAGGCAACGTGGTCACCGACAAAAGTCGAAAAAATTTCTTTTTTCTAACTCTTTAAAAAAATATTTTATGTAAGTACTTAAAAGAATTCAGTAGTTTGTTTGAATTGGTATAAGACATATTATGTAATTTCGTTCATCACTATTTCAAGTTTTGAACTTTTTAATTAAAACATTTGTTCTAATTAAAAAAAAAAAAAACATCAATGCAGTAAAAAGCGCAAGAAAAATAAATAAATAAAAATAATATAAAATAAATCCTCGTTGAATTATGAACAAGCTTTTTAAGAGATAGAGCGAAAAAAACAGGCAACATATGGTTTCGAGAAATATAATTGAACACGAATCTTCTTTAGGCTAAAAAATGTACTGAAATTTTCTGATTTTCATTTGCACTCGTGCCTAATTTTACTGTTACTTAATTATTTCGACCTGAAACGACTTTTGCGTTATTTTAGAACGGAGGATATTTCCTTTATTATTATTATTATTCAACACATATGGCGATAATACTTCATACCGGAAGTTTAAGATTTTAATTTAAAATGACGAAATTTCAAAAGAAGAGAATGTCGTATGATGTAATCATATTTAACCTCGAATTTTGATGTTCTGACGTTGAGTTATCTGGCATTGACAACACAGAGTGGGCAAAAAAACTTCTAACATGCTTTAAACTTTTATATAAAATCAATCAAATTGCGTACGAGATTGTGATTTGCACTGAAATATTTCTTTTGGTAAAAAGTTAATAGTAAAAGTAATTAAAAAAAAAAAAAAAGTTTCTAAATCCCCCCCCCCCCCCCCCCCATATATGGAGCTACTTGTCTCTATATTTTGTTTAAAAAACATTTCTTTCAGTTTTGTTTTCACAGTCAGTACTAGCGAACACGTGTGTTTTGAATTGGATTACCTTTTGAATGTGTTTCAAACAGTGATGACCGCCCATACTGAAATCTGATAGTAAATTTCACAAAACAAATGCTCTTTATTTGCTTGCTTGGCGATTCTGTATCTGTTTTTTTTTTTTTTTTTTTTTTTTTTTAGTGTTTTTAAGGCACAGCGTCATGTATGATTAAAGTTTGTAACTTATTTTTTATTTGACTGATACAATTTTTTTTTATCGTAAAAAGACTTTGAGGATCACCGAAGCGAGAATAAAAATTGTGATTACATGTCTTCAGATCACTCCTAGGGGTGAGTTACAGACCGTCGCCAATAGCCTACATTGCAGCACTAGTGCGACGTAAAACCCAACCAACGAACTAGAACTCATCGTAAAAAGTATTGTAATACAAACTGCACTCTCATATGCCAATTACTTATTTTTTATACTGAAGTTTTAATATTACAGTGAAATTTACCCCATCCTGTATGTCAGTTATACATATTAATGAACTTGATTTTTAAAATTCATTAATATATATAACTCAATAACCAACCAACTAAAACTCATTGTAAAATGTATTGTAGTACAAACCGCATTCTCACAGGCCAATTACTTATTTTTTTATACTAAAGTTTAGATATGACAGCGAATTTTCCCTCACCCTGTATGTCAGTTATATATATTGACGAACTTGATTTATTTTTTTATATGGATATAAGATATTTAGATTAAAAAAAAATTGAATATAAAATCATGGTACTTGCACACTGAGGTGTTACTTGAACTCAAAATTATAAAATATCAAAAATCTCTCCTGCACTGTTTTATTGAAATAATGTGCGTAGCTCGTAGTTTGTTCGTAATTTAAAAATACGAACTACTTCCATTATTTCACTAAATCAATGTAAGGCAGCCTATTCTGCTGTGGCCCAGTCGATAAAAGAATCGAAAAATTGCATTGAATCGAATAAAAGTTTTCTGCAACTTTTATCGATTTGATCACAACAGATTAGGCTCTCAAGAGTGACTTTATTCATTTTATCGTTATAAGTTGAATTAAACCCTAGGGTCGAAGTAACCTGGTTTTAGGGCACTCTTTATTATTATTATTATTATTATTATTATTATTATCACCATCATAATTATTACTATTATTAAGTACGCATAATATAGTTCAACTTCATTTTAGAAATAGATATAAAATAGTAGTAATAACACGTCATGCTTTTTCAAAAAGGACCTGTTTATGATATATCCTTTAAGGAAGTAACAATTATTACTTGCCAACTTGTTCATGACAACCATGTAGTTGAATCATTTTTTTTTTTAATGCATACATAAAAATTGAAATATTCCAGGCGATTTTAACAAATGAATGTAACGCACAGAATATTACAGAAGCACATAATTTAAAAAAATGTACAGCCGGCAGCAAAAGTGTCCGAGAACTAGCAAAAATTCCTATATAAAAAAAAGTACACTTAATACAGTTTTGTTAAATAAATCCTTGCCAAATCCTGTTCTTAGTCAGTCTAAGAACACGATTCGACAAGGATTTATTTAACAAAACAGTATTAAGTGCACTTTTATTTTTAGATAGGAATTTTTGCTAGTGCTCGGATACTTTTGCTGCCGACTGTAATGAATTATAAAGTAAAAGTTATAGTGAAATAAATTTTGTAAAGATTTCCTAGGAAAAAAAAGCTTTAAAAGCTATTCAATACTCACTGATAATACAGGATGTCAACAGTCGAAATTGTTTCCCTGATTTTTCCACCAGAATTTTTCTTTCGGAATTTTTAGTAGTAAGTTTGCACGGTTAATTAAGTAAAAAATTATCATATAAATATTCTGGTGGAAGAATCAGAGCAAAAATTTCGATTGTCGACATCCTGTGATAAATTACTTTTCTGAAAATACAAATCGTAAATATATTAAATGCATTGTTCATCAACAAACATTTTTTTTATAGCAACCTGCGCAAAAGAGCCACATTAATCAGCATAAAATTAAATCAGTTTTCTTTCTCACAATGCATATTTTAGATATGCAGTTTAATGCAGTTTTAACCAATAGATATTAGGATATAGCCATCTGAAATATAGCAAAACGAGAGCAGAAACAACTTAAAATTCAAAAGAGAAAAATTGCAGATTTGAAAATTAATTGTTTTAAGTATCAAATTTCATGCAACTAGATCCTTTAGATTACATAAAACAACAGTTCATTATTCGTGATAAATTTTACATAGCTGTAACAAGTAGCTTGCTTTGTGATGTAAAATTTTTTTCAGAATGTTTTTCTAGACTAAACCTGTTCAACCCAAAAGATTTTGACAGGCGCTTTGGAAATGTGTATCATTTCAGCGGGCAACATTGTGTGCATGTGTATACGTATCTGTATATTTATTTATTTGTTTAAGACACTGCACAGTTAAAAATTTCAGCAGAAAATCTACTGGTAATCATATATAGTTCATCTTATGTAAAATTACAGAAAAAAATAAGCGTAGATGTTAAAAAATAAATTTTATATAGGCATCTTAATATCTAGTAGTAACTTAATTAATTATTGGCAAGATAATATTTGTGACTTAGAATGATTTTTACAACGCGAAAACACTCAGTTGTAATTTTTATTGACAAATTAAATAATAAAAATTGATAAAAAATCAGAATAAAGTGTTAGAATCTTAATTATTTACTTACAAATAAGAGTTATCGTAAATTTACAGAAAATGTGGATAAACGTTTCAGTACATTTACAGAAATGTTTAACAGTGTAAGGCAACATGCACACACGTGCTTACATCTGCATAATGTTGTTAAATACTCATGCAATTGTTAATAATCTTACGGATCCTAATCAAAAGACATGCTGTTTTAGCCACAACGTAATTCTGTTGACAGATATTATGGCCGTCTTTATTGTTTTCGTTCTGAAGATGCAGGATTTTTTCATTTTTAGTGTGTTAACAGTTGATATCATTTTTTAAATTATGATTTGAACGGCGACGTTAGCCAAAAAACTGTATTAGGTGGGTCATGGATGGACCACACCTTTTTAAAATTATGCCTCTTACACATCAAGTATGATAATATTCCATGTCATAGACACTGTGCTATGGCTAATAAATATATCATAAATACTGCCTCTTATCAGAGCTACCTGTCAGCCGATATGCGTCAAAACTGAATCAGCATAGTTTTTCATAATATCCATCTTGCATAAGAAATTTAATTTACTATACGTTATAGAAGCCGAGATATAGCTTTCACGAAAGTGAAGGTTGGACTGAAACTACAGGATTGCAGCGCTACTTACTGATCGCTACATACCAAAAATCAATAAACCCTTGTTTGTTTCAATGTGCAAATAAACAATTTCATAAGATGCTGTGCATTTTTATAGCGATACAGTGATATTTTTATAACATATAGATAGAAAGATAGATGGACATATATATTTTCTAAAAGTAATCGAATTACATTTAATACGCCTAAAAACGCGCAAATTATTCGAAAACCAGACGTCAAAAAGTTGCAGTAATCGAATAATTTCGCCATCTACCTTCTACGCAAATAAAATTATAATTGGACATACGATATTTTACAGAGAGCTACAAAATAAATATATATATATATTGAACCCTATATTAAATGTCCTTAAATTCAGATTTGATTACATTTTTTAATACATTTAAAATATTACCAAAAAAATTTATTCTCAAGATGCAGTAAAAATTTAATGAAAGCGATGAAAAACTTCGTCCTTATTTTTAAGATGTCTAGACTTCATATTTCTTTTATAAGTTCTACTTTACGAAACATGTTGCGAAATTTATCCAATGACGGAACATAATTTTTCGTTTCCTTTTTTCTGCTTTCAATATATATATATAGGCAAGATTTACATTTTTAAATAAACACCTAATATTCTGGAATAATATTCAAAAACCCACCAGAAAGTTATGTTCTTTTTATTTTTTTTTTCCTTTTTATAATATTTCAGCTATGAAAACATATTGTATGCTGATTTCAGAGAAAAACATTACACGTGTTTATGCCAATTGCAACATGTATTCATATTTTTTTCTTTTTGAATACTTTGGAAAGTAGGTCTTCTGTAACAAAAAAAAAAAAAAAAAAAAAAGAAAGATAATATGCAAAATGATATTCACACATATATATATATATATATATATATATTAAGAAAAAAAAATCGTTTCACGGGGTAAATTATTTTCTCTTATATATTCACTATAAATTTTACTTTGAAAAGATATTTCAATTTTATGAAAACTTATGAAACTTTATAGAAATATATGGAAATCAGGTACTGGATTGTCACGTTCAAAGTAATGAAAAATATTTTTTGATTTAGGCATATTTTATTTGTATTTATTATTGTAATTTATTTATTGGATTAATATGCTAACATTTTCAAATGAAAGAAAAAGTTGAATTTATGCATTAAGCGTTAAGTTTATGAATATAATTTATTATAGAATTCTAAATCATTATTTACTTCGTTCAGATTTGAATTTGATTAAGATATTCGATCATTATATGATATATAAATTGTTTAAAATATACTGTATATTTATATGTAGTTTTCCCGTGTCAGACGGAAAAGTGTGATAGTTTCTTTGCTCTTTTGAAGTGACCACTATTTTGAAAAGAGATGGGCGATCGCATTAAATAATAAACCCATATTAGATCTTGATATGGGCTAATGCTTATACCGAATTTCTTGTAAATGGATTGAAAATTGTGCTTTTTAGGATGAATTTAAAATTTTGAATTAGCCATCATTTTGAAGGAACAAGGTAGGGTAAGTGCACCAGTGATTGACATGTTTAGAGCATTCTCTGATGTTTTTAAAGTTCTAGTCATCAGAAAATATTTTTAGAAATCTTAAGTTAATACATATGGACTGAAAGACATTCAGAACCACATATATGTTAAAATATATACATTTGATAACAATTATTTTTTTATGAATTTTTATTTGACACCGACTCAATGTTCCAGCAATTGACACTGCAGGTTTTTCCTTTTATTAGTAATTGGCACCCTATGTTCCAGTGTTTGACACTGCTAGTTACTCATTTTACCAGTTTTTAGCATCCTATGCTCCAGTGTTTGACATAAAATGTTAAAATTCTTATATGTAAAATATATGATTTTATTATTTTTCTTATTTATTAATTATTTCTCGATAGATGTCAGTTACTGGAGTATGCCAATCTTTGGATCACCTATCCTGCACCGAATAAAATAAACCTAGTTTAAACCGTAGACCTTGATATGGGCTAGATATACTCTATCAATAAGTATTTTGACACATTTGAACTTCGACGTTATGTTAAATATCTAGGAAATTTCTTTAGGAATCATCTTGAAGCTTTGGTAGTGTAAAGAACATATTATACATCATATATTTCACCAAAAGTTGTGTCTTGAAGAGGAAAAAGGGACCAGTAAAACAAGAAGCAAGAATGAAAATGTTTTGTATCACCTTGTAAAAAGTAATGCATTAAATGCGTTTTATTTGCAGTGTGTCATTAAGAGGATTCATCTCATTACCTGTATAAATTTTTATGAGGCTACCTTATATATTCATGGAGTGTAACGGCTTTTTTTTATTGCAAATAAATAAATAAATAAGTAAAATCCACTTTTTAAATTATAACACGTAGGGTATTACACCTAGTGCAGAGCCATTTTTAGGAAAATTTGCGTACTGCATTAGACATAGCATGGTGCAATCAGAATGCTAAAATGTTAACTATCTTGCAAAACACGAGATTTTTTACAAAATAATTTTTAATTACGCATGTGCTCGCTCTTAAAAAAATCATTTGCGTAATTTAATAGCCAAAGGTATTGAGTAACTTATATGAAAACCTCAAACAAATATCGTGTAAATTAAAAAAGGTATGAGAGACAGAATGAACAGAATTTCAGTCCTTCTAAAAAAGGAGGAAGATGATAGGGGTTTTTATCAACATTTATTTATAATCAGCGAAAATTGTATTACCATTGGGCATTGATTGTATCAAAATAAAAGTGTCAGTAAAATCCCTCATATTTTAGCTTTTAATTTGAGAGAACTGAAATTCTGTTCATTCTATCTCTCATAACTCTTTGAGTTTACACGATATTTGCTTGAGGTTTTCATACAAGTTGCTCAATACCTTCGGCTATTAAATTATGCAAATTATTTTTTTTTAAAAGCTAGCGCATGCGTAGTTAAAAATTATTTAGTAAAAATGCTCATATTTTGCAAAATATTTACATTTTTGCATTTTGATTGCAGTGTGCTAAAGCTAATGTTGTACGCTAAATTTCCTAAAAATGGCTTTACACTGGGTCTAATACTATACGTGTTACAATTAAAAAAGTGGGATTTTTTTTTGCAATTAAAAAAAAAAAAAAAAAGAAAAGTTATATTTCCGTAAATATAGGAGGTAGCCTCACACAAATTTATACAGATAATAAGGCAAATCCTCATAATTACTTGCTACGCCCAAAACGCATTTAAAGCATTACTTTTTACAGGGTTATCCAAAACATTTTCATGTTTGTTTTATTTTTTACTGATCTTCTTTTTCCTTTCAGACACAACTTTCGCTGATATATATGAGGTATAACATGTTATTTACACTATTAAAATTTCAAGATGATTCCTAAAGAACGTTCCTAGATATTTGACAAAAGTTCTACATTCGAAAGTGTTCAAATACTTATTATTAGATAGTGTATATCACGTTTTAAGCGAATTAGTTCATATGTATGACTTTAATTAGAGTTTGAAAATTTCATGCAGCAGCAACTTGAAAACAAAATGGCAGATAAAAAGTAGCCAGTGATCTCATGCTAAATATTTCTAAGTCTACCGTTCGATTTTGATTCGATTCATTCAGTATTTAAATACCTATCGTAATAAGAAACTTTCAAGTGGGTACGTTATTTTAAATAGCCATCTTATTTCAAAATAGCTGCTGCTTGAAAATTTTAAGTTCAAGTTTCTAAGATAAGTAATCAGTAATTATTAGACCATTTGCAGTATTTCTAAATACAAACTAATTAATAACCTTTATTGAATTCATGATATGAACTACATATACAAGATGTTTTCCTACCAGTACGACAAACTTAAAGAAAATGTACAGGTCACAAAGACGCATCGGAATGAGACATAGAAATGCAGAGTTCGAAATACCTATGTTATGCGGTAAACGATGTTGAACGGGAGATCATGGGAACAGCAATCATGCTGAAAGTGAGCATTTCCAAAACAATTCCGAGACAGTAGGTCAAACAAGTGTTTAAACTTTGAACTTACCGACACAGACCTCGTGCAAGGAGCTGTGAAGTGTAACATGTACACCGTTTTTCGCTTCTACTGAAAACATTTCCCGCACAGGTGGGCTTCTCATCATGCGATCCTGAAATGCATGCAATGAAGGTTGTGTCTGACTGGTTGTTTAACGAATGCAGTCATTAATTGGGAATGAACGAAGACATCAGGAAATGAAGAGAATATCATATATCTTGAAGAACAATCTGAGTAAGGACATTTGAGTGATAGTTCAACGAGTAGTTTTCTGTCCCTACTGTATGGAAGATGCTTTAAGCAAACGAAATGCCTTCTGATCCTTTACATCGAGTCCAATCATTGGAACTTGGCGATTATTCATTCATTTTTCTACATGTTATCTACAGTATAATATGGAAGACAGTGCATTTTCTAGGCTCGTATTGTTCGTGGATGAGTCACGTTTCACAAGAAAGAGATTTTTAAACTAACACGATTCCTATTTTGAGCTTTGGAAAAGGTCCATGGCATGTAACTACATGCAGATGAAAGCAGTTTATCTGCCAGCACTGAAAAAAATTTTGTGTAAGAATGCACAACATTATTGACCTTATTTTCATCAACCATGTTTAGAAATGTTATCAGCTATAGCTGTGTAACAGAGGCATACAGTGAGACGTTACACAATTATAACTGGTGACATTTCTCTGCATGGTTGTGGTAAGTAAGCTGCCACAATATTGATTTTGTGACGTAGACACCCACTAAGAATCTATTTTTCAAAAATCATCCCCTTCCCCAAGGGGAGAAGTGGAGCAAAACGTGATTTAACATACCCCCAAGAAAAAAAAAAAAAAAAAAAAAAAAAAAAAAAAACAGATATTTGTAAAATTTTTGCTTTAAAATACAGCTAACACGAATACTAAAAACCAATATGTAGAATTTTAGAAATTTTGCTTCCAAGGGGAAGAGGGAGCAAAACGTGATTCCACGCACAACTCGGGATTTCACATAACGCTTTATATCTCAAACAAAAAAACAGATATCCGTAGGATTTTTACTTTAAAATATAAGAAACATCACCTTAAAACCAATTTTGGGGATTTTGAGTATTCGACCTCAAATGGAAGAGAGGGCCAAATTGTGTTTTCACATGGGCAAAAAAAAAAAAAAAAAAAAAAAAAAAAAATATATATATATATATATTATTTTACATAATCCTTCATATCTCAAAGAAAAAACTGTAGATATTCGTATGATTTTTGCTTTTAAATATAGCGTACGCAAACACATAAAAACTAATTTCTGGAATTTTAGAAATTCGGCATCCAAGGGCTTCCCCGTTGGAGACTGCAAAACACGATTTCATATAAACCTTCATCTATACGTATAAAAGAGTACATCCCCCACTGAGTCAACTGTGGTAATTCTTTGTGGAACTGGGTCACAAATTTAGGCGTGGAGTTTGGTTCTACAGCCCTGATACACACTAAGACGGAGTTTTGCAAAATTCCCCCCTCATTCCTTGGGGGGCGATAGGCAAAAATACGTTTTACAATATAACTCGTCTCCAAATTGCTTCACGGTGAAGAAATTGCACATGGGAAGACTAGACTCAAATATAAATAACAACAATAATAATAATTTCGATTTTAAGGGAGGAAAGGGGAACTTTTGTTTGGGGGGAGATTTTCGAAATCCGGAATTTACAGTAGAATTCTTCAAAAATTGGCACGCCAAATTTAAAATTGGCTGTTTGTTCTTCTGAAATTTATTTCTAAGAACCAATTTTGAGTATTTTGCTATTTTAGATTTTTTTTTTCTTTTTTGAGGGGGAAAGGGGGAGTGGGAGATTCGAGAGCCGCATTTCTATGTTAAATTTGTCCTGAAGAGTTTATAGGAGCTGCATTCACGTTTTTTAGTGTGCGGTTTGGATATTTGCATGAAACACCAACTGCGGCGGGATTTTGTGAAATTGCCCCATTATTCCCTATGGAAGGTGATGTAGGGGGGGGGGAGGACAGTTTTCCAAGCGTAACCCTATCCAAAAATATCGAAGGACGACATTTTGTTTTTCGTTTCTGTGTGTGCTTTGTGTACACAACACGCACTATAAAGGAATTTTGCGAATTTCACCCATTTTCTCTTTAGGGTCGGGGGGAGGGGGGGGGGGTTAAATAACACGTTTCCAATCATAACTTTATTTCTAATTTATCACAGAAAGGTGATTTTTCGGTGTATTGAATGTTTATGTGGGCTTAAAACCTTCTATACATGGATTTTGTGAAAATTTCCCCTTCCCACTATTTTTTTTAGGGGGAGGGGCAAAAAACACCTTTGCAAGCGTTAATCCATTTAAAATTATTTCAGAAAAATATTTGTTTGTTATGTAGGTGTACAATGTGTACCCAGCACGAATTATAAATAGAATTTGCAAAATATCCCCCTTCTCTCCGTTGGGGTGGAGGGGGTAGAAAACACATTTCCTATAATAATTCTGCTCTAAAATATCTCAAGAATACAATTTTATGATGTGTAATGTAGTTATGTGTATCAACTACACATCATAAAGAAAATTTGTGAATCCCTCCCCCTTTGGCGAGCAGAGTTGGTGGCAAAAGGACTAGGGTTTTTAACCAACTTCAGGGGATTTTTATATTAATATGTTATTTGTAATTTTGAGAATTAATTTAAGTATAGTGCCTTGTGAAGCAGGTGACACCTGCTAATATACATACATACATCCCTACAAATATGAATCCTTGGAGCTCAGTAGCTAATGGTTCACGCGGATGGCACTTAGTTAGTTGGGATAGATAAAACTGGTCAAACGTCTTTTTTTTTTTTTTTTTCTATCCCCTTGGTATTTTATTTCTTAGGATAAATATGATTGATAACTATATCGAACAACGTTATGAGTCTAACGCTTTTTGATGTGCTAAATTTGCATATGACGGCTTATTCCTGACCATTGCATAACTTTAAAGCAAATATATAATTTTATTCCAGGCATTAAAATATTATCAAGCATGTTGAATATAAAGTATAAAAATAGAATGAATTCCGAAATGTATTACCAAAGTAAAATGTTGCATGTAGGCCAACGGTTGGGCCGTCAATCAAGCCAACGGCCATTTATAACCGTTGGCCAACAAGAAACCCGCCGTTGTTTTAATGTTGGCTCACATAAATTTCGTTTGTGTGGATGTATATATATATATATATATATATATATATATGTATGTATACTATATATAAAACTTAATTTTCATGAAATCGAAATACATAAATACCGATCTAAATGTTAATTTAGAAATAGATCTAGTAAAGTAGTAAATATAATTGTTACTAGTTCGAGTATATTTTGATTGAAAATGCTTAAAAGCCTCGTTCTTATTTTAAGTTGTCTAGACATTTTTTTTATTACTTTTATTTCCCGAAAAGGTAATGTAATATTTATACAACGACAGAAGCAATTTTATTTTTTATCCATCAGAATAATGTGGAGCATGACTTGCATTTTTTATCTAAATTATTTTTGAAATGACACCTGCCATCCTAAAACAATATTTAAAATACATCTTTCAAGTTACGAACTCTTTCAGTTTATTTTTCATAATTTCTTAGTTTTGAAAAAAAAAAGAGGAAGGTTGAAGTTTACTTCAAAGATAAAATATTTCATGTATAAACATCAACCATACAAAATATATTTCTTTTACTTTTCTTTTCAAAACTTTGTAAAATTTACAATAGTATTTAAAGGAAGTGAAACTTTTAAAAATATGTTTTTTCGAACTGAAGTTATTGCTATTGTTTTTAAAGAAGCTTTCTTTCGTAAAATATGTTGCTTTGACATCCATAGCTGCCAATATTTTAATTTATTCCGGAGTACTTTTAGCCCCGCCTTTATTTCGCACCACTTTATTTATAGAAAAAAATTCTCTAATATATAACTTCGATCAAATAAGAAAAAAATACTTAAAAAAAATAAGTGGTACGAAATAAAGGCGGGGCTAAAAGTACTCCGGAATAAATTAAAATATTGGCAGCTATGGACATCGTGTATATTCAACACTAAAATTTATTTTGAAGAGACATTTCAACTTTATGAAAACATTTAAATGTTTTAAGGAAACGTATGAAAACTAGTAAATAGTTTTGGTATTTCAAAATAATGCAAAATATTTTTCGGAGGAGGTTTGTAATATTGTTTTTACTTTCATTTTCATTTTTTCTTCTTTTACTCATTTAAATAGATTTTCATTTAAAAAAGTGATGAAATTGAACATTAAAAATCATTACGCTTATGATTGTAATTTATAAATTTAAAAAGATTTATTTATTTTTTCAAATATAATAAACGTAATAAATAGATTAAAACAACTAAAAGTTATAATATAAAAAAGTCATTATATAAAAGTTATTAATATAAAAGTTATTAAAGCTATAACTATGTTGCCATAGGCTCCAATAAATAAATAAAAAAGTAAATAATATCTGTATATATATATATATATATATATATCCACACATGATTTAATAGTAAAGTCAGTACAAAATATATGGATATTCTTTAATTTCTGCCCGAAAATATCATTAAAAACTTCCCTGTTGATGGGCGGCAGGCAATATAAAACTAATTTTTAAATAATCGTTTTAAATGTAAAATACATTCCACACTTGTGCATTAATTCTGTTCTTAATTTTCATACCACTAATACTGAATAATGTATTTTGTCATTAAAAAAGCCTATATATTTAAAAACGGTTTGTTTTTAGAGACCAATACTGGAAGAGTCTTTGACACAAAAGTAGATTCAAAAGAACCCTCTATGTGTACAAAATATTGAAAGAACTATCAACGGCAAAATAAATCTAAATAATCAGTTAATCAAAGTTTACATTAGCCTTCAAATTTACCCAACCATCAGGATACTTTTTATGCCGCTATAAAAAATTTTGGACGTCTTTCATTGTTGAAAAATAGTAGTATTAAAACTAAAATTACATTTTCATTTTTAAAATTGAAACATTGCACTATTTAGCGACGTAAAAGTGACGTTATTTTTCATTCTTTATCTATTTCATCAACGTCCTTCATTTCTTGCAAGACTTGAGTATTACTTACATTATAAATATGATATTTATTCTATAATTTACATTTTGATTGGGGTTATCTAATGAGTTAGAATTCGATATAATTATTAATATAAAACAGAAACTAGTATGTTGGTGTTACTACAAGACTTTCTTCGATATAGTGATATAAAAATTCACGCACGACATATTATTTATTAAAATTTTTACTTATCAAAATCACCGCTTATCAAAATTAAGTTTCATCAAAACTGTTTTGGATCATAAATGCAGACTATTTTCCTCACAGAGAAGTGCAATGCAATCCCCCCCCCCCTCAATTTTAAAGGAATTGATGAGTTCTTTTGGGAAATACCTATTGAAAATTTTCATTTTCTGAAGGGGAGTGCTGTCCCTACACATGCACATGCACATGCGTTCACACACATATGTATATATATATATATATATATATATGTGTGTGTGTGTGTTTGTGTAATTTTTGGTTAACTAGTATTTTTCTGTTCTCTGTTTTATATATTAATTCTGACTCTGATGTATGGAACGCTGGCGCACTATACGCCTCGTTACAGATGTACCTCTCCTTCGAGTAGCCGGGGTCATCCTCCAGCACCTGCTTACAGTCGGCAGCAAAAGTATCCGAGCACTAGCAAAAATTCCTATATAGAAAAGTACGCTTAAAAGTTTTGTTAAATAAGAAAAGTTAAAAGTGTCGTTAAATAAATCTTTGTCGAATCCTGTTCTTAGTCAGTCTAAGAACAAGATTCGACAAGGATTTATTTAACAAAATAGTATTAAGTGTACTTTTTAGGCAGATTCCTTGTAGAAGATCTACCTATTGCAATGGTTCTCATGACACAACTTCTGGAAAAAAAATTTATATCTTCACCGATCATGACCCCTAGAACCCAAAACCACCCTTCGTTCAAAAGTATATATATATATATATATATAACGCTTTTTCCCATGTTAAGTTGTGAGCACGATAACTGGAGTAATTTTTATTGAAAATTAACTAGCTCGGGATATGTTGTCAGGACAGTAAAAATCTCGGTCGAGTTCATAGATGGGGTATCCAGCTCAAAGGGGGTGGAAATTTTCATTTGCCCATAATTTTTTTAATATTGGAATAGAAAAAACTTCAAATCAGGCGAATTACCGCCTTACCCCAAAGAACATTTTTTGTATTTAAACGTTTTCGATAGCTTCAATTGCTTAAAAGTTACAAGTTAAAAAATGATTTTCCATCAATTGTGATAAAGCCGACTTTTTCTATAGCTTTAAGTGCTTAAATTTATAATCTTGATGCTTAGGTCACGTGCAAACGATAATAAAAAAGATCACTGGAAATATAAAAAGTATGGTAACCGCTTCAATTAACCATTTAAAAATATAAAATTAAAATAATACATTAGTCTTGGTAAAAATATCTTTTGTGATGAATAGTTTAGAACGCCAGTTTACGCAATAATTTAAAATTTACGATCGAAATTGAGAGTAATACATTACAGCTTTTTTTGACTTTCTATCTTGTGGAAACAAGATATTGATCTGTGAAGACACATGAAGTTTTTGCGTAGGAAGAAAATATAATGACGCCAATGCTGCCATTCTTCGTCGACAAGATCGCTAAATGTTGTCACCAAATAACGAATTTCGTCGCCAAGTCAAAAATTTCATTGCTAAGTCGCAAGCTTTGTCAGCAAATTCTATACCTTTATGGCTTTCATTTGTTGAATGATTATGAGCTTGGATTTATAAAAATTGAAACATTTACTGACCAATAAATCTAGTCTAAAATTTTAAGTAGAATGAATAGTAGTAGTTGATAATTAAATTTCTTAAAAAAAGAATAGCGAAGTAAATAATGCAATGTGTGAGAACAAAGCGATTGGCTAAGTATGTGTTAATGCATATGTAATATTTCTTTACTTTTGTAACATTAACGTACCTTTGCATTTAAGCTTGCCGAAAAGGGATTTTTTTTTACATAGGAATTTTTGCTAGTGCTGGGATACTTTTCCTGCTGGCTGTACAATAGAATCACGTGACACGAATTCTTGTTCAACATGGCATCTTAGCCAAACTTCCCATAATTTCACCTTTTGCTATAATCTAGCTTTTACTCTTTAACTATAGTTTAAAGGATACCTTGAACAATTTACGATGAAATTTGTAAATAGTTATGACTATCCGTTCGCCTACCTATCTGCTCCCGTTTTCATTTACTTAAATACCTATATCACCAAAAAAGAATTTCTAACAGTATTTACCCGCGATAGCATAAATAATAGGTTCTTAATACTTTTTAACATGAATGGAAAGGTAGAAAATTCGTAACACAACTTAAAATGCCCCTTCAGTAATATCTCATTGTGAATCGGAATATTTTTGTGTGGCCCTGTAAATGAATCATTAATGTTAATAACATTATTTTTATTAGGAAACATTCTTAATTGAATCAGGAAAATTCATACTAATTCCTTCTTTTTATAGCAGTATAACGATATTAAAATTAGCTCAGAAAACAAATATGTCTCTTTAGACTATAATATACCGAAATTACCTTGTGGGCCATTGTAAACATTCCAGTTATACAACATGTATGACACTTAATAGGAAGTATATACGAGCTGGCGCATCAGGAATTTTGTTGCCTTAGGGTTTACACATGTACCCAGCGAGTTTCATTAATAAACAAACGGCAGTCATATTTTTATCGTCTTGTGTTACTTTAAAGTATTCCTTTTATCATATTTCATAGTTTTAGCTAAATAAAGTACGATGTGAGATTTGTTTAACGATAAACTGCTATAATCACTCAAGAAATGAACATAAATGTTCAGATTTCCTTAGGATAATTTAAGACGAATAAAACAACATTATTTATATTTTTCTTTATATTTCTGACCTGTGTTAATGTAAAAATACAGAAAAAATGTGTTATTTTAATCATAATACTTCTATTAATATGATAAATCGATTTAAGAAGACCTTTTATTACTGTTTATTTACGTTTTGGCGACATTTTGTCTACAAAACAGAAACAGTCCTAATAACATATCTTATTTCTAATACATCCACAGGATATCCTGATAATGTAATGTGAAAAAAATGTGTTGTTAGAAATATTATTGTTGCTTATTGATTTTGCTGACCGATTTTAGCTTCAGATCAAGATTTTTTTAAATCACAAGAAAGCGATAAGGACGCCAAGCGGGAATGCTGTCCTCTTCTGAGGCAAAAAAAAAGGCGGCGATGCGTCAGCCTATATATTTTATTAAGGGGCTCTAATACGAAGCACTCTACAGTAAACCAGTGAAAACCTGAATAAAAAATACAAATTTTAGGATGTTTCAAAAGTATTCATGGAAGTGAAAATGAGGACATGCAAACAGATGAACGAATCTATTAATCATTTCAAGACTTCGTTGCAAAGTTCAAAAAAAATATTTTTCAAACTAAACTAAAAGAATGAAAGATAAATTGTATGAACAAGCAAAATTAATTTTTCTAGAATTATTCACTGAGAAAAAAATTCTGTAACTGATATCTAGAATCTAAATTCTGGCTCTAGAAAAAATAGTTTCATGTCATCCTCATAAATTCTTGTCCCCTTTGAAAGCGAATTCTAGAAACTCTTATTAGAATTCTAGAACGTTTGCCTATATTCTCGAGGGCAAAGTTATTTAAAAATCTCTGCAAATAGATGCGAATTCAAGAGGCGGGTTTCAGTAACTATAATTTTGTTTTATGACCCAATTCTAGAAAATCAAGCGAGAGTTTCTCGCAATACCAAATATTCAGAATATTCAGAATACTGTTTCATCATCAAGAAATGCGTAGACTAGAAATTCTCGATCATTTCGTCTATTCAGTTTATTGGCGGGCGTTATGCGCATAGCGTGGAAATCCATATTTCTAGTTAAGGGATTTAGAAAATGACCACTTATTAATTCTAGATGAAGGCGGTATATTTTTTTTTCTCAGTGTTGCATGCGCTAAAGATATTGAAACTAAAAACAATATATATTTACAATTATTCTAATAATTTTCACAAGTCTGCATACAAGATAAATGCGATTAATAACGATATATATGTATGCATTTCCGTATGGCAAAGCCACCTATCACATTCAAGGAGATTGAAGTCTCTCATTATAAATATTATATAATACATCGGAAGTATTTTCTGTACTCTTGTAAACTAATTATTAAATTTACGTCCATCATTTTCTAAAAAAATCAAGCTTTTAAACATCTTAATAATGCATGCTAATTATTTTGAATACAAAGTAACAATGTTAAAATAAACTTGAAAGAAAAGCTACCCTAGTCTTTAATGTGTTGAAATTCTTTTACGTGTCAACGAACCAAATCATTATACATACCAGAAATTATACAGTTGGTTCCGTATAACTTATAATAATTTTATCAAATTTACAATATTACAGGTGACTTATGACCGTTAAGTTTTACAAAAAGGCAAACGTAGACATACAAAAATCAACAGGTGACCTTCTCTCCAGTTTTGGAAAAAAATGCTGAAAGAAATATTGAAACATAAAAACCATTTGATATGTTTTAATGAGTCTTTTAATGCTCTAAAGCACGTTTAAATAAAATTCTTGTCTTTATTAACATAACATTATTAGTTGACAAAAATAAAAAATAATTTCATGCTCCCAGCAGAAAACTAAACAAAACAAGCGTAAATACCATAGGCATAGTCTGGATACCATTTTTTAAAGCTGTGTCAAATAAAAATAGAACCTACTATAAAAATAAAGCGAAATCATTTCCGTGCAAGTTGCTATATATTCTTTACCTAGAGGGCTAAAAATACAATTGCCATTAAAAGTTTCTTTATATATACTTCATGAATAAAATATATGGGGATGCTTTATAGAGACTTATTTATCCCAATATTTATACGGTTGTAAAATTTATGTAGCTGCCTTAAATCGAATTCTTTGTTTTAAAGTACAAATAAGACCACATTTTTACCATAAATATTGTACTGAATATATCTTTCTGTAATTCGTATGTTGTTAAGGAAAGCAAAAACATATATAGTTATAGAATTTGGAATTATCTTTTAAGTTTCGTTCAAAAGAAAACGTATAGAAAACGTATATTTTTAAAAAATCTTTATGTTATTTAAGCGACGATTAAAAAATGTAGAAGAGAATAGAATAAAAAACTATAGTAATATAATATAAAGAATTAATGCATTATTTATTTATTTATTTATTTATTGTTGACCCAAAAATGAACCAGTTATACATGTATTCATAAATATTTAGATGTTATTCCAATAAAATTCACAGGTTTTAATACACATCTTATTTAAAAAGTTTTGTCTCTCCGTTTAAACTGTACTAAAATATTTTAAAAGCCCGTTTTTTTTTTTTTTTTTTTTTTTTTTTTTTTTTTTTTTTTTGCGGGGGGGGGGGGGGATATTTTGAATAATGTTAAAAGATTTTAACTACTAATAACAGTGACAGAACTTTTGTAACATAAGAAATTTCTTTTTTAAACCTTAACATTTTTTTTCAGAATTCAGTGCAAAAAATATTATATGCAGATTCACGATAATATGTCCAGCATTTAATGTTCTGTTTGGCAGCGTTTTAGAATTTTTTTTAATTTATTAATTTAAAAATATTTCGGACTCTATTTGAAATACGATATGATTTTGAATTTCATCTGTCTAGGATTTTTTATTATTGATTGATTGATTGTGTGACGGTTTGATGTGAAAATAACGATTTTTTTTTTTTTCAGATTGGATTATTATAAAACTTTTGAGTGAATAATAAAAAAGATAAAAATTCATTTAGGTGAATTAATATGTTTCGACATAGTATAAAGAAATGAAATGAAATAAAAATAATTATAATTTACTTTCTTTAAATGCGTCATAAGATTTGGGGACTCAGAGATAACTTTAATCCAAATTAAATGCGTTACAATTAGTAATGTTTTCCTAAGTAAAAGTAAATCAATAGATTTCTGATGAAATAACATAGATCACAGAGAGGATACAAAAGAAAAACCCAGAAAAATAATTTTATGTATAATCTGAAATAGAATAAAAATATTTTATAATATTATGTCTACAGCTTGAATAGTTATTGTTTCAAATTCTTGAAAAAAAAAAAAAATAATAATAATAACATTAGTTTTTTTATGAAAGAAGATAGGTCATAAGGAGACGACAAAAGAAAGTCCCAGAAATATTTAAAAAAAAAGAAAAAAAAAAAAAAAAGAAGAAGCAGAAGAAGAAGAAAGAAAGAAAGAAAGAAGAAAAACGTCCTTATCTATTCACTTATATAAATTATTAATAAGCAAAATGAGCTTTTAAAATAAAAATCTAAAAGTTTTCGTTATTTATAGAGCACCTAGTGCAGAAATGAAATGAAATAATTAAAAAGATTTCCTTACCAAGCATTATGTTTATCCTTATTATTATTTCTATTAAGGTCTAACTACAATTTAATGCAAATTTTTAGCTCATAAATTTTATCTGTGATAAATAGAATGATAGTATACCAGGCCTATTCCTTTGTATTCTAAAATGTAATTTCTATGCCAAAAACTCAAAACAATTTTATCAAAAAATATATTTTCCAGTTACAAAATTAAATTTACTTTTTCAGCTTAAATTTCTCATTTAAAAATGGTTTCTAGAAACTTTAAATTACATTTTAAAATTACTTTTATCTTTATTTAGTAATATTTTTTTTCATCAAAGGTTAATTATCTTTATATCAAGTGTAGTCGTAATATTTTTGCATGTCAGTGTGCTTATTTCAACAATATGGAGACGCAACTGATAATTGAGACCAACAGTCCAGCATAATTTCTCTTTAAATAACTGATCGATATAATGAAATAAAACCTTAATTTCTTATTTTTAGACATATTGAACTGTGTTTTGTAAGTAAAATGTCTAAAGCAATGCTTTAAAAAATTAGAAAAATAAGAAAATTGGAAAAATGTAGAGAATTTTTTTATCCAAATATTAATTGCAAAAATGATTACTTATAAATGAATATCGTCGATATATACCTATCCTCTTATAAGAGAAAAATGCGTTTATACATCATCGAAGTCATATGCTCATAATCATAGTGGTATAAACACTACCATTTAATAGCCCATAAGAGACAAACACTTAACGATAATTTCTTTCAGATTCAATATATATCATCTGTAGGGAATAATATGGCGAATTAATATACTTATAAATAATATGAGAGAAGATAAAATTGGCTAAGGAATACAATTATGTTTTACGACGCTTTCAACTCAAGGATGTTCGAAAAATTCTCTCCAAAGGATAAGCGATCGAATTTCCCAACTTCATTTATTTATCAACCAAACTATTGCAGTTTCCTAGCAGAGAAAATTTAAGGGGAAATCAATGAAGGATTTAGAGGCAACTATTTGCATAAGCGGTAAGAGAAAAACATTTTTGGATAAGACGGCTTATGCTTATCATGTAGCGTACTCTTTTTCTCCCACACTGCAATTTTTAATGTATTGTGATTAGGGTTCTAACAAAGGGAAGTTTCTGGAAGGGGTACCAGAATTTTTTATACAGTAATATTTAAATATAGACATCACGTAGTTCAGTGATTAGTTAAGTCTAAAATTACTGTATGAGAATGGTGGTGTCTAAATTTCCTTTTGTGAGAACCTTATTGCTGTAGTAAAAATAACTCCATTTAGACGGCGCTGCGTCGCTATGGATGAAAAAGAAAAAAGAACTTATATGATTTTTTCTTCAGATTTTGGCAGCAGACAATGAATGCGCCAGTTTTAGATTTTGATTCTTCGACTGCGTTTGAAGTAAAGTTTTTCGATCTCTCACTTTGAGAGTAAACGTTTCGATTTGAAACTCTGTTCCTTAAGAATTTTTACCTGTATATTTGTACATATTTTGTACACAGTATTTTAATTTTAGTATGATAATTAAATATTAAGAAAATGATTGCATCGTTCTATTTTTTCATTCTCTTGCAATTGTTTACCCGGCATTTCTTCTTTTGCTATTAATTTTGAAAACCACTGATTGACGAATCTTTATTATCTATCGCTATGTATGTTGCAATAATTTTAGTATGATAATTAAATATCAAAAAATAATTGCATCGTTTTGTTTTTTCATTCTCTTGCAATTTTTCACCCGGCATTTCATCTTTTGCTATTAATTTTGAAAACCACTGATTCACGAATCTTTATTATCTATCGCTATGTATGTTGCAATAATTTTAGTGTGATAATTAAATATCAAAAAATAATTGCATCGTTTTGTTTTTTCATTCTCTTGCAATTGTTCACCCGGCATTTCTTTTTTGCTATTAATTTTGAAAACCATTGATTCACGAATCTTTATTATCTATCGCTATGTATGTTGCAATAATTTTAGTATGATAATTAAATATAAAAAAATAATTGCATCGTTTTGTTTTTTCATTCTCTTGCAATTGTTCATCCGGCATTTCTTTTTTGCTATTAATTTTGAAAACCACTGATTCACGAATCTTTATTATCTATCGCTATGTATGTTGCAATAATTTTAGTATGATAATTAAATATCAAAAAATAATTGCATCGTTTTGTTTTTTCATTCTCTTGATATTGTTCACCCGGCATTTCTTTTTTGCTATTAATTTTGAAAACCACTGATTCACGAATCTTTATTATCTATCGCTATGTATGTTGCAATAATTTTAGTATGATAATTAAATATAAAAAAATAATTGCATCGTTTTGTTTTTTCATTCTCTTGCAATTGTTCACCCGGCATTTCTTTTTTGCTATTAATTTTGAAAACCACTGATTCACGAATCTTTATTATCTATCGCTATGTATGTTGCAATAATTTTAGTATGATAATTAAATATAAAAAATAATTTCATCGTTTTGTTTTTTCATTCTCTTGCAATTGTTTACCCGGCATTTCTTCTTTTGCTATTAATTTTGAAAACCACTTATTCACGAATCTTTATTATTGCAACATACATAGCGATAGATAAATCAAACATGCAAAATTACATTTTGATCAACTTCTGACATAACTCCTACGGAACGCTTTCCAAATTCAAATACACTCTTCTCTATACAAGGAGCAGCCTACACACGGCCCGCCGTGTAGTTTTTTGCGGTCCGTAAGGAGACTTAGGATATTTCCAGTTTACTAATTTTTGTTAACACATTAAAAATTAATAAATCCGTTCTGAATTTTGAAATAGAAAATACCCTTCAACGATTATGGTAGCTAAAGAATCACACTGTTGTAATGAAATATTATTAGATCCACTATTCAATATTTTTATTATAATTATTGTACAGACATAATTTTTTAACCGTCTTTATTTTTCATAGAAAATAATTTAAATTAATGTATTGTGCTTCAAATCTTCATCCTGCCCTCCTCCGAAAAATGTACATACATACATGATTCATGCACTCACAAACATATGTACACATACACATATATACATACGGTGTGACCCGCCTGAATAAAATATATTTCCAATGCGGCCAACGATTTGTTTTGGGTTGGACAGGCCTGCTCTATACCGAATTTCATTAAAAGTTAATAAAATGAAACAAATTTACCTCTTTTACTCAATTTCAAATTGAATGGAAAGATCTTTTACTTGTTTTTATGACTGTCTTGTTTTGAAATTTGCACAATTAAATTGTCTTTTCTTCTGGAACTATTGTGGTTCCATACCATGTGTGAAGTCAAATAGAAGTTGTGGTAGTACTTCCAAAGATTTAAAAAAAAAAATAAACTGCAGAAAAATCTGAAGTTATTTGGAGCAAAATTCATAAAATCTGCAGAATAACTCCAGTTTAGAAGCAAAAGAATTTGCAGTTTGTAAGCGGATATATATATTTTTTTTTCTACCTTAAAGTTTTTATTGTTCAAAATACCTTCAGATTATCCGCAAGATTGTGCAGAGTTTTTTTTTTTTTTTAATAGTTTTTCTGCTTTTTTTTTCAGCTGGGAACCATTTTTACCATAAGCTTAATTAATTCACCCTAAATAAGTCGATTAATTTGATTAATAAAATTAATTTTAATAAAAATAAATAAATGAATGAATGAATTTAATTATCTAATTATATTTAAATAAACAGTTATTTCTAAAAATTAAATAATTTTATTTTTAATTTATTAAAAAAAATATTTAAATAAAAATTTGTATTTTAGTGATGGAAAATATATTTATTTTTCCACAATATTTACTTTTTTTGCTAATATCTCAAAATCGTTCTTAAGATGAGAAACATTTTAATGAGAAAAGTATTTGTCATTTTTTTTTTTTTTAATATTCTCAGAAAACAATTTGTATTTGTCAAAGTAAATGTTAAAATCAAACATATAAACATTATGACATCATATTTACTTTAAATTGTCAAAACCACTCAAAGTCAATAAATATATATATTGAAATTTTTGTGCCTTTCGGCATAAAATCTTCATTTTCATAACCCACGATGTAATTTAAATTTGTTTTCTCATATATTTATATAAGTTATTAATCATTCAGAACTTATTTACCGCATCATCAATTTTCTTTGCATCTGTAATGAACTACTTGTCATTTTCTTAAAATCAGTCATACTGTAATCATAGTTCGGGGATGATGTCACTGTTCTAATGAATGAAATACTTCATTGCCCAACAGGGAATAGGAAGCGTTGAAAATTCAATCAACATTCGTCGATTTCAGTACGTATATTCAGTACGTATATTGTCGATTTCAGTACGTCTCTTATTAATTATAAGCTTCAAAGTTATTGTAATTATAAATTTTCTTGAAAGTTTTTGTTAAATATTAAAAATATAAATATTTGACAGAATTTTATTTGTTTGTACATTATACATAAATAAATAAATAAATATATAATATTAATAAAATATAATATTTATATAATATATATTATATATATTATACATACATATATATTAGTGTTATAATCCTAATTGCTAACATTAGTATAAGCAATTTAAAATGAATTTATCTATTAATTGATATACTGTAAATGAATCATAGAGAAAATGTGTTCTAAGATTTAAATTGAATTTAAATAACTTTTATTTCAGTGTTGTTGGTATTATCATGTAACTATTAATTGCTAAATTTTATAACGTTCTTAAATTTTTCACTTTATATAATATATAACATGTGGATTGCTTAAATTACTTATTCCTTGTTTAATTTTTGGTTTGAGTTATTGATTAATTTAATTTCCTTTTTTATTTTGTTTTGGGCAAGATAGAGACTTGAGCTGTATCTTTGCTGGAATTAGCTATACAGTTTTCCGAAATCTTGCATATGCTGATAGAAATGCAAGTTTCCTGATTGGTGAACATTTCTATTTTTCAGCATTTAGAATTCCAATTTTCAATTCATGAATTCCATTTTTTTTCCTTTTAACGGAACTCTTTGGTGAATTTACTCTTTCTTTTTACTCTAAAATGTTGACTGTTACTAATAATTCATAGTTTTTGCAAATTCTCTCATCGTTAGGCTTATGTGTTATGTTAGTGTCATTTCTCTTCTGCTTAAGTACTTTAACAGGTTTTTACTAAACATTGGTACTCAAATTAAATTAATTCTGTGACTTTTTTAATCGAAATAAATCTCAAATAAAATTTAATTTTATGTTAGTATCTTCATCTATCTTTTGTATGCTGAGTGTTACAATGGTACAAAATAATTCAAATAATATATTTATATATATATAAAGTGTGTTTAGGAAGGTATGTCTTGTGATACATCCCTGGAAACGTCTCTTCAAGACAATGAATTTAATATAAATAGTTTCGCCTTACGATGATTATTAAAGGAGATACATGAGATTTTAGACTTTTGAAATGTGGATTTTATACTTATGTAACCCTTTAATAATCACTGCAGGACAAAACTATTTATATCAAATACATTCTCTTGAAGAGACGTTTCCAGGGATGTATCACAAGACATACTTTGCTCAAAAATGTTTGGACACGGGCAAGGAGGTGGTAGGAGTGCCGCTAGGGAATACAATTTCTAATAAGAAGGCATGTCTTGTGATAAATCCTGGGAAGCATATCTTTAAGACAATGAATTTAGTATAAATAGCTTTGTCCTGCAGTAATTATTAATGAGGATACATAAGTATAAAATCCACATTTCAAAAGTCTAAAATCTCATGTATCTCCTTTAATAATACCCCCCACTAGCCCCCTCCCCACCCCCCCGGCCCAATTTATTTTCCCCAAAAGAGGGAATTCATTAATTAATTCCTCCTCGAATTCATTAAATATGTGTTCCGCCATTTTTCAAAATTTCGACTCTTTTTCGAGTTAGGAAGGGGGTGTGCGACTTCTGAAATACCCTGCATATGTATATTTATCTGAAAAGAAAATACAGTTACAAATTTTGATTGAAAGAAAAAATACAGTTTGTTTTATTAAGGGTAGCATTTTACTAATTTTCTTTCTTCTTCTTCCCCCCCCCCCCCTTTTTTTTTTTTTTTTTTTTTTTTCTTGCTTTTTATGTGAAATAAATAAATAAACAAGTAATATAAAAGAAAAATTTTTAAAGTCAATTCCTACTTACAAACATTATCGAAAAAGTTTTTTTTAATAATTTTGAATTAGAAAATAAGAAGCACGCATGCAAAATGAAAAAAATAATTATAAGAAAAAAAAATTATATACGATGTTTTAAATTTTCTGATGAATCATAGAGCTCTTATCAATGTGCATAACATTTTTAAAGTGATAATGACGTCAATATTTGTGAGATGCATAATTTAACTTTTTATAATTTTTTAACGTTCACGTTCACGTTTAATTAAATGTATTTATTTTTATGTCGAAAGTAAATGAACTCGTAATTTTTTTTGGCAACAATTAAATTACAGCTAATATTTTAATGGCTATTTTAACGCTATTAGGATGTTACTATTTTCATATTTTAATTAATTATAAGAAAACTAATAAAAAATTCAAAAATCGGACTGTAAAGTATTGTGTTGCCACCGGGTTCTAAGCAATCCTGAAAGTTTCAAATTTCTAGCTAGTCGGGAAGTTAGTTAAAAATCGATTGCAAGATTTGTACAAGACATATATAGGGAGAGTGTGAACTAATAATAGGAATTGAATAAATAAATATATGTATGTATGTTTCTGTAAATATATGTATGTTTCTGTAAATTTATATTTATTTTCAACTGGTGGATTATTTTTGTAACTATATATGAAAATTTTAATTTTAAATTCACCTCCACTGCACTCTTGAAAAAATGTTATTTCTGCATAAGAGTTTCTTTAAAAAAAATCATATTTGAATTTTTCAATTATTTGTCTTTTTTTTTTATGTGTATTTTATAAGAAAATACTGGCCAAATAGTCTTACACTTCAGACTCACAAAGTATATTATTAGATTCAACCTTTTGAGTAATCATTTAGTCACAAGGACAATTACGGGATTAACCTCAAATTAGAAAATTTTATGCCATAAAAACATTTAGTGACTTATAACATGATAGATAATTTCACTTATTGTTTACAATAATTGTATACTCTTTTATAAAACGAGCATGAATATTTAGACAGGTATATTTTTTTTTCTAAAACTAATCATTAATTTGACAAATTTTTTGCTTATTACAAGAATTTAGTTGAACAAAACTTGTTCAATATTTGATAAAATGTTAGATAAACATTCTGAAAAATAAAATGATTCTTTTTATTTTCGTTGCGATGTGAGTATTTATAGCAAATATTTTTTTACAGTGTAAGCTCGAAATATAACACTAATTTTATGCCATAGTTTAAAACTATTGATATGGGACAATTTATGTTGTAATTTGAATAGAATAAAATTTAAGAAAACTGTCCTCACGAGAATAAGCTTGATTTTAGCTATATTGTAAAATATTTTAGATACATTGTATCACTTGATACGTACAATATTACATTTTAGGTACATCTTGAAAGTTTTAGGTATATTTATGTCATTTTATTATCAGACAAATTTGGGAATTGCCCATTGTTTCAACGTGTAATATAAAATTGTTTAAAATTTAGCTTATATCGTTATTTTTAAATTTAAATACACATTTTTTAAAGCCTAAAAAATTTCTGAATTTTTTATTTTTAATAAATGTAACATAGGATATAAAGTATATTTCTATATCCGTTAATGTACACATCAAAAGCAAAAATTAGACGTTAGAATTATATTTCAAATTCTTACCAAATTAATTCTAAGAGTCATATTTTTTAATAATTATAATTTGATTATAAAATTTTCGTTTTAATTCAGTAAAAAATAATTTATTTAATTTCTCACATATTTATATAAGTCATTATTACTTAGGAATTTATTGCCGCATTATCATTATTCTATTTTTATGTGGTGTACCATACCTCATGTTTCGAAAATCAGCCGTACTGTAACCAAAGTTTGAAGATGTCACTGCTGTGACGAAAGAAGTACTCCATTGCCGAGCAAGGAAAAGAAACATTGAGAATTTAACCAGCATGTGTCTAGTTCAGTACGTATAGTCCGTCATTTATTATTTCTCGTTATTATAATTTTTATTTAGTATTTGATGTTAAAATATAGAAAGATAATTACTAATCAATATATATATATATATCAGATGAGTTTGGGGAAAAAAAAAAAAAATATATATATATATCAGATGAGTTTGGGAAACAGAGAAGATTTCAGTTACTAAAATATGAATGCTTCAATTTTTGTATATATTGCTAAGCTTTTCTTTAAATAGGTGCTATTTGAAACATAAATATTTTCTGAAAATTCTATTTTGAAAAAATATAGCACAGGAAGGAATGTATAGTTCTATATTCGCTAAAATAAGTTTCAATAGAAAAAAAAAAGAGAGAGAGAGAGAGAGAAATTAAAACGGTAAATGCTATCATCCTTATTAATCAATAAACTACACAACTTTTCTGAAAACATTCAAGATTAATAAATAGACATTATTTCATTATTATTAATTTATTTTTATTTTTTACTTATTTCACAATGGAAATATTTTATTTTAATTGACCACAAAATAATTTGAAGTACTTTTCTCACCTAGTTATATAAGTAATTAATCGTCAGGAAATATACACTACATCACGAATATTCTCTGTCTCGGTGTTGTAACATTTTACATGTTGTCAAGTTCAGTGGTACTGTAATCGGAGTTTGTAGAAGACTTCATTGCTATAATGAATGAAATACTGCATTTCCCCATCAGAGATTAAGACGCATTGAGAACTTAACCAATAGATGTCGTCTATTTTCTATACATATAATAAAAGATGTGAGTGTGTGTGTATGTTTGTTGATTTGTACAGGCAAACGGCTTATCACTGAACTTTGGAATTTTATATAGAGGTTCATTTTGACCTATCCTTATGCACTTGGAAGCCCGAGTTCCGAAATTTATTAATTAAAAAAAAGTAATTAATATATATAAATATTCGAAATGAACGACTCTGGAAATAGAAACGTAAATGTAAACCACATTCCAATAAATAAATAGCTCAGTTGGTAAGAGCGTCATGCTGCTAGTGTGAAGGTCGTGAGTTCGATTCACCAAGGGACGATGTGTTACTTTTTTGCAGATAATTAACAGAAAATGTGTGAGTTGATAAAAGAAATATTTTCAGCGTCTACACAGTATCCCAAGAACATTTCGTTAGCTTTTCTTTTTTAATTAATTTAAATATTTTAAGCTGAGGGGAATGCCTGGTGCTGCTAATTTATCCGAGAAATGTCTGTCCAAGAAAGATATGTTCTTGAATAATAGGAGCACAACTAATCGGCCAGTTAACACCAAAATTGAAATGTCCTGTTTCATCAAAAATGCAAGCAATGGGGAACCAAAATAGATAATAAAAGATAAAAAGATAAAGCTTGGAAGGGAAAATCATTCGAAAGCAGTCGCTGAAGGCATTGGTGATCCAAAGTGAGGTTTTATCAATTTCAATTAATTTTTTTTAGTGTCTATTTATAAAGTAATTTAAAATATAGTGATAAATATTTTTTGAGAAATCCTTTAAATATACTGAAGGGTGAAGCAGGCAAGGTCTGCCAGTAATGCATAAATATAAATATATACATATATAACACATGCGATACAATTCCATAAAAAATACTTCAACTTTTTTTTTTTTTTTTTTTTTTCAATCAATAATAGCATAACATTTACAACATTAACATTAAGTTTGTATAATAAGACAATTCGAATAAAAATAAAAATAAATTATAAAAAATAAAAATAAATTTGTTTAATTATATTTTAATAAACAAATTTTCTGCAAAAGAAATTTTTATAATTATCTGAAAAACTTTTTAAAAATTTATTTAAATGAAATGTTATTTTTGAGTGATGGAAATATGAATCTGAAAAATAATCGAAATTTGTTTTTTAAATAACACACATTTTAATAAATAACGTTTCCTACTATTTTTTATTCTCATAAATATTCTTAGAAATCATAATGTATTTATTTAATATATATAAATTAACCGAAAAAAAAAATAAATTTTATTTATCTATAAAGACATTAGAATTTAATTAATAGATATGAATTAAAATATTTTTCACAATTTTAATTTTTTTTTTAACAATATGTACTTTTCAAAGCAAATATTAACAGCAAACACATAAAAAATACGAAAGAATTTTTACTTTAAAATTACAAAAATATTCAATAATTATAAATAGACATTTATTGATTTTATTATTGTGCTTTTTAGCATGAAGTCTTCGCGAAATCTTCGCGAAGTCTTTGACATTTAACATATTTATGTAAGTCATTATTCATCATCAAATACTTACTGCATCATTAATAACAGAGTCACTACCGACACGCTATATTTTACTTTACGTTTACACTATTACACTATCAACCAATAAGTATTTGGACACTTTCGAATTCAGACGTTTTAAAAAATATCTAGAAAAATAAAAATGCTTTAGGAATCATCTTGAAACTTTGGTAGTGTACAGAACATGTTATACCTCATATATTTGAGCAAAAGTTTTTTCCTGGGGAGGAAAGGAAGGACAGCAAAAAACTAAACAAAAATCTAAGTGTTTTGGATCACCCTGTAAAAATTAATGCTTTAAATGCATTTTGGCTGTAGCATGTGATTATGAGGATTTTTCTCATTATCGGTATGAATGATTATGAGGCCACTACATATATTCATGGAATTATAACGTTTTATTTAAAAAATTGCAAAAAAAAAAAAAAAAAAAAAAAAAAAAAGAAATCCATTTTTTTTTTTTTAACTTCTATTACCCGATTACCGTAGGTAATGGAAGTATTGTATTCGGTCCAAAAATTCGATATTGAAATTTCATCTGATTTATATGTTTTAAGGTCTCTTGAGTCCAAAAAAGTGGTTTTTGGAAATTGGTCAGTGCGTATGTGTGAATGTATGCTGGGAATCTTCTCGCTATTATAGCTCGTAAACTAATAAAGATAGAACTACGAAACTTTAGAAATGAAAGAAGTTTGGTGTACAGATGAATTTTCCAAATTTTGGTAAAAATTGGAAAACCGGAAGTGGGACATACGAAACCGAAAGTGGGTCCGTAAGTTCATATCTCAAAAATGGTTCTAACGATTTTCTTGAAAATTATTACATAAACCCATCATTTCTCATGCTTTACTTGATTATCACAGGATAACTGATAGTCGTCCTGATCAGATAGATAAGTTTTAGTTCTCGGTTGGTTGGTTGGTTGGATTTTACGTCGCACTAGTGCTGCGCGGATGGGCAATTGGCGACGGTCTGGGACACACCCCTAGCGGTGGTCCGGAGACATGCCATCACAATTTTGATCCTCCACGAAAGGGATCACTCTCCCGCTTCGGTGACCCCCAGAGGTATATTTTTTTATGGGAACACGGAGGACATTGCGGCCACGACAGATTTTACGTGCACAAGCCACCATTAGTGTACACGACGGTCTTTGACCGGATCGAGTACCGAACCCCCAATCTTCCAATTACAAGGCCGGCGCTCTACCGACTGGGCTACCGGTTTTAGTTCTCGGAAATTGGTGTTTTCAATGAAAAAAAAAAAAAAAAAAAGATCTCTACCAATTTTCTTTTCATTTTTTTTCTTAAAAAAAAAAAAAATAAATAAATAAAAAATAAAATAAATCACTGTGTAAACTTTGTTTTATATTTTTACACGTGTCTTAACTTTCTCTTGCCGGTTTAGGTGTCTATTTCATTAGGTCAATTATATGTCTTCTGGTAACATTATCTCCAAAAAGTGCATGTAACACGTGTAATAATGAGTAATTGAGGCCGTGTGGTTGTTTCACACCAGATTTTTTATTATAATATGTAGGGTATTAGCTCCAGTGCAATGTCATTTTTAGGAATATTGCATAGACACAGCATACTGCAATCAGAATGCAAAAATGCTAAATATCTGGCGGAATATGTGCATTTTTACTAAGTAATTTTTAACTACGCATGCACTAGCTTTAAAAAAATTTCATTTGCAAAATTTAATAAACAAAAGTTTTGAACATCTTATAAGAAAACCCCAAACAAATATCGTGTAAATTCAAAAAGCTAGAACGATGAAATTTAACATAGTATTTTGAAAAAAAAAAGTAATTTTTATTACTTAAATAAATTTCAATAAAAGTATATTAAAAGAAATTTCGAATAAGTGATTATCTTTAAATAAACAAATTTCTCAACCATAATTTTTCTATCATATTTTTAAAAATATAAAATCGATTAAAACACATTTAAAAGACAGGATATTTCAGTGAAAGAAAATAAGACTATTTAAAATTTTGTTAGTAATGAAAACTTGTTTTTTAAAATGACACATATTTTAATGAGGAAACTTTTCTGAATGTTTTTTATTTTTCTGAATATTCTTAGAAAACAATTTGTATTTCTAACAATAAATATTAACAAACAAATAAGCTAAACGCACTTCATGACATAATCTTTATTTCAAATTATACAAAAACATTCAAAATAAATAAATCGATAATAATTGAAACTGCTGTGCCTTTCATCATAAAAACATCACTGTAATTAACCACAAACTAATTTGAAGTAGTTTTCTCACATATTTATATAAGTCATTAATCATCAGGAAATATTTACCGTATCATCAATATTCTCTGCCTCGGTGGTGTACCATTTCTCATGTTCTCAAAATCATTCATGCTGTAATCGGAGTTTGGCGAAGATGTCATTGCTGTAATGAATGAAATACTTCATTGCCCAGCAGGGAATAAGGAGTATTGAGAATTTAATCAACACGTGTCTGTCTCACTAGGTATATAATATATCATTTGTTTTAAGTTTCAAAGTTCCTGTTAATTATAAATTTTACATAAAATTTTGTAATAAAAGGCGGTAATATAAAGGATTGTATTTATTTATTTTTTCAGTGCGGTGTAGGTATATAATGAAATATACATGAAATAAAATTACCCGTAAATATGCGGATTCTAAGGGAAAAAATTTAATATGTGTATTTACACATAAATTATATGTAATAAAATTACACGCAAATATACGGTTTTTATAATTTAAGCTTCAAAGTTCCTGTTAATTATAAACTTTACATGAAAATTTGCATTAAAAGGAGGAAATAGAAAAGATTGTATTTATTTATTTTTTTCGGTACGGTATATATATATATATATATATATATATAATAAAATATACATGAAATAAAATTACCTGTAAATATGCGGATTTTAAGAAAAAAACTTCAATATGTATATTTACACATAAATTATATGTAATAAAATTACACGCAAATATACGGTTTTTATAATTTAAGCTTCAAAGTTCTTGTTAATTATAAACTTTACATGAAAATTTGTATTAAAATGAAATAATATAAGTGATTGTATTTAAAGATTTTTTTTCTTTTCTTTTCGATACCGTACATATATAATGAAATTTATGTGCAATGAAATTATCCGTAAATATTCGGTTTTTAAGGAATTAAATATAAGTATTTAATTATACATTACATGTAAAAAAAAAATAATAAAAAAAACAATAATAATAAAAAAGCACGTGAATATACGTTTTTTTATCTTTCAAGCTTCAGAGCTCTGCTAATTATAAACTTCACATAAAGGTTTATATTAAAAATAAATAATGAAAGTGATTGTATTTTTTATTTTATTTTATTTTTATTTTTTTCGATACGATGTATGGTATAATTAATTATACATGACGTAAAATTATCCGTAAATGGTATCTAAAGAATAAATTTAAATACACGTATTTACACATAATTACTCGTAAGTATACGATTTTTATAATTCACGAAATATACGATTTATTGTTATTATTACTACTATTATTAGGACTGAGGGCCTATTAGTCTCAATCTGGGATTTTTGCGTGGTCGATTTCGATAGTTGGACATTTGTCGATATCTAAAATTTATCGAAAATATAATTGAATAATTTGAAAGCGATATTATAATTTGAAAAAAGAAAACAAACAAACAAACAAACAACAACAAAAAAAAAAAAAACTAATAGTCCTCCGTCCTAAACTAAATTCTGTTTTTGCCAGAATTTCATCAAAATCGTTTTTTTTTATTATTATTATTATTGAAAGAAAAAGAAAAGAAAATTAATAATAATCAGTATCGTTACAAGCGATATCGAAAAAGTTTTTTTTTAATAATTTTGAATTAGGAAATAAAAAGTGCGCGTGAAATAATATGAAATAAAAATAAGTAAAAAAATGAATTTAATGATTTAATGTTTTTGTTTTTCGGGGGCTGCTAAAAAATGCGTATTAAAACGAGTCGAAGAAGGAAGCGAAATAAGTATTGAGTTATATTACGATAAATACGATATATAATATGATACGATATATTAGACCTATCGTCCAGGGTTAGTAGGCATTTTCGTTGAAAGAAATAGTTTGTTCGTTCGGTGCAACTTGCACATTAGTCCCGTGAGGTACAACTTTCACATTAGTCACTTGAGGTACAACTTTCACTTTAGTCCCGTCAGGTACAACTTGCACATTAGTCCCCTTTAAATATAGTGATTTTTTTTAGGACTGAGGACTATTAGTCTCAATCTGGGATTTTCGCGGTGTCATTATTCGATAGTTGGACATTTATCGAAATCTAAAATTCATAGAAAATATAATTGAATAATTTGAAAGCGATGTTATAATTTAAAAAAAAAAAAAAAAAAAAAAAAAAAAAAAACTAATAGTCCTCCGTCCTAAACTAAATTCTACTTTTGCCAGAATTTCATCAAAATCTTTTTATTATTATTATTATTATTATTATTATTATTATTATTATTATTACTGTTAGAACATTACGAATTTTCAATTTAATTTACATTCACATAAAAAAGAAAAAAAAAAAAACTAAATAATTTAAATTTTTGACGAATTTACCCGTTTCAAATATTTCTAATAGAATTTCGATAATTTTTATATGGAGGTTTATCTGTCTTTTTGCGATATAATTTTTATTTTATTTTAGATTATTGAAATAGAAGAAAGTGACACATATTTAAATATATAAAAAACGTTATACATGATGTAATCCAATGAAAATTTCATTCCATTAAACAAGATTTTAGTTGTAGCGAAATAAAATATAATAACCTTAAGTATTAATAAAAAATGTATTCGTGTGAAAATAAATAAGACTTATTCACACAAAGGTTTTTCATGGCATATACCTGTCAAATGAAAAAAAAAAAAAAAATACTAATGGAATCTAACTGACACATTGAAAGCAAAGTAATGACAAAATGAGGTGCTCAGTGTCAGATGAAATGCAAATAATTTCAGAGACATTAATCATCTTCTGTTTATCCTGAGAATGATTAAATTATTCTAAATGCCAATCATGTGCAATTTCATTTATCGTTGTATATTATAATGATTAATTAATATATCAGTTTCATCACTACTTCATAAAAAAAAAAAAAAAAAAAAAAATCTGAATCCCCCCCCCCTCTTCTATTTTCCAATAAAAAACCGTTTTTTGAAAATTTACAGAAAAAGAAATATTTTGCAAAATGAACAAATATTAAAGAAATACTTAATTAAAAACATGCCATTTTTAATTTCTCTTATCCATAAGGTAGAGAAAGTATTGTTTTAGGGTCAAATTTTCGAAAGTGAGGATTTGTTATATTTACATGTTCCGAGGTCTCCTGAATACGAAAATCTTGTTTTTTGCGAATGGTCTGTGTGTCTGTCTGCGTGTCTGTATGTGCGTTATGAGCATACCTCAAGAACAAATAACAGCAGAAATTCCAAACTCTATATTCTAAATGTGTATCGTATAGGGATGTTACACTAAGCTTTTCGTTGAGATGAAGCAAATGGTTCGTGTACAGGGACACTCAAAAATATTCAAATACATTATGTCTTTGGAGGAAATTACAGGTAAGTAGAGTTTAACAGCTATAGATTGCACTAAACCAAATGAAACGAATATATGTTTTTTATATGCATAAAAACATGTCTCATGTAGAATAGGGTAGCGAAATCATTGACTGTTCGTTTACAGGGCTACACAAAAGAGCTAGATAAAAGTGCGAAAACTGTTGAAAATTGGCGGAAGTGTATTTCAGGTTGTGCCGTGTGTTATTACTATAGGATTACATTTAGCTACACCATTTGGTCTTAACATAATCTTCAAAAGATATACAGAGCTGTAAATATTTAAGCGATAACATACCTTTTTATTGTTAGTGGGAGTGCTTAAATATAATATTTTACCATGTCCAGGTAAGCTGTTCGGGAATTGAAATAAATTCCTCATAGAGAAATAGTAAATAATGTATGTTTTATGCGAAATAGTCATCGATTGTTTTTTTGTATATTTACACTTTTTGAGGCTTCCTGATTACCGCAGTTAAGTTTTTTAACGTTTGATCTTTGTCTGTGTCTCTCACAGTGACTTAAAAACGAATAATTTTAGGAGATCCAATTGTTGTATTTTGAAGTTAATATATGTTTGTTGCTGGAAAAGTTTGATCAAGATTGGTAAGTTGCAAGGAATGTTGCATGTGAAAATTGTCTGTATAATTTTAAGTAAACTTTTAATTTTAATAAATTTAAAATTTAAATAGTACCACATTATGCCACGATCCAACCAAAATGAAAGTTTCATAGAATGCTGAACATTGTTTCTTGAGATAAAGCGATATATTTGTAACATGCATAAACATATAAACAGACAGACAGATCGACAGACATTTTCTAAACGTAATTAAATTTTGTTAAGGACATTTTAAATCCTTTAAAAACTGCAAGTCAAAAATTTACATCATTCAAATAATTGATGATCTAATTTATCTGTCGATAAAAGTAAGTAGATAAAAGTGGATATAACAAACTATTGAATAAAAAATCTATACATATATATGCATTTTAAATCCTGTATCAACAATCCTAATTTAAGATTTATTTACAATTTTCAATACATTTAAAATATTACCAACAAATTTTATTCTGATGAAGAAGTAAATATTAAATAAAAACAATGAAAAACTTTGTTTAAATTATTCATTTACTTATTTATTTATTTAAGATGTCAAGACTTTATATTTGTTTTATTAGCTGTACTTCACACAAAAGATATTATGAAATTTAAACCAATCCCAACAGAATTTTTCATCTTGTTTTTAAAATTACAAAAAAATATCGACATGATTTACATTTTTCATATAAAGTCTTGACATTCAGATGTAATATTCAAAATCCACTAGCAATTTATGCTTTTTTTTCGTTGCCAATATATATATATATATATATATATATATATATATATATTTTTTTTTTTTTTTTTTTTTTTTTTTTTTTTTGTGAAAATGTATTGTATGTTTACTGCAGATTATACAAAATTACATGCATATTATTCAACTCCGACATGCATGTGTGTTTTTACCTCTAGAATATTTTGCAAAGTTTTCTATAGTATTATGAGAAAGAAAGAACAATTTTCAAAATGATATTATTTTTATTTAAGAAAAATATTTTTTTTTTTCCTATGGTATGTATTACTTTCTTTTGTATAATAAAGATTCAATTTTATTTAGAAGAGACATTTTAATTTTATAAAAACTTATAAACCTTTATAGAAATGTATGGAAATTAGATATTTCATAGGCAATTTTAAACTAATGAAAAATATATATTTTGAATAAAGAATATTATACTTGTATTTATTATTTATTTATTACTTAATAATTGAGTAAGAAGTATTCAAATTTAAAATTGTGATGAAATCATGCATAAAGTACTCAGTTAATGAACTTTATTTATTATAAAGTTTAAATCATTATATATTTCATTCATATTTGAAATAAATTAAGCATTTATTAATTTATAAAAAATATAACATATATATTAAATTATTTAAAAATGTTACTCCAACCAAGTCGGAGACGTATGTTTATTACTTTCTCTTACTCATAAGGTAGAGAAAGTATTGTTTTTGGGTCAAATTTTTGAAAGTGAGTTTTTGTTTTGTTTACACGTTTTGAGGTCCCTGAAACCAAAAATCATGTTTTTAGCGGTTGGTGTCTCTGTGTGTGTGTGTCTGTTATCAGCATACCTCAAAAACAAATTGTAGCAGAAAGTTCAAACTAGGTATTCTAAATGTGTATAATATTCTAAATGTTACACTAAACCTTTCGTTGAGATAAGCAAATGATTCGTGTACAGGGACAACCGAGAGAAGTCAAATACGTTCGTCTATGGGGGAAATTGCTGGTAAGTGGAGTTTAACATCTATAGACTGCACTAAACCAAATGAAACGAATATATATTTTTTATATGCGTAAAGACATGTATCATGTAGAATATGGTAGAGAAATCATTCACTGTTCGTTTACAGGGCTACTGAAAATAACTAGATAAAATTGCGACAATAGTTGCAAATGAATGGAAGTGTATTTCAGGCTAGGCCGTGTAATATTACTATAGGATTATATTTAGGTGCACCGTGTGGTCTGTATATGATCTCTAAAAGATGTACAGGGCTGCAAATATTTAATCCATAACATTGTTTTTTGCTAGTGGATGTGCTTTACTATAATATTTTACCATTTTCAGGAAAGCTGTTAAGGAATTGAAATGAATTCCTCAGAGGATATGGTAAATAATGTATGTTTTAAGCTCAATATTCATCGCCTGTTAATTTATATATTTATACGTTTTGAGGCTTCCTGTTTACCGAAGTCAAAATTTTTAACGTTTGATCTTTGTCTATGTCTCTTAGAGCAGCTTAAAAATGAGTAATTTTAGGAGATCCCAATGCTGTATTTTGAAGTTAATATAAGTTTGTTGCTGGAAAAGTTAGATCAATATTGAAAAGTTTCAAGGAATGTTTCGTGTAAAAGTTATCTGAATAATTTTAAGTAAACTTTAAATTTTAATAACATATTTAAATTCTATATAAATGTAGGTGTAGTAATGAAACGGGGGGTTGAAGGGGGGTGATAGCCCCCTCACACAGAACTAATTATCATATAAATCTTTTCCAAAGCCTGATGTGAATTGTTTAACATAGATTTATATAATGGAACGCGTTATCTTACTCCTTAAACTCCAACCTGTATTTTAAGTACTAAATTTTAGGTAAGAGAAAGTCGTGTGAGTGACACACCCGATTTTTTGTTTGCTCCTTTGAATTAGCTACCAATTTGAAATAAGATGGCGGATCGTTTTAATAATTAACCCTTTGCCGGTCCTATTTAATTTCGCGTCTCTGGACAATGTTGTTAAATTTAGGATTCTTTTAATTCAATATCCACGACTAAATTTTAACTGTAACGGTTAGTTAATTACTTCAAAGGTTATTTGTCCGTTATGTATTGGAAATATCACTTCTCAAAATTGTTGGTTGTAGTTGAATAAAGAGTACCTAAATTTGACAACACTGTTTAGAGTGCTTTAGAGTATTAGGGCCGGCAAAAGGTTAAACTATCAAGGATTAGGACCTTGATATCGACTATGTATCTGTCGAGTTTAAGCAAATTAGTTCATAATTACTATTTTTATGAGAATTTGAAGATTTCAAATGAACCAACTTGGAAACTAAAGAAAGGATGGAGCTAGTTAACTATCTTCTCCGGGATATTTCTAAGATATGTCCCTTGTTCGATTTTGGTCCAAATTCATTCAGTACTTTGTAGCTGAAGTAGCCATGTGATTTCAAATAGCTACCATCTTGTTTAAAAATTGCAACGACTTCAAATTACGTTGCCACTCGAAAATTCTAAACTCGAGTTTCCAACATTAGTACTCCATATTTCCAAGTTCTTTTTCAGAGCTCAGTTTTTCTGAGATGAAGTAATTACTGAACTTGCTCAAGACAATGATATGGATTACAATAGAGGATGTTACACTACCATCGTAACATAGTTGCAGGAGCTTTACAGGGTACAAACAAGTTTTAGAATCACATAGCGATATAAGGTCCAAAATACTTGCGCCATGCAGTAAAAAGAATTTGACAGGAGATCATGTGAATAGTTGTCATGCTGTAAAGCAGCATTTTCGAACCTCAAGTGGTTTAAACAGGTAGTTAACATTGAAATATCCAACATGCATTTCGGAATTCCCTATTTCGAAAAGCAAAAAATAAACTTGTTGTTATAATCTGGATTCTGTTGTGACTGTATATTTAGTGAAAAATTTTACTACTTTATTTTTATTTTATAATATTTTTGAAAAAAAAATTACGACTAACATGACTGTAAAACCTTAGTTTTGTTATTAAGACGTAACAGTGATTTAAATAGTTACATTTAGTATTCATACATAAATGAAGGGTTCCAAAGAGATAGTTTTTCTTATGAACTTCTCTGAAAAAATGAATTGTAGCATCCTCGGGTTGCATTAATTCAGGTTAAAATTCAGGAACAACTAAAAGTGAGACGCATATCTAAGTGTCAAAAAAGAGCTAACAGAAGATTATAAAAAACTTACGAACAACGATAAGGTAGGTATTGTTGATATGCTCAGTGGACAGAGGCTAATTACAAGAATAATCTGAAGAACAAGCATAATCCATGGATCAAGAACATGCTAAAAGGAAGGCTGCCACAAAACATAAAGAACTGAAGAACAGAGAGAAGATAGTAATCTTGCAGATGCAACGGGCAAAGTCCAGAAGACACGAAGAAACAAAATACATTCGTCATTTTTTAATTCAAGCTAATGCTGAACGCCATATTGATGTATTTATGACATGGTAAATTACATTTTGTATGCTGCCATCTAGAAAATAAAAAAATTCTTTATGTTTTTGCGCTTTCGGGAAAATTTAAAAGTATTGTTTACATAAAAGTTCTATAGACACGTCAGCAAGTTTTATCGTGACGTATGAACCTCTCACCTGAGAGGTTACTTCTTAGGCGAGTTCAGAATTCATGAATTTAAAATTTCCAGTCGCAATAACATTAAGCTGGGAGATTTTTTTAATTCAATTCAAGTTTTATTCCATCTTACACCATTTTTTGTTAGTTCTTTTCTTTATTTAAAAAAACATAAATCAACGTGCTCAACTTTGAATAAACTTGTTAATAATTTTTATATTTACAAATTCGTATTTATTTTGCCTAATGTTTTATAAGTGAAGATATTTTAAACTGATGTGAAACAACCACATGATTTCCATTACCCATTATATGCATTTTTTGGAGACAATGTGATCAAAAGACATAAAATTGATCTATCGAAGTAGACACCTAACGCATTGCCTGTAAGAGAAAGTGATATATATCGATATAAAGACATGTGAAACAGAGCTTACACAACAAGTTAAAAATATATATATAGATATTTATATATAGTTATTTTTTGAAAGACCAATTTCAGAAATCTAAAACTGATCTACTTAATCAGGATGACTGTTAATTTTCCTATAACAACCACGTAATTCATGAAAAAGGATATATAAAATGGATTTCTGTGACAAGTCCCAAGAAAATCGTTAGAGCCGTTTTTGTGATACCAACTTTTGCCAAAACTTGGCATACTCAATTATTGACTGAAACACAATAATTACATAAAAAAAGATATTTATAAGGAAGTTAACATGGCGAGTTTGATAAAACTCCGTACTACCATTTTTAAAGAAACGCAGACCTGAAATTGAGCTATTTATGAAGGACGTCTAACAGAATGTTTATATAGCAAATTTGAAGAAAATCAATAGAGCTGTTTTTGGGATAGGGACTTATAGTTCTACTTTCGGTTTTCCAATTCCCCCCAAAATTTGACAGATTAATCTCTACACCAGACTTGTCTCCATTCTCAAGTTTCGTAGTTCTATCTTTATAGTTTCGGAGATATGATAGCCAGAAAATTTCCCATATGCATATATACACGCACACACTGATCAATTGCCAAAAACCGTTTTTCTTTGAACTCAGGAGACCTTAAAACGCGTAAATCAGGTGAAAACTTGATATCCAATTTTTGGACCAAAAGCAATACTTCCATTACCTACAGTAGTCGGGTAATGGAAGTAAAAACAAAGTTATATCGGTGTTGTTTTTACAAGAATGAAATGTAAATATATATATATATATATATTCGGCGTAAGTAATTTAAATTGTTTTTGTCTCTTATTGGTTCTTAATCTGTATCGCAACAATTTTGTGTCAGTCTTTTCTATAAGTTAAAATCAGTTCTATTTTTTTTTCTGTTGGTATTGTTTTGTATCTATTAATTGCTAAATTTTAAGATTAAATGTTATTACGATATCTATCATTTATATATATATATGTGTGTGTGTACATATATTAATAGTTAGGAAATAATACTTTTTTTAAAAAATAAATAAATAAATAAGAAAAAAAAAAACATTAAAAAAACGACAAAATGTAGTTTACAGGAGATAAACGAAAAATATTAATTACTGCACTAAAAATATCAATGGATTAGCAACTGCTTACAATTATTACTTTGTAATAATATTTTAAATACAGTTAAAATGTATTTAAAGTATTATTATAAAACTTATTTCTCATTAAATTCAAATGCACAAATACTAATATATATGTTGCTTTAGTTCGAATAAATATACTACATTTTAAATTAAAACGATTAAAAACCTCGCTCGCATTTTTAAGATGTCTAAACAAAATACTTTTTTATTACTTTTGTTTTGTAAAAGAAAATGCTACATTCTTAAGAAGAATGATCATATATATTTTTTCTTTTTTACCCATTAAAATAATATCTAGCATGATTTCCATTATTAAAGTAAATTCTTTTGAGAAATAACACCTGACACCAGAAAACAATACTTAAAGCGCATCTTACAAATTACGTTCCCTTTCACATTATTTTTATTATTACTTTGTTTTAAAAAATTGTTGAACGTTTCTTCAAAGATAAAATATTGCATGTATATGCGTTAACCACACAATGTATGCTCTTTTTTTTTTTTTTTTCAATATTTTTCAAAGTTTATCAGCAGTATTTAAAGAATGTGAGACATTTCAAAATGTAATTTCAAAACAATAATAATGTTTTCTTAAGAACTTTCCTTACATAAGATATGATGTTTTGTTTGGTACATTCAGTTCTAAATTTTACTTTGAAGAGACGTTAGAACTTTTTGAAAACTTTTAAAACTTCTAGGAAACATATGAAAATTGAAAAATAGTTTGGATATTTCAAAAAAATGCAGGGTATATTTTAGGTAGAGTCTGTAGTACTTAAAATAGTTTTTTTTTTTTTTTTTTTTTTTTTTTTTACTTGTTAGATTAATTTGAACAAATGTCAAATGAAATTATTATTCATTCATTATATTTATGATTGCAATTTATGAATTTAACAATATTTTTTTTTTTTCACATGTAAAACAATTTATCATTTTTAAACAAACATGTACGTAAGTTATTTGAAAAAATAATTATACTACCATAGCTTTCCGAAAAGAAAAATGTTAAATAAAAATTTCAGTACTATTATTAATAAGCAGTTAATGTGAAATTTGGAATATTCACCAACTTTTCATTTTTTTTAACTTATAAAGTCACATTTTGAATTGAAAAGCTGTTTTAAAAACAATACGTTTGAATGGGAATAAGTAAACAAACCAGTTTAAAAGGTTAGCCAAAATTGGATAATTAGTACCCAATCATACTACAGGCATGAAGAACTTGCGCACTCATAAAAAATTTTATACCTCAGTTTTTGATTCTTTAACACGTTTTGAGATGTGCAGCGTGAATTTACATGTTTGAGTTATGCTTTAAAAAATATATGTATATAATAGTTAGGGTCTATTAAAGATTGTAAATCAGAAACTAATTTACATATATTAATATGCGGATTTCCAATAAATATTTGGGATTTTTCGATAATAGACATGTTTTCAAGTTTTTTTTTTTTTGGGGGGGGGGGATTTAACGAATTATGTAATTTTGTATTCAGTATAATATTTAAATTACTTCCATGAACAAAGTTTGAGATATATAGGTATAAAAATATGGAAATGAACTGAATAGTTTCTCTCTTTCTTCAGAAATATGCGCTAAAATTTAATAAGCATCGTTTTTAATATGCATTTTGTATATTTCATACCATACAGGCTGGTGCTTTAAGAGAAATCGTGAAAAGTTCTGTATTGCAGCGATTTCTCTTGAGAAATATATCAGCAATATTGAACTAGTTTTTTAGCTTATTTCATATTTGATACATTAAAATTTGATGGAATTACTTCAATATATGTAATAATGTAGCAATTTTGGAAACTATGAAAGTATAGCATACTAGTATCATTTGTAAAGCGATATATGTAAATATCTACCAATTTTATCGGAATCTAAATAAATATAAAATTTGTTATTGATACAGAACAAATAGAATGTGAATACTTTTTGCATCTTCGCATTTTGAAATAATATTTTGATAAATTACATTTATTAGAAGCATACAGTTCACTGATATATACTATTAACTATTTAACTACTGAAGACTTACTATTTTCAGTTACCCAGGAGAATAATATAGACCATAACACACATGTTTGTGAAATGAAAAAAAAAAAAAAAAAAAAAAAAATGAATTAAAACGTGTTTTTTGTAACAAAGTCCATAATGAAATCAGCGAATTTATTTTAACACTTGTAGCGTAAACGTTTTGATGAAATCTCAATTAATATGACCTAAGGTGAAATTTTGCTCCATGACTGGTACTGGTAAAAATGTTCGAGATTTATGATATGTCTGAAGTTAATTTTATCGCTTATAATGTCTCTTACAAAACACAACTTTTCGTACACTTTAACTAGTTTAACATACATATAATAGAAATTCAGGTAACTTTATTGCAGCCGGGAACTGAATTCGAGATTTAAGGTACATTCGTACAGAGTCGAGAGTCTTTTAAATCGATGTTTATAAAACAGAAAAATAAATAGAAAAGGATTTTGAAAGTTACTTCAAATTTCATTATCAGTGTGAAATGTAATGACCGTCATATATATATATGATATATGTATATCTAATATATAAGCTGATATATATACATATAAGCTTTCTCTATAGGAAATTTGTTAGGTGTCTAATTCGTTAGGTCAATTTTATTTCTTCTAATCATATTATTTCTAAAACATGCATATAATACGTGTAGTAGTAGGTAAAAGAAGTCGTGGAGTTATTTTACACTTTCTTTCTTTCTTTCTTTTTTCTCTTATGGAACCCATTTCATTTCAGGGTCTTAAATATAATTTACTTTATTAAAAACAATGGTACTTTGTGTGTGTGATTTTGTCTTACAGCTTTAGTGTGATTATTTTAGGAGTTATTTATCTACTTATTTCTTAAAATATTGCAATATATATATATATATATATATAATATAAATTACATAAACAGGAAAATCATTTTATAAACTTTTATGAACCTTTAAAATAATATTTAACACAGATTCAAGTAAAATTCTTTAAATTGAATTTAATTTCGTATCATGCGGTAATAACAAACATACGAATAGTTTCATGCTTCTAGCATATGGCTAAAGAAAGGATACTATAGTCTAGTTAGCATGTTATAAAAATTCTGTTAATAGAAAACAAAAATTTCCATTAACCCTTTCGACGTTACGGCTTCTTTTCTATTGCTGCAATGAAAATACCTGAAAAGTTTACTGTATACTGCAAAATAGTAACCGGTCTTTAGAATTCAGCGTTGTACTTCTGGAAATCTTAGAGTTGAGAAGAAAAAATTTTTCCCCCACACACAGAGTTAAGCAGCAGGTTAATCCCTTTGTTGCAAGGGCGTGTATCAATACAATGGAAATATCTTTTCACGATAGAAGTTGACAATCCTTTACCCAGATTTGCCTCTCAGCAAAGTTATGTTGATTTTTCAGGGAAAACTCAAACAGTGCTTTATTTTTCAGAAAAAATAAGTGCATAGATATTTCTATATAGAGTTAAGACTGAAAATTTTAAAGAGTAATTTATGTATAATACTAATAAAACACCAATTTCATTTGGTACCTTATTTGTAACGAAATTTCGATTAGATTTTATAAAATTAATTAAAATATGAAAATAATAACTTGGTAAAAGCTTTAAAAATGGACATATAAAATTTTAATTCTTTCCAAATAAATAAATAAATAAATAAAATAAAATTACGAATTATTATTATTATTACTTTTTTTCTGCATAAAATGCACAGATATAGTATTTTATATAGATGTATCATCCCCATGTTATTGTGCAAAGACTTTTGGTGTCGAAAAAGGTTTGGGCATCAGACAATAGGAAGTATAAAATTCGAAAATAGTAATCGAGTAGAATGTTAATGAATTTTTTAAATGCCGGAATATTTCACGGCTTTTAAGTGTTTTAATAAATATATGAAAAGAAACGGGACAAGTTTTCATAAATAAGTTATATTCAAATAAATTATAAAAAATATCATTTTTATAATCAGTTCTTTTTTATTATTATGAAACAATTACTATCTTTATATTTAAGGAAATGCTCTCTTTAAATTTTAAGATTTTACATTAGTAAGTAATATGAAAATTTAAAAATTCGTTTAAATGTAGTTAGCAGCCGTGGACGTTTTAATACATAACTAATATGTTGTGGCCACCACAAGACTTTCTTGCACATATAATCTTATACAAATTTACGCAATACAAATTATTTATTAATTATAATTTATTAAAATTATTTTCCATGATGAATGCAGATGATTTTTATCTCAAAGAAGTACAATAATAAATGCCGAAAGAAAGTCAGTTTTTTGCAGATATGAGTACACTAGAGTATAGTTAATTAAAAAAAGAAAAAGAAACGAAAAAGAATGTAAAATTGGTAGCTAGAGTTTTTCATTCTCTTTTAGTAAAATTTTATTAGCTAAATTATCTGTGTGTATTACCGTGTATATTAACTCGAGGAAAAATATCCATAAGAAAGTAAAATGGCCAGCTTCTCCCAAATGAAAAGGAATCACTATTTCAAATTCGATGATCAATCTATGTCTTATTACTATATCTATGATAAAATAAAATATGAAAAAAAAAAAAAAAAAAAAAAGTTCAATAATAAATTTGCTTATGCATGTGTAAACATGACGCTTTTATGGCTTTAAAATTAAATAATAATAATAATTTTAAAGGTTAGAAAGAAATAAAGTGCGAAAAATTCGCACTGGCTTGCTAGTTAATAATAAATTAAATATTTAGAATTTAATTTCGTCGAGAGAAATGAATAATACAAATAAATAAAGGAATACATGGTTATATAATAAAGAGTAAAGAATTTCAGTTCTATTTTTCTTGGAGACGTTTCGAATTTATATAAATATCACGTGGTAAAAATTGAAGAAACTTGTTTTAAATTTTATGTAGATCAGTGTTTAGTAATTTGAACTGGCAAGAAGAAATAAATTTTGAAATAAATTTCTTACAATACAGCATGAAATTATTTTTTAGTGCATGGAAATTAATTTTGTTGTTTTTCAACTAATTTCAACATATTCGCAAAAAACTGCACATTTTGCTTTGTTAAATAATCAAATAAAGATTGCTTCTTTATTAATAAAATATTCTGTATTTATAAAATTAAATAAAACGTTCTTGATTTAAATTGATTTTAACCCTTTGTATCCCACCGGGACTTTAAAGTCCCATAAAAAAAAAAAAAACTCAATATAGCCTAAATTTACCGCAGGATTTCAATAGAACTTCAAACTCCTTACAGTTTAATGTTTCCCTATAGTTAAACTATAGTTTAAGGTAAATTTAATTTGAGATGTTTCTCATGCAGCAAAAAAAAAAAAAAAAAAAAAAAAAAAAAATATATATATATATATATATATATACAATAAAAAGTTTCAAACTATTTCTCCCAAAATAAGGTAATTTGGGATATAAAGGGTTAAGTAAAGTAATTGTTTGAAATATTTTGTATTTATTTTTTTAATGTTTATAATTTATTTTTTAATTAACTACAGTATATATTTCTTCCTAAATTTTGACATTTTTATTTATTGAAAATTTATGATTTTTAATGGCATCAGTGGTTATATTAAACATAAATAAACACCTCTCAGTTGATTTGTTAGCTAAATTAATTCGTACTTTGCTATCACTCCTATTTTAAAAAAATGTTTATATATATTACTTTTGAAATAAATTTATGACTAAATATAAGATTTATTGTTTTATGGAGAGAAAAAATTGGGAATGAAAGGGTTGAGATAATTTGCAGAAAACAACAGATTCTTAATCGTAAAATGGCAACATGAATAAACAAATTATTTGTTATTTTGAACGATAGTGTTTGTTAGATCGTCATAGTCCTATCTTTTTTCAAGTCATTTTTATTGCTTATTATTATTAATAAACTTCACTAGTCACCATATTAAAAAAAAAAAAAAAAAAAAATCAAAAGAATTGAGCAACCGTTTATTTCCTCTTTTAATCGCTTAATAAATAAATAATAATAGTTATAAAAATAATTACATTGAAATCGCTCTAGAACTTTATTTGGGTACTGACTGCCTTCTGCCGCTTTTTTCCTTCCTGCACTGCATCTTTCCAAGTTCACACTATGTTCAGAAGGGTCTTTATTCAGTACTTTAATTTGGGTATTTATCGACGACAGGTGGAGCTGTTATTGTTTAAGAACTGTGATTTTAAAGACGACTGTGTCTCAGCATCTATTAAATATTTTTCTTCAAGCCGTGTATTTTATATCCTACACTCTTCGCACTATATTACCATATATTTCCGACCAATATAAGACCATTTTAATAAATTTACTCTTTTATACTATATTACAATTTTTTTCTGATAAATAAAATGAACTAACAAAAAATAATTAAAAAAGAAAAAAAAAAAATCCTTTTCAAAGAATTTAATTGTATGAAAAGTAAAAAGTTGAGACATTATAAAAATTATGCATAAACATGAATTTTTAAATAGTTTCTTTAATTTAAAATTCAATATGTTTCGACTATTTTACAATTTGAATTCAATAAACACAAAAAAGAAAAAAGAAAAATCGCCCTCTAATAAAAAAAATTAAATAAAAAATAAATAGCGCAATAGCTGTTGCTGAGGTACGCAGATTGATATGAATTAATAAATATTAGAAAAGAAAACATAAGTGTCAATGAATGAAATCGAAACAGAAAATAATTAAAATAATTAAAAAGAAAAAAAGAATGGTGAAAACTATTTTAATGAGGTGCACTTTTATGGTGCAAGTTCTGCTAAGTTTTGTAGCTCTGCGATCACTAGTTTAAGCACCAGAGAAAGTCAGTCACACAGACACAGCGATATGCACATAGATACAAAGATACTTCTCTGGATTTATATACATTTATTTAAATGTTTATTTATTTTGTTTATTTATTTAATTTATTATTTATTTATTTATTTATTGATAATTTTATAAATGGATTTTGTTAATCTTATTATTAGTTTTTTTTTTTTTTTTTTTTTTTAAGGGGGGTGTATTTACTAGATTAATTTTTTACCTTTGTTTTTATCGAATGTCAAATATGCCAGTAAATTTTGTTAATTCTTCGTTTACACATCATTTGATCTATAATAACAGTAATAATAATGTGTTTGTGTAACAGCTGTCTGAAGAGTTACAAAAGTTTTCATACTTTCTGTTTTGACTCACAACGAAGCACTTGAAACCAGATTTCTGGATTTTTAAAAATTAATTGAAGTTGTTTCCATTGTCATTTTCAGTCCCCTCGCTTATCAAACACAAAGTAAAAAGAGATTAGCTGTCAATTAAAAACATTACCAGAGATAAACACTTTTTTTTTTTTTTTTTTTTCATAATACAACAGGTCTTACTATTTCTTTCAGACAGTGATTTTCCATTCTCGCCGTTTATCGTATTACACCTTGAAAAAATGCTGAAAGTTTGACATTGCATCTGTCCAGATTATTAAATTTTATGAAGAATTGGTACACCTATTAATCTGGACGATATCTAGCTAACGCCGTATTTTTTAATTCAGTATGATATTGGGACAAATGATATTAAATAAAAATCACACTGTAAATAAAATAAAAAAAAAAAAATGCCGAAAATAAAAATAAAATAAACAGATAAATATATTTCCTTTTATGTCGAAGAAAGAAAAAATGAACGTGCAAATGTGCAAATAATAAAATTGAAAAAATCTTGCTAGACCGACATGCTATATATATATTGCCCATTATCATTATATTATTTTTCTTTATGTTGAAAATAAATAAATAAATAAATAAAATATAATAAAGTTAACATACATGTATTTATTATAATTTCAGAAGGATTTGACTCCTTTGTTTATATTAAAATATTATTTAAAATTATTTATAATTAATATTTAAAAGAATGTTAAATTTACTTAAAAGAATAATAATTTATTTAAAAGAATTTATAATTTATTTAAAAGAATGTTAAAGTTTCTAAAATAATGATATCAGATTTTATGAATTAAAATGAATGACAAATATTCAAATAAATTTAATAATAATAATAATAACAATAAAAAGGAAATTTCTGACGGTAAATAAATTTTTTGACATAAATACGACTTTAAAAAATGTATTGAAATTATAAAAACTATATATTCCTAGATTCTATGTTTCATGAGTTAAGAATATATAAATAAATATGTAAATGTATTTTTTTTTCATGTCGAAAAAAAAAAAGAAAATTTTTTTTTTTTTTTTTTTTTTTTTATAGTTAAAATAAAAATTGGTCATAAATATTTAAAAAAAGAAAGAAAAAAAAGGAAAAGAAAAAGAAAAAAAAATGGCATTTTTAATTTTTAAGAAGTAACTTGTTCGAAACATGTACATGTTACACTAATTACATTCAAATATAATTAACCTGATAAATAAGTATCATTGCAAGGAAGCTTTATTAGTTGTAAAACTTGCAACAGTTATTTCAAGTCAAAATAACAGTACATCACTTCATCAGGTGATAAAAGCTAGGCACGAATTCATTAACAAAGCAGAAAGGCGCTATCGCGCTTACTAAGATATTTAAAATGCCTTCTACGTATGGCTTTCTTAGAAACATCATTTGACGAATTTCGGAGTAGTGCAGCTGTCTAACGAAAAGTGTGTTGGGACATTAAAGCTAATTGAATGCGCTAGGCTAGGTTCCCAGATGTATGCCTTCCGTTGGATCATTTTAAGGATCCTAGCCCGTGTTTGCGCAAGTTTTGTAAGAAATCGCTAAAAACTCTGAACAGCTAAGCAGACGAGCGTATCTGGGATCGAGCGTAGACATCATCTCTAACAAACAGGAAAAAACAAATGTTTAAAAAATCAATTGTATTTTTTTTTTTTTTTTTTTTTTTTTTTTGTTGCATAAAACAATGTTGGATGTTTAATTTCACTGCGAAGCTAATGTAAGTTAAAGGGTTAAATGATAATATGTGTTTAGTAAAATGCATGGACTGAAAATTATTTGATAATAATTATGCTTTGCAGCTCAAGAAGTTAGATGTGATCATCTGCAGATAAAACTATTTTAATCAGTAAATGAGACATTTTATAGCTAAATTACACTACGCGGCAAAAAAAAAAAAAAAAAAAATTCGAGATCTCACACCATTTTTGCTAATTCTTATGTGACCTCCTGAATCCGAATATGACTCCCATTTTGCCCAGTCACCCACCATTTTCTAGCTACACCACCCCCTCCCTCAATTTATTACCATGTCCGATAATTTTATGACCATGCATGTAATTATAATTAATTTAACACCTGAAAACGAAAAAATATAAAGTTGAAAAAATAACATTAAACATATTTAAAAAATAAAAGTTATGTAATGCATAATTTCAGTGGCAAATCCTCCCACCCCCCCACCCACCCCACAAAAAAAAAAAAAAAAAAAAAAAAAAAAAAAAAATCGCTTGTAGTCCATTTTCCAACGCTGTAGCCCTTCAGAAGATATTTAACGATTAAGATACCCCCCCCCCCTCCTAAAAATCAAATTTAGAGCCATGCAATCACCGAAAAATGATAAAAATAGGGGGCCATTCCTAAAAAACGATGGGTTATAGGTCAAAATGGTCGTCCTATTTGGATTCAGAAGGTCATTTTACATAATGTATTTTACAATATGCTGAAGTTATGTCAGAGGCAATTTTCATGCCGAGCAGTGTTATTCATTATTTAATACAAAACTGCTGTGGTAATAAAATTAATAAATGACAAAGAAATTTCCATGATTATAATAACATATATTTGATTTTGTTTTCCACGAAAGAAAGAAATAAAATATTTTCACCCTCGCGTTTGTTAGAAGTATGTATGATAAACATAATATTTTAGTATTTTAATTTCTTTTTCTATTTTACTGAATAACTGTTTTTATTTATTTATTGAAAAAAATAATATTTCTTTATAGAATTTTACAATTTTAACAAACAATGGATTAATTATATGGCTTTCTCTTTGCATCGCCCCAATCCTTTATTTAAATTTATATTATTTAATAGATTTAAAATGCATGATGATTGGATTACTCTATATCTGTGAATGGGAAAAAAATAAAATTTTGATGGAAGTCACACTGATTAACTTTAATATAAATTAATTTAAAAAATAAAGAATGGAGGAAAAAATACAAAGAAAGACTATTTTTTCTATTGAAAGCAATTTGTGTATTTTACTTCTAAAGGTAGCTGATTATATATAATTCTATATTATACATTTAAATTTTAAAAGTACTTTTGTAATTAAACTGTAGAACAAACAAAGTGTAATCGTTTTTATTTAAAATGAATTAAACTAATATGAAGCAATTTTATTTAAAATGTTGTGTGTAAGACATTAATTTGGACGGGGGCGGGGAGACACTGGGCTTTTCATACTGCTGAGTCTCGAGTGAGCACTGCAATTAATCTTCGTTTTAATATTACGGAAAAACACTGGAGATAAAATAACATTTATCTAAAGCATTTCATGCAATGCAATAACATATTTTCCAAAGGAATATATATTCAATATTAGAGGTTCTTATGATTGTCTACCGTGCATTCCAAAAGATACAAAAAAAAAAAAAAAAATCAAAATGGACAAATTTTCGTTTAAGATAATCTCCAAATCATAAGGGATTCATCTGATAATTTAGTAATCTGTTTTAACATTTTATAGATTATACGTATTTATATTCTTAAAAAAAAAAAAAAAAAGAAGAAGAAGAAGAAGAAGAAGAATGGAATAAAATAGCATTTGCTTGTATGTATTATTAGTTTTCTTTCTTTCCTTCCTCTTTTCTCTCCCCCCCCCCCCACTGTTTTCATGCTTCTTGGATGAGTATGATCCTATACATTATTCTAATATTGACAGTATGAATGACTACCGTGCATTCCAAAAGACGATCCATTTATGATTATGATCTGATCATCATTCAGTATAACTTAACAGAGTTGATAATATTAAAAAATATAATATATCTAAAGGATTTAATTTATATAAGTTTGGTTTATAAATATCAAAAACATTAAAGTAATAATTTGTTTTCACGAAATATAATTGAAATATATAAATTAATGTAGTCTAGTATAAAGAATATTATGGACAGTTTTGACAAGCATTAATGTTCACTATTATGTATGGCTATTTTAATTTATGCCCGCTTAATTTTAATTTTTTAAAATAATTTTTTCTAAATTTATTTACGGTAATTACTATCTACATTTTTACTTTTTACTTTCTTTTATCCATATGTATGGTAGATAAAGTTTTGCTTTTCGGTCAACTTTTCGAAATTGTGTTTTTGTTATATTTACACGTTATGAAGTTCCTTGAATCAGAAAAAACATGTTTTTCGCCTATTTTAAATTGTTTTTAATGAACATTTAATTTACAGTATTCGTTATTTTATTCTTTAACGTACAATCTGTCATTATGGTAATGAATTTCGGGTAAGAGAAAGTTATGTGATTGCCACACTAGAATATTTCTTTTTTACCATATAGTCCTGCATTTTCCTCTTTATCTCTACTTAAATTTACACAAATATGATATAAAAATTGTTTGCGGTCAAATTTTTTAACTTACGTTTTCTCTAGAAATATGCAGTCCCTTCCCCCACTCCCGTGAATTCAAATTTATTTCCAGTCAATTCTCTTTATAAATAAAATTATAAAGATCATTTTTTGAGCATTTTTCCACCATAGTTATAACAAATTATATATTTGAAGCTTTACTGTTTTTAAACTATGCTTAGGACTATGCAAAAGCAATCTGTCTAAAACTAAAGCTATAGGAAAGATTTTAAGAGCTACCTTTCTTCCTTTTTTAATTCTAATAAATATAAATGTTCTAAATTTATTTAGGTTTATTTATTTAAATATATATATATATATATATATATATATACATATATATATATATATGTTGAGCTTCTTTAACATAGTTCTCATTTTATTCAATGTTAAAGTATGAGTAGCAGATTATTTAGTACTGTGAAAAGGATGTTGTATAATTATAAAAGTATTCTAAAATATGCCATCTGAACTGCAGAATTTAAATGTAGTAATTTTATTTCACCCTTTTATATGTATGTTCTAAAAAAAAGTAGTTTTTTTTTTTTTTTTTTTTTTTAGTAAAAAAATTAAAGTGTTAAAAAATGTCATCATGAAATATGTATATATATATATATATATATATATATATATATTGAGCTTTCTTAACTTAGTTCTGATTTCATTCAATGTTAGAGAATGAGTCGAAGATTTTTTAGTACTGTGAGAAGGATGTTGTATAATTATAAAAGTATTCAAAATATGCCATCTGAACTGCAGAATTTAGATGTAGTAAGTTTATTCCGCCTTTTTTATATATATGTACTAAAAATATAGTTTTTTTTTTTTTTTTTAATAAAAAATTAAAGTGCTAAAAAACGTCATCATGAAATATTAATTTATTTTAATAAATGAATTATAATTAAAAGTACAATAACAAACAGTCATAAATTGATATCACAGGATATCTGATCCTAACAATTGGAAAAATAAATATCCATTGCGCAAATAATAGTAATCAATACAGTTTACTTGATAAAAGTTTATATTTCATTTATTTATTTATTTTTTCTTGAATTATTATTCAAAGAAAGTTTTTTATAAAGTGTTCTAAAACACTAATAGTGAGATATTTTGAATCAAAGCTACTCAAAAATTGCGTGAAAAATATGAAAAAATGTAGTCATTCACTTATTGCTTCATAATATAACTCATCCCTTCAATATTATTCAGGCCAAAAAATTTATGTGTAGTATCAAATTTACAAATCTATTAATTTGAATAATAAATAACATGGTGCGACATTCACACTACTTTCCTTTACCCTGCATTTGTATAAAAAGAGATCATTATATTTCATCTATCTATCTAATTTTTCATCTCTATCCTCTTCATATATATACAGTATACTAAAAAAAAAAAAAAAATCCGCACACTTCGGGACCAAAAACTGTACATTTTTTTTAATTTTGTGGATTTCCGTTTTTTTTTTTTTTTTTTTTTTTCCCTATACAATTCTAAATTACAGTTTTTATGATATAATGATTATTTTAAAATAATAGTGATATAAATAAGTATGTAAAATATGCATAATAATAATAATAATAAGCAATTAAAGATTAAAAAATATACGAAGTTTTATATTGCATAATGTTTTTTCAATTAAAAAATAAAAATTTGCCTTATTATATAAGATACAAAATTTAAGTATAAAAATATTTGATATAATTGACTTGTGCATTATAATATATATATATATATATATATATATCACTATGTTTAGAAATATAAATAAAACTTTTTTTTTCAGTCTTTGAATAGTTATTATTATTAATTTATTTCAAACATAAATGACCTAGACCTCAAATAAAATTGCCTTTATCTGTCTCATTCGGCACCTAAAATATAACTATTGAATTAAGTACTATCTCCATTTTCTTTCCCTTGGAATCTTTACTTTGAATTTTATTTGTTTATATTGATTGTAATGTGCGAATTTCTGGCAGTCTACTGTATATGCAGACTCTCAAAATCTTTCCTCCTTCTTCTTTTTTTTTTTTTTTTTTTTTTTTATTGGATCTTTCTTATTTGTAATTTTTTCTATAAGCGTAAGAAGAAAGTATTTGATTCGTTTTTAATTTAATGTTAAATCTGGAATAATGTTTATTCATATTTATTCATATGACTCTGGCGTCAACCATAAACATAGTATAACTTATATTTTTTAATAAAAAAAAAAAAAAAAAGTTATATAATTATAAATGATTTTACACGGAAAATTATTAAAACAGAGCTAAATAAATGATTATAAATCATAAGATTACATTGTATTATTAAGATAATAGTAGCATTATTTAAATGTAAGTTTTCGCCCCTACATATAGAAAATTCAATTACACTTATGAATGTAACATTTAAATTTTATTTCCAACATGGAGAAATATTTATTTCATTTCAAAAGAAATGTTGTGAACTTGTTTAAAAGCAAAGAAGTAAAAGTTATCTTTCAACTGCAGGATTAATGTCAAAACATACATGAGTATTGTTAAAAATACAACCCCAAAGATCTGGTTGGGAATCAATTGTATTTGCTTGTAAACTATTCTTATCCGTTCAACCCACATGTCAATCAAAGAGTCTGCGAAAGGAGGGAAGTGAAATCTGGAATAAAACGGGCCTGACCACTCAGCCCTGGAAATATGTATCTAAGAAAAGACGGGTTCAACGCTTCAGAGACGAAAATCTTTATCAAGAAAAAGAAGGGCCTGACCATTTACGAGACACATTTCAAATCCGGAAAAAGACGGGCTTAACGCTTATAGGGTTAAAGGGAAGCGAAATATTTTCCTGGCAGTTGCGATTTATTTTACCTAGAGGGTTGAAAATACAATTGCCATTAAAAGTTTCCTTATATACTTCATGAATAAAATATGTCCTGATGTGTTATAGAGATACTTATTTATTCATTTATTTATGCGGTTGTAAAATTTATGTAGCTGTTCTAAACCTAATATTTTTGTTTTAAAGTATAGAAAAACTCCACCTTTTTACCATAGATATTGGACTGAATATATCTGTCTGTAATTCGTATGATGTTAAAAAAAGGAAAAATGTTTGTATTTATAGAATTTGAATTTTTTTTTTTTCAGCTTTTCAAATGCATGGAAATTGTGCCCTTTTTAAAATGTTTTGTTTGATTCAAGCTTGGTTTAAAATCTATAGATGAGAACGAAATAAGATATTTTAACATGACATAAATTTTGATATTGTTATTATTTATTTATTTATTTTATTTGACCTAAAATTATCTTTGTTAAAAAGATTTGTCTTCCCGTTAAAAAAAAAAAAAAAAAAAATTTTTTTAAATATGTTTTAAATATGTTTTTTTTTAAATATGTTAAAACTTTACAACTACAAATTAGCATAAAAAATTCTGTGTTAGAAACATTTTGATTTAGATTATTACATTTTCATAAAGGTTCCATTTAAAAATGTTACAATTACATAAATACTTACTCCAGCCCTTCAATGTTCTTTTTTGTTGAGGTTTATTTTAATTTTTATTTATTTATTTTAATTTTTATTATTTATTTATTTATAAATTAAAACTCATTTTGGACTCTATGTGAAACGGAATAGGATTTGAGATTTCATCTATTTACGATTTTTACTATTTATTCATTTATCGATTGATTGATTGATCATTTGATGTGTAACATTTAGAAAAAATCTGTGACTGATATCTTGAAACCAAATTGTGACTCGAGTAAAAATAGTTCCATGTCATCATTATAAATTATAGTTTCCTTTTCTAGCGTGTTCTAAAACCCCCTATTAGAATTCTAGAGCATTTTCCTATATTATCGTGATCAAACTTATTTAAAAATCTCTGCAAATAAATGTGAATACAAGAAGCAAGTTTTAGTAAATATAATTTTTGTTTATGTCCCAATTCTAGGAAACTGAGAGAGAATTTTTAGCAATACAAATCATAATATTCGTAATATTTGTAATAGTGTTTTACAAATCTAGAAAAGTATAGAGCAGAAATTCTAGATAATTTCGTGTATCCAGGTTATTTGTTTATCTTACACCTATAATTCGAAAATCTATATTTCTATATTCAGAATCTATAGTCAGAAAATGATTACGTTTTGAGGTCCCCTAAAAACGAAAATCATGTTTTTAGCAAATGGTCTGAGCGTATGTCTGTGTGTCTGCGTGTATGTCTGTGTGTCTGCGTGTATGTCTGTGTGTCTGTGTGTGTGTGTCTGTCTGTTATCAGCATATCTCAAGAACAAATAGTAGCAGACATTCCAAACTTGGTATTCTAAATGTGTATCATATATAGATGCTACAGTAAGCTTTTCGTTAAGATCAAGCAAATGATTCGTGTACAGGGACAATCAAGAGAATTCTAATACATAACGTTTATGGGGGAAATTGCAGGTAATTAGAGTTTAACGTCTATAGACTGCACTAAACCAAATTAAACGAATATATATATATATATATATATATATATATATATATATTGTAATAGAGATAGTCAACTGAGAAAAAAAAATTGTGTATGTAGGAGCCTCGCCTCCCCCCCTGGGGGTGGGGGAAGTCCCCCCTCGAGGGGAGTAAATTTTCATGATGGGTATCTTTCAAAAGAGCTCGCCAATACCTTTAAAACGAATGGTTGAACCATCGATCTGCGATAATTTAAAACAAAGTTTTTGATTTTTTTCACTTTTAACAAAAAAAAAAAAAAAACCTTTAGAAAAAAATTGTTTTTTTTTTTTTTTTTTAATATTGAGAATAACATGGACATTTTTTGGATATTTAGTGTTATACTACTTCTCTAATATAGAAATCGTTTGCATTATCATGAAAGATAATTTTTCTCAATAATTATTTTAAAAAATTACTTTTTAAAAACATAATTATTTTTTAATAACCGAATTAAATTTTATATAATTCTAGGTGCATTAATGAAACGGGGGGTTGAGGGGGGCGGTAGCCCCCCTCACACAGAACTAATTATCATATAAAGCTCTTCCGAAGCCTAATTTGAATTGTTGAACACAGGTTTACATAACATCGTTATCTTACCTGTTAATCTCCAACCTGTATTTATAGCATTAAATTTCAGGGTAAGAGAAAGTCGTGTGAGTGACACACCACATTATTTTTTTTGAGTGAAATAAAAAGCGAATTGTTTCAATTCTGGAAAACACATAGGTAAATACAAATTTCTGCGTATAATCCGTACATAAAATATGTCATTCCTCCACCAGAAATTTTGTTTAACAAAAAAATCTATATTATTTCGAAGAAACAGCTCGTACAAATAGAACCTCGTTTGTTAATTAAAGCTTCTGGTGCAGAACTGACTTACCTGACCTGCGGATTATACGCAGAAAATTACGGTAAGTAAATAAAAATGTATTTAGGTGAACTAATATGTCGCGTCACACTGTAAAGAAAGGATGGGAAATACAAATATTTAAAATTTACTGATGTTTCAAATGCTTAATAAGGTCTGCTGACTCTCAGATAACTTTAATTCAATTCAAGTGCAGTATCTTGAGTTCTCTAAAGAAAAGAAATGTAAATCAACTATAAGAACTGCTTTTCTTACAATTGTAGCTATAGCTTGAGTAGCTATTGTTTCAAATGCCTGGGGAAAAGAAATTAAATTTCTGATAAAAGAAGATATATGATGAAGAGAAGACAAAAGAAAATCTCAGAAATATTAAAAGAAAGAGAAGTCAACTGAAAATTAACAAAAAACATCCTTATCTATTGGCTTGAATGAATCATTAGCGAGCAAATAAAGCTTTTAAAATAAAAATCTAGAAGTATTTATGCTTCGAAAAGTCGCTATTACAGTAATAAAACGAACTAATAGTACATGTTTCCTTACGAATTATTACGTTAATTAAAATTATAATTCCATTCTTCAATATCATACAATTTTTTTTAACTCTTAAAATTTTTAACTTCGATAAAGGAAATTATAGTTTACCACACGTTTTCTTTCGTATGCTATATTAAAAAATTCGAAACAGTTTCTATTATATCTAAAACTTTTTAGAAGTCACAAAAATAAATTTACTTTTAAATTTTAAACTTCTTGTTTAAAAATAGAGTGTTGTAGAAAATATTAATTACATTTCGAACCTATTTTTACTTCCATTACCCTACTACCGTAGGTAATGGAAGTATTGTATTCGGTCTGAAAATTCGATATCGGGTTTTCACCTGATTTACACGTTTTAAGGTCCCCTGAGTCCAAAAAAGTGGTTTTTGGCAATTGGTCAGTGTGTATGTATGTGTGTATGTGTGTGTGTATGTATGTGGAGAATCTTCTGGCTATTATAGCTCAGAAACTAATAAAGATAGAGCTACGAAACTTTAGAATTCAAATACGTCTTGGCTACAGATGAAATTTCCAAATTTTGGTGAAAATTGAAAAACTGGAAGTGGGACATCGGAAACCGGAAGTTGGACCGTAAGTCCGTATCTCAAAAACGGCTCTAACGATTTTCTTCAAACTTGCTATATAAACACTCTATTAGATGTCCTTTCGAATGATATAGTTGGTTATTTCAAGGAAATTGATAGGCGTCCTGTATAAATAGCTCAATTTCAGGCCTCCCAAGGGCGTTCCTTTAAAAACGGTTGTACGGATTTTTTTCAAACTCGCCATTTTAACTCAATTTTAAATATGCTTTTGTATGTAATTATTGTTTTCCTGTCAATAATTGAGTTTAACCGGAAATGGGACATCGGAAACCGGAAGTGGGACCGTAAGTCCGTATCTCAAAAACGGCTCTAACGATTTTCTTCAAATTTGCTATATAAACCCTCTATTAGATGTCCTTTCGAATGATATAGTTGGTTAGTTCAGGAAAATTGATAGGCGTCCTGTATAAATAGCTCAATTTCAGGCCTCGCAAAGGCGTTCCTTTAAAAACGGTTGTACGGATTTTTTTCAAACTCGCCATTTTAACTCACTTTTAAATATGCTTTTGTATGTAATTATTGTTTTCCGGTCAATAATTGATTTTTTGTGAAAGTTGGTATCTTAAAAACGGCTCTAACGATTTTCTTTTTTGGTCACTTTTATGTTTTCTGATCACATTATCTCTCAAAAATGCACATAATACATGTAATAGCGGGTAATGGAAGTCGTGTGGTTGTTTCACACCAGATTTTTATCTTTCCAATGAATATATTTAGTTACCTTTTTTCGCTAAGGGTTAATTATATTTTAATCAAGGATATATTTATACTTTTTTTGTAGTTCATTGTATGCATTTAAATAATATTGAGACTCAACTTGGATTTAAGACTAACAATACAGTCTAATAATATGTTAAAGTAATTGACCAAAACTAAAAAAAAAAAAAAAAAAAATCATTTCTGGTTTTTAAACATAATCGATAGAGTTTTATAAGTGAAATGACCAAGAAAATGTTTTAAAAATAATAGAAAATATAAAAATATATTGAAAATTTAGAGAATGTTTATATATATGCGACATATTAATTATATGAATGATCATTCATGATTGTATAAATGATATTCATATGAATATCGTTCATATATGTGACTTTCATATATAACGCGCTTAACTACGGCTTATAATAAAAGATGATTCAACGTTATCATTTAATAGCCTATTTTCAGATACATTATTTAGCGTCTGTGGCGAATATAAGATGGCGAATTAATGCACTTATAAATTATATAAGAGAAGATAAACATAAGTGAATATTATAATTTTGTTTTAAGACATTTTTTTCTACGTAAATTTATCACATATTGATTCTAAAGATTTTATTTATTTTTACCATTCTAATTTGAAATATAAAGCATTATTAAAAACATTTCAATTTCTGAGTATCATATGTACAGTTAATTTTAAAATGTCAATATTGTTCCATGCGGTATATTTAATAACATATCATGGATATTTATACAGTTTTCAACTACTAGAAGTAAAAAAAAAAAAAAAAAAACAGTAATTTGTAATAAAAATCTTTTATAATCTTTTATAAATTGCTTTTTAGCTGTAAACCATAGTTAAAATGAAGTATGATTTTTTAAATTTATTTTTCCCTTAATTTATTTAAGAGAAGAAAGAAGTAAAACATTTCTAAATTGATTTAAAAATAATCAGGCATTTAAGGGTTAAATTACCGTTTGCTGGTGTCATATATTGCAGGCAATATAATGCGTAAATACTACACAATTTCATTAAAATTTCTGCCAACAATGAACCTTCACATAGCATTAAAAAAAAAAAAAAAAAAAAAAAAAAAAAAAAAAAAATTATTAATAAAACAAATTAAAATAAAGATAAATTGAAAATTAATTTGATAAACAGTTAAAAAAAAAAAAAAAAAGGGTATTTGTTGAAAATAAATATTTATAATTTCTGATGTAATACGATAAAAGTATTTTTAATTAATTACTAACCTTTCAGTTAATGGAAAAAATGAGTATTTAAAATTTGTTAATAACGTAAAGTTGTTTTAAAAAGGCATATGTTTTCTGGTGTGGCACACACACACACGACTTTCTCCTACTCTGAAATTTAATGCTATAAATACAGATTGGAGATTAAGGCTTAAGATGGTGAGAACAGTTATATATACCTGTGTTTAAAAGAATTCAAACTAGGCTTCGGAACAATTTTATTTGAGAAATATTTCTGCGTGAGCTACTACCCCTTTCCCCAACCCCCGTTTCATTACTGTATCTACATTTATATGGGATTCAAATTTGTTATCAAATTTAAATGTTCATTCATAATTATTCAGATAATTTTTACCCGCACCATTCCTTGAACCTTAGCAGTCATGATTGAACTTTTCAAGCAACACATCGAGAAAACAATATACCGTCTTCCTCTAGAATGTATAAGTGGCCATTTTCTAAATTCCTTAACAAGAAATATAGATTTTCGAACTATGCGCATAAAGCACGCAAAAAAAACTGAATAGACGAAATAATCGAGAATTTCTAGTTTACACTTTTCTAGAGAGTGAAACAAAATTCTGAATATTCGGAATCTTTTGTAATGTGAGAAATTCTCGCTTGATTTTCTAGAATTCGGTAATAAAACAAGTTTATATTTGCTGAAACCCGCCTCTTGTAGTCTCATTTATTTGCAGAGATTTTTAAATAACTTTGCCCTCGAGAATATAGGCAAACGCTCTAGAATTCTAATAGGGGATTCTAGAACTCACTTTCCAAGGGAACTAGAATTTATAAGGATGACATGGGACTATCTTTTATAGAGCCACAATTCAGATTCTAGATGTCAGTTACAGAATTTTTTCTCAGTGCAGATTTATTTTAACTTCAAAATACAACACATGAAATGCCTGAAATTATTTGATTTTAAGTTACTCTGATAAGAGACTGAGACAAAGATCTAAAGTTAAAAACTTCACTTTGTTATTTCGGAAACCTAAAAACGTGTAGTGTATGCAAAAAACAAGCGATGAATATTTGGAGTAAAAAATACTTTATTTACAGTATGCGTATGAAGAATTAATTTCAATTCCTCAGCAGCGTACCTGGGCATGGTAAAACATTATAGTAAAGTACTTCCACTAAGTACTTCCACTTCCTTAGCTTTTGCCTGTGATTAACTGTTTCCTGCTTAACTATTGCCCTGTATATCTTCTCAAAATTATATACGCACTACATTGTGTACTTAAATAGAATCCTACATTAATGGCACACATCACAACCTGAAATGCGCTTTCATCAATTTCTACGTATTATCCGACTATATTCCAGTTATTTTGTGTAGCCTTGTAAATGAACAATGAATGATTTTCGTACAATATTCTACATAAATTATGCTTTTATGCGCATAAAAAATATATATTCATTTCATTTTGTGTAGAGAACTCTATAGATGCTAATTTCTATTTACCCGTAGACGTAATGTATTTGAATTCTCCTGGTTGTCCTTGTACACAAACGATTTGCTTGATCTCGACAAAAAGTTTAGTGTAGCATCTCTAAAAGATACAGATTTAGAATACCGAGTTTGAACTTTTTGCTATATTTGTTCTTGAGGTAGGCTGATAACAGACAGACACAACCACAGATCAACTGCTAAAAACCTGTTTTTCGGATTCAGGTGATCTCAAAGTGTGTAAATATAACAAAAACAATTGACCCAAAAACAATATTTTCTCTACCATACATATGGGTAAGAAAGCGTAAAAATCTGTAATCCCACTTTTAAAAATATATTTTCAGAAAACAATCCGTATTTGTTAGAATAAATGTTAAAATCAGAATAAACAAATAAATAAAATTTATGGTATCGTCCTTACTTTAAAGTGAAAAAAAAATTCAATATAAATAAATAGATATTAATTGAATTACTTTTTGTGTGTAAAATACTAAAAGCAACACTTTGGTTAAACCCAACGTAATATCATAATGTTTGTTGTTAACCCTTTTAATCACAAAATTTATCATAACATTTGAAAAAACAAAAAAAAAAAAAAAATTGGTTAATTAAATAAATATGAATAAACTTTAACAATATATATGTATGTATATATTGACTAATATAAATATGCGTATTTTTCAAAAATAACTTAACATATATATATATGCTGTAAAACGTTTTCTATCATTGTTCTATTTTTTTTTTTTTTTTTTTTTTTTTTTTAATATGTAATCTTAGAAAACATTTGTATTTGTTAAGGTAACAATTAAAGAAAAATAAGTTAATAAATAAATAAACAATATAAATAAATTAAAATATAATAAATTTACAATCTTTACATCTAATTATAAAATAGCATTCAAAATTAGTAAATAAATGCTAGTTTATTTTTATGAGCATTTTATCATGAGAACTTTATTTTAATTAATGAAGAAGTCATTTGAAGTATTTTTCTAACATATTGATAAAAATCATTAATCATCAGGAAATATTTACCGTATCATCAGTATTCTCTTCCTCGGTGGTGTACCATTTCTCATGTTCTCAAAATCACTCATACTGTAATCAGAGTTTGGAGAAGATGCCACTGCTGTAATGAATGAAGTACTTCATTGCCCAGCAGGGAATAAGAAGCATGGAAAATTTAATAAACATGTGTCTAGCAGAGTACGTACAGTCTGTCATTCTTTATAAGCTTCAAAGTTCCCAGTAATTGCAAATTTTACTTAACATTTTGTGTTAAATATAGTAATATCAATACTGAAACATCCTTATATTCGTGAATTCTCTTTTCTTTTAACAGATCCTTTTGGTTAATTTCTCTCTTTCCATTTTTATTATTTGATGAATGTTTCTATTGGATTAATGGATTATGCAAATTATCTCATCGTTAGGCTTATGTGTTATGTGTGTCATTTCTCTCCTGCGTATGTACTTTAACATGTTTTTACTACTCAGTGTACTTAAATTAAATTATCATCGTGACAGTAATTTTATTCGAAATACATCTCATTTAAAATTTCATATGTTGGTATTTTCATCTATCTTTCATTTGCTGAGTGTTGTAAAGGAATTAAATTATTCAAATTATATATATATATATATATATATATATATATATATATATATATATATATATATAATTACTCAATGAATTTTATCGTTAATGAAAATGCTCAGACGTTAATTCTTAATCGATTAATCGTTGTTTTGGCATTTTCCTATTCTCCATTTTGTGTAAAAGTTTTACATGTGGATACTCTGAATTTTTATAGTTTTTCTCTCTCTGGATTCCTTGATGATTTGATTCAATAAATTATTTAATTTCTGTTTCAAAATTCTTTTGCTGCCTCGATCGGGGTTGAAACAATATAAATTGCTATGATTAGTTATATTGTTTTACGAAATCGATGCAGCTTTTACAGCTTTATGAAGTACATGTACCCTGCAGAGTTTATACTTCAAATTTTAACCATTTTTGTCCAATTATTATTTCTGTGGTCTTTTACTTACTTTCTCCGTCATTAAGTTTTTTTTTTTTTTTTTTTTTTTTTTTTTTTTAATTATTATTATTATTCATGTCGGTGTAAGTAATTTAAATTGTTTTTGTTTCTTATTGGTTCTTAATCTGTTTCGCAACATTTTTGTGTCAGTCTTACCTAGATGTTACAATCAGTTCTATTTTTGTTGTGTTGATATTGTTTTGCATCTATTAATTGCTAAATTTTAAGGTTAAATTTTATTACGATATCTATCATTTATATATTGTATATATATATATATTTAGTGCATTATATAATTTTGAAATATATATTTGAAGCAAAATTACATGAAAATGTATAAAAAGAAATATACTGTTTATTTTATTAATGTTAGAATATTATTAATTTTTACATTCTTTTTTATTCATGTGAAAAAAAAAAAAAAAAAAAAAAAGTAAATAATTTCAATTTCTAATTAATTTGTATATCCGCGAATATTTCCAACTGGATATAAACATTTTTATGTCTATATCTATCTTTCACTTTATTAAGAATATTCTTCATCTAGGATCATAGAAACGTTCTTTATGCATACGGGTTATAAGTATTATGTATGTACAGGGTGTCCCATTAGTGTGTAGACAGTTTAAAAATTCATAACTATTCAATGAATTGATAGAATTGAACGCGGTTTGCGAAAAAATCATTCTCGTAAAGGGGGATTTTTTTCTTTTTCTTCTTTTTTTCTTTCTTTCTTTTTTTCTTTCTTTCTTTTTTTTCTTTCTTTCTTTTTTTTTTTTTTTTGGTAAAGAAAAAAATATAGATAAATTTTTTATCGACGATAGTTAGACAAATAGTTAAATTTTTAGCATGCATGTGAAAGAAAAATATGCAAATGCGAAAGTCCTATAAATTACACAATTTTGTGATTAGAACAGTTTATTTCTCTTTTTGCCTCCTATTTGTGCATACATGAAGTTTTAATTGCGATGCTGACTTGGTGGATAAAGCGTTATTAGTGAAGAAGATTCCCTCAGGTAAGAACCACCGGCTGAAACTGCAGTTAGCAGTGTCATAACTTGTTTGAAAACTGTAATATGTGGTGACGACGGACACATAGAGTAGTATCTATATGCCTGTAAACATTTGCATGTGAATAAGTGAAAATGTGTTATCTGGTCTGATTTTTCATGAAAATGTGTAATCTGGACACGCACAACTCCTCTGTTGACAAATAGCCTGATTATTATTTTTATTTTACCAAAAATATCTCCCTTCACGAAAATTATTTCTTCTCAAACCGCGTTTAATTCTATCAAATCAGTCAATAGTTACGAATTTATAAAATGTCTACAGACTTATGGGACACACTGAATATAAATTGTCTCTTTTATACTTTCTGCATCACTTTTTATTATCAAATGAGTTTGGCTAGAACCAGATAATGAAATTTAAATTTTTTAATTTTTACCTTTATCGCTATGTTTTTATTTAATTAAATACTATATTAAGCATAAAATTTGTGAAATTTTTAATTCTTAATTAAGATAACATAGGATAGAACGTAAAATTCTACTAATTGCGCTGAAAAAGTAAGTTTTACTTGTTTTTCTACAAGTTGCAACATTGCGAAAAATCAGCGAAACAAGAACAGACGGTAACTGAGTTCCATGGCTTCCAAACGATAGCAATTTTATTTTTGTAGCTGCAATCGTTGCTGCATAGTACAAGAAGGAAATGGCGCGTCTTGTGGAAACTTACTTGAACATTGAAGTTACTGGAATATTACGTTTTTATGGGCAAAACAAGGCATAAATACGTATATTCATCGTCAAATATCGGTAGTGCAATGTGCTCCTACAATGTCAAATCTATCCGTTGTGAAATGATTCCAGAAGCTCAAAGACAGTCCTACAGACTTAATCAAAGCGGACAGGCAGGTAAGGCTTTTTTATATTTTTTTAGCACCGCAATTTCCAAAAAATAAAATTCACACATAGTTCGTATAGTCCTTTAATTTTCTTAATTTTCTTTACCAGTATAATTATTTAGCTAATTTTGGTATTAAAAAAGCCTTAAAACTTAACATGAAATATTTTGCATAAAAATACTGGTGGGAGAGTCCTTGAAAACAGGCATGTCCGTACGAACCATGTTATAATATATTTACTCAGGCAAATCAGCATTTTGCTTGCATAAAATTATTTTAAATGTTATGTTGCAGAAATAGTGGTACAAGAATAATAATAATAATAAAAAAGTCACCAGTTGCAGCTTTGGGTAAGGAATGCTGAAAACGATAAATAGATGAAACATGGAGCAGCGAGTAGAACACATTTCTTTTAGGAATTGTGGAGTAAGTGTCGCACACATCGCACAGTAATTGGGAATATCATTTGGTAGTGACCATTTCACCAGTCTGACACCAATCCTGGTCTAAGCTAGCTTTGGAACCGAGGTGCGAGTTTCTATCGCCAGGGCATCTAAAGATTAGTGCAACGTTCTGACATATGCCTGATCATCTGAGAGAATGTGTAGAAAATAGTGTTCTGTATGTGTGCCGTAATATACTTTAACGAATATCAAAATAAAGTGTAATTTGACTTGTTGGCGCGTAACTTATTTTTGAACGTTACTGGTGTATACAATGATATAAATATCATTAGCAATATTAATTAGAAGTTAAAATCTTAGAGCATATATATGACTAGAGAGTGCATTCAGTATTCAAGTTCATATCTAAAGGGTAAACAAGATTGAGAGTGATTTTCCATCGATCACGTGACGAGTGAAACGGCAAGATCAGTCCGCTATTGGATGACACATCGAAAAAATTTTGACATCCTTTTTCCTAAAATTGCTTGAGTAGAGTGACAAATGACCTTAAATGGTTAAAAGTTTAAAAGCACTCGTCACGGGGTTTCTATGTTGTTTACATCCTTCGATGAAGGATGTGCTCTCTAGCTGTTAAATGCTCTAGGGTTAAAACACTAAACGGCATTGTCTTCTCTCCAAATATTATGAAAACATTCTAAGTGGATAAATGGTAATTATTTGAAATTTTAATGCCTTAGAGAATAGGAAATTCATTTTAATCCTGCTGCTGTGTTCGAATCTTTTTCAACACAAAATCGACCTACATAAAATTTTGTATCCTCATGCACCTGAATATACGGTTTCTACAGAATATACATAAATGTTAAAATTGACAAAAGAAATATTATCAAATATTTAATTTACTTATTCTGATATATTTTATAAAAATAGTTCAAGGTTTATAAGGTAAGTAAAATGCACTTACCTTGTTTATGAGTATCCTCTTTTATTTCAGCTTTCAGTAACAAGATGTAGTATTTCATAAATGAAAATAAATCAGTTGGCGTTTCAGGAACTATCGTATGAGTTGACTGATGCTGTTTAAATATAATTTGAAATAAATTAAATAATGGTTTTAATTGAATTAAACCAGCCTCCTTTAGCTTGGTTTATGAATAAGAAATATATATATATATTATATTATATTGTGGGAATAAAAAGATGAACCCACGTGTGTTCCTTTTAATTACATTTTTATTACCAAACTGAACATCAAAGAAAAAAAAAACGAACATACATCATTACATGTACATAGAACACAGACGGCCAATCAGAACAAATGCGTCACAGCGACGCCGTAATGTAGATGTATATATACATGAAGAAATAAAAGAGTCAAATGAAATGTTTTTAGAATAATATGAAAAAGAAAGTTTTTGTAATTATTGAAAGAATGTCATTTGAGTTTATTTCTCACCAACACCCCTGCGTAAACTCGATGACATTTAATCACAGTTCAACAAAGAAATTCGCAATTTTCGAAAAGAATGTCTCGGCAGAGGCTTGGTGAGTATATCAGCGATCATATTTTCCGTACTTACATACTCAATCTTTATTGTGCCCTGCTCATCAAGGTCTCGAATCAGATGGTACCTTAGCTCGATGTGCTTAGTTTTCTGTCGAAACTTGTCATTTTCAGCCAATTTGATGCAAGAAAGATTGTCTTCATAGAGTGTAATAGGACAATTTTGTTGCATATCAATTTCTTCAAAAAGGTTTATAAGCCATTTTACTTCTTGCGCGGCACTTGCTGCAGAAATATATTCCGCTTCCGCTGATGACATCGATACAGATTTTTGTTTTTTGCTTGTCCAGTATACAGTATTTGCTCCTATGCAGAACAAATTTCCTGTTGTAGACTTACGATCACTAGGATCATTTCCCCAGTCGGAATCTGCATATACCCTGAAGACAGGTTCTTCAATATTATTATATGTCAATTTAAGATTAATTGTACTTTTTAAATATCTAATTAACCTTTTTACCGCTTCCCAATCTTTTGCTCTTGGGCGCTCATTTCTTCTACTCAAAATATTTACCGCGGCGTTAATATCCGGACTTGACACGGTTGAAATATATAACAATGCGCCTACAGCCTGTCTATATTGTGTATTTTCTGGTAAAAGGTTTTCTTCGTCATTTAATTTTATGTAACCTGTCTCCATAGGAGTGTCTGTAGGTTTTGAATTTTCTAAACCGTATTTGACTATAAGTTCTTGTATTTTGTGTGTCTGATCAAGAGTCATTGTATTTTCATTAGGACGATTAATATTTATCTCAAGATATTGTTTTGCTTCTCCCAAGTCTGTTAACGGGTATTCTTGTTTTAGTTTGTTTACAATTTCATTTATTTGTTGATCATTCCCCGCTATTAACAAATCATCGACATACACAAGTACATAAGTAGTTACATCGTTTTGTTTACGGTTATAAAGACACTTGTGGAATTGACTTTGATTAAAACCTAAGTTAAGTAATGACTCATTCAATTTTAAATTCCATGCTCTCGCGGCCTGCTTTAGCCCGTATATTGCCTTTTTTAATTTACACACCTTATGTTCTTCCCCGGATACCACGTATCCTTCTGGCTGATGCATATAAACATCTTCACTCAATTTGCCATGTAAAGATGCAGTCTTGATATCAATATGTCTAAGACTTATTGCCAAAAAACTTCTCAAAGTTGTGTGAGACGCCACTGGGGCGAAAGTCTCATCGTAGTCTATTCCATATTTCTGTGAAAAGCCCTTTGCAACCAGCCTAGCTTTGTATTTTTCAACACGGCCCTGACTGTTATATTTTGCTTTGAATGCCCATTTGCATCCTACTATTTTCATCCCTGGTGAAACCTCAACTAAATCCCAGGTGTCATTCTGCTTGAGTGCATTTATTTCATCTAATGTAGCATTGATCCAATTTTCCTTTTCTACAGGGTTTTCCAAACTTATTATATCATCCCAGCATTTTGGTTCACTTATTCTTTCATTGTGTATTGTGAATGCGAATCTATCTGGTGGTACCCCTTTATTAGATCTTTGTGATCTACGTGGAATATTTTGTGAATTATCTGACACAACACTATCATTAGTTTCATCTATCTCTAAGTCTATTATTTGCAAATTTGGTGAGGGATTTTTATTATCACATTTCTCATCATTGTTTTGTGATGTTTCACATTTAAGTATCGCTTGTTTTTCATTTTCTACAAATTTTACGGTTCGACTAATAATTATGTTTTTGCCATTTGTGCAGATCCTATATCCTTTACTTCTATTATCGTACCCTACGAATATACCTTCCTGTGCCGTATTATCTAATTTTCCCCTGTGTACCTTTTGTACGTATGCAAAGGCACGACAACCAAATGGTTTTAACATCGATAGGTCAGGTTTTCGACCTGTCCATAATTCATAAGGTGTCAATTCACACGAAGATGTTGGGAGTCTATTTTGCAAGTAAACTGCGGTATTTATTGCCTCCCCCCAGAAAGAATTTGGTAAATTGCCATCCTTTAATAAACAACCTGCCATTTCAACTAAAGTACGATTTTTACGTTCAGCAGTTCCATTTTGAGAAGCTGAATAGGGAACAGTGAATTGGTGGTCTATACCTAATTTTGTTAAGTATTCATTTAATTCGTCCCGGTATACTCTCCTCCGTTGTCGGAGCGGATTGCATGCAAAGTTCGTCCGAACTTATTTGATGTCATTGCGATGTATTCACTAAATTTTGTAAAAACTTCATCCTTTTTTCTCAGTAGGTATATAACTGTAAATCTACTAAAATTATCAATAAAAGTTAAAAAATAGTATTTTCCACCGACCATGGGGGTTGTCATTGGTCCACACAAGTCAGTGTGTACCAACTCTAGTGCTTTAGTTGCCCTAAACTGAGCCTTTTTGGGATAAGGATTGTCCGTTAATTTAGTTAATATGCATGTTTCGCATGCATTATCATGTTTGCAGTTGTCTAGTTTTATCCCAACTGCCATGTTGTTGTTTACCAATTGTTTTATATGACTAATGTTTCTATGGCCTAATTTAATGTGCCATTTATCAATACAATTTTTATTTTCACATGTTTTTACCATGTTTATAGTGTGTGTTGTATCATAGTTAACTTTGCATTCGTATAAATTGTTATTAATGTAACCTTCAATTCATGTTTCTCCTTCGTGCATTATTTTGCATGATTTGTTTTCAAATATTGCTACACAACCATTTTCAGTAGCCTCTTTTACAGATATGAGGTTTGTCTCTATCTCTGGTACATATAAAACATTTTTCAATATTATAGTATTATGTGTGTTATTGGAATTTATGGTGTTTAATTTCACAGACCCATGACCCAGGGATTTTATCTCCTGTTCATTCGCGATTGTTACGCGTGAATTATTATGGGAAATTATATTTCTCAATTATTACCTTTACTTCCTTTGTGTGACGTCACTGCTATGTAGTTATGACGATATTACTACGTCACTGTTTGTATCATCCTTTCAATGTATGCGTGCGCACCTAACGCGCGCTAGTTAGTTTAGTGATTGAGTTGACGTGGAGCGGTTGTGTGAAAGACGGACGGTCTTCTCCGCTCGTAAAATATGTATATGTTAGTGTTTCTGTAATGTCCCTTTTCTTTATTTAATAAATGTCGTAATGTTATACTGGTCTGTAGCCGTTCCCTATATTTTTGGGGGCTCGACCTATCCCGTTAAATTCTACCCCTAGATAGACGTTACTAACGGAAAAGCCGCTATTTTGTTTTCAACACAGTAGCGTGAAGACGAATGTTTCATTTATTTTTTCTTAATAAAATGACTGACGAAGTATCCTATAGTTGATAAGACGTTTGAATAATATTTAATAGACGTTCTCAAGTGTTCTTCATTTTATCTTGAAATGTTCTTCGTTTCATCTAATGAACGTTATTCCATAACGGACGAAATTGTCCGTTTTTTTAAAATGAAATACCAGAGTTGCAAGTAATATTATTTTATATGCCAACATCATGCCGATGACTTGGAGTTTTTCAGTATTAGTGCTCCCTTCTTCATGATCGACGTATTCTTGTTCTTAAAGTGCTTCATTTCCGAAGTGATTCTATTTCAGGTTTTGTTCCTGATGTTTTTTTTTCTACCTTCGTTAGCTGCAATAACCATCGCTGCATCTGCATGGGACTGTCCTTAATGTCAGGTACGAGCATGCATTTTTTTTTCTCCTCTTTGTATGATAGTATATAAAAAAAAAAAAATATTTGTAGTTTAAATTTGGATTTAAATTAATTCATTGCCGTTTTACGCCCTTTAAAGATGACTTGCTTGTTGATTTTATATAACTAAAGAATTTTTTTCCCCCCATATTCAATTACTTTCCATGAATAAAAAGATATTCTGTTCCCCAATATTTATTTATTGTTCTTAAAATATATATGTTCTGGTTTTAATCCATTTTTTATTCCCCAATATTTACTTAAAAAAAAAAAAAAGAACAGTTTTTTTTTTATTTACTTCGGTTTTCTTATTTTATGTTTCTTGCATCCTAAAAATGGCTCTTAAATTAGGCGACCTTCCGCTAGTTGCAAATTCTTTGAAATATTCTAAAACAAATACCATAAAATTGCTAAACACGCTATTAGGATACCCAACATTTGACCATCAATCGCGTAAACGTATGCGAAATTTTAGCGGTTTTACTGCCGATTTCGACATTAATAAACATCAAGAACAAATTTTAAAATAATTTCTTTGTCCGATTTTATATCAATCGCTAATTCGCTACATTTAGTCAGACGAAGACGATCTCAGTGTAAATAATCATTCTGTTGAAACCCATTCTTCGATCGTTCCAAATAGTTCTGTTTTTCAAACCCAGAGCGAAACTTTCCCTTCGGGTGTTCAAAATATTTCTCCGAATGACGCTGCAGACGCAATGTCTGATTTGAGTAATCATTTCTGGTTTCTCCTCAGAGATTTAGCTAGCACATGTAGAACTTTTTCTGGAAATGATTCATATTCTATTCGTAATTTCTTTAATGACATTGAGGAACAATTCTGTTTATTTCCTAGTCTTACCGATCAACAAAAACTTATCTTTGCTAAACGTTTAATTAATGGTTCTGCTAAAACATTTTTATTTTCGCAACGAAATCTTAATACTTACGAGTCATTTAAAGCCGTTTTAATTTCTGAATTTTTGGATACCATACCATCCATCGAAATACATAAACAATTAGAAAACAGAAAAATGCGTTATAATGAAACTGCTACGCAATATTTTTTAGCGATGCGCGAAATTGCTAACCGCGGTAATGCTATTATTGACGATTCTTCGGTAATTCAATACACCATTCAAGGTATACAGGGTAACCCCTCTGAGAAAATTCTTCTCTGTGGAGCAAAATCTTTTTCAGAATTTAAGGAAAAATTGCGTATTTATGAAACTGCTCTTAATACAATAAACTTAAATCAACGAAATTTAGTTAATTATAAACAAACATATGACAGTCGAAAACGCAGTACTGGTCACACACAATCAGCTTTCACTCGCGAATACAAATTTAATACTGGTCCGGCATCTCAAAATAAATTACGTTGTTTCAATTGTAACGATATCGGTCACTTATCTAAATTTTGTCCTAACCGTTCTCGTGGCCCTAGGTGCCTTGCATGTGGTCTTTTTGGACACAAGTTTACCGATTGCCGCCGAACCGCTGCAAATGAAGGATCTCCTTCCAGAGATAGAGTTAACACTGTACATGAATCGCATGCTTCTCATATGTGTAAACAAGTTAAAATTAGTGGTAATGAATTAACTGGTTTGGTTGATACTGGTAGTCAGTTAACCCTTTTGAAACATTCTGCATGGTTAAAAATAGGTTCCCCACCTTTGTAAAAACTAATAAATCCTTAACTGGTTTTGGCTTTGCGCGTATACATGTTATCGGTATTTTAATTCTTTTATTACTATAGACGATCAAGAGTTTTCAGCAAGTATTTCAGTTGTGCCAGACGTGTCCACATTTTATGACCTTATAATTGGATGTGACGTCATCCAACAAGCGAACATTAGCATTTCACCCACCGGTGTTACTTTTTCTAGTTTTTCACAACAAAATGAGTGTACCGCAGATCCAAATTTTATCATGACGATCACTGACGATAATCCCAAATTTGATATTGGTCCTAATGTTTCACGACATATTCGTAACGACATTAACAAACTGTTGTCGACCTATAAACCTAATAAAATCAAAACTGCGAACATTGAGCTTAACATCACTTTAACTGACGATACACCTATTTTTCACTCACCCCGACGTCTACCCTTTACCGAACGAGACATTGTAGACGCACAAGTCTCTGAATGGCTTAAAGATGGTATTATCGAACCAGTGTCCTCCCCATATGCCAGCCAAGTTATAGTTGTTCGAAAAAAAGATGGTAAACACAGAGTTTGCATCGATTACAGGAAGCTCAATCGTAAGTTAGTTAAAGATCACTACCCCCTCCCCCTAATTGATGATATTTTAGATCGACTTCAACATGCAAAGATTTTTAGTACGATAGACCTACGTAATGGATTTTTTCATGTACCCGTAAAGAAACAGAGCCGCCCTTTCACTAGTTTTGTAACCCATAACGGTCAATTTCAATTTCGCTACATGCCTTTCGGACTTAGCTCCTGCCCTTCAGTGTTCATGAGATATATAAATGCCGTTTTTAGAGACCTTATTGCTGCCGGCATAGTACTCCCTTATATGGATGATCTTGTAATTCCCGCGAGTAACGAACATGAGGCCGTAGAACGTCTAAAAACTGTTCTTTAAACAGCAAGCGAGTACGGACTCGACATAAATTTTAACAAATGCCAATTTTTACATACCAAAATAGATTTCCTCGGTCACATAATAGAAAATGGTAAACTTTTGCCATCCCCTTCCAAAACTAAAGCTGTTTTGAATTACCCAGATCTGAAAAATGTTAAAGACGTACGTAGATTCCTTGGCCTTACAGGATATTTTAGGAAATTTATCCCTCATTTTTCTACCATTGCAAAACCCTTAAGTGATCTTCTGCGTAAGGACACCCCTTTTCAATTTCAAAATGAACAAAGAGCCGCATTTCAAAAATTAAAATATTTACTTTCCCAAGAACCAGTTCTCAATATTTTTAATCAAAATTCCCCTATTGAGGTACATACAGACGCGTCTATAGATGGCTTGGGGGCAGTCCTGTTGCAGAAAAACATGAACGATAATCAATTCCATCCAGTCTTCTATTTTTCGAAGAAAACATCTGATAACGAAATAAAGTACACCAGCTTTGAACTTGAAGTTCTGGCTGTGGTAGAAGCCCTCAAAAAGTTTAGAATCTACCTCCTAGGAACTAATTTCAAAATTATCACAGACTGTGATGCGTTCGTCAAGGCACTTAATAAAAAAGAAATAAATTCCCGCATTGCACGATGGGCTCTGTACCTTCAAGAATTCCATTACAATATTGAGCATCGAACAGGTTCCCGCATGGCGCATGTGGACGCTCTAAGTCGAGCTCCACAATGTTTCATCATCCAAGATAGCCTTCATATAAAGCTTTTGAAAGCTCAGCAATCTGATGAAGAAGTTCAAGCATTAAAAATGCTCCTGCAGTCCACACCTCATGATAATTACACTATAAAAAATAATCTTCTATATAAAACAGTGAACGGTGTTGATTTACTCGTCGTCCCTAACGACTTGCAGAATAGCATAATTAAAGAAGCGCACGAGCGTGGACATTTTGCAGCACTCCGTACCCAAGAGCTAATAAACAAAGATTTTTATATACCTCACCTCAAAGACAAAATCGAAAGTTGCATTAAAAATTGCGTAAAGTGCATACTCTATAATAGAAAACGAGATTTACCAAGATCGAATGGTCAAGTTGAAAATAAAAATTCTACTATCATCGCAGTCTTATCCAAACTATCATCCGACAACCCCGAAAAGTGGTTTTCCCATGTGCCTTCTCTCCAACAAATCCTCAATTCGACATTTCAAAGAAGCATAAAGACGACACCATTTGGATTACTATTCGGTACCAAGATGAAAAATAAACATGACATCAAGATCCTGGAGCTTCTCAACGACAAATCTACAAACACATTCCAGAGGCAACGTGAGGAGCACCGTATCGGCGCGAAAAAACAGATTCGAATAGTGCAAGAAGAAAATCGTAGACAGTATAACCTTCGAAGACGACCAGCTGCTAAATTCAAACTCTAGTTCTTCAAGACTTTCTATTTATTTTTTTTAAGAACTCTTCCTTGGACATTTTCGTGTGCACAATTAAACTTTTTTTTAAAATCATACGTTGAACTTGAACTTGCCAAAATAAGAAGAACTCTCCTTTTAACGAACTGTTTTTTTTTTTTTTCATGAACAAATTTTTTTCCCCATGAACATTCTTCAATACCTGATTTTTTTTGTGAAAATTATCTACCTATTTTTTTTCTACTTGTCTGTATGTATATTAACATCTTATCTTATTTTATTTTAGTATTTTGACGATATGATTCAGGTTTTGAGTGTAATATTTACAATATTTTCCATTTGGTAATGTATACAATTTTATTTTATTTTATTAATGCAGCTATATTATTACTGTATCTATAATTCTATTATGTAGTGTTGTATATCGTTAATTTTTTTTTTTTATTATTTCTTTTGTTTTTGTATAATTTAATTTTTTTTCTTATGGTTTAATAACCTTCAGGCGAGGCCGCCTGCTTGGTCATGATGGCCGATATGGGAAATTATATTTCTCAATTATTACCTTTACTTCCTTTGTGTGACGTCACTGCTATGTAGTTATGACGATATTACTACGTCACTGTTTGTATCATCCTTTCAATGTATGCGTGCGCACCTAACGCGCGCTAGTTAGTTTAGTGATTGAGTTGACGTGGAGCGGTTGTGTGAAAGACGAACGGTCTTCTCCGCTCGTAAAATATGTATATGTTAGTGTTTCTGTAATGTCCCTTTTCTTTATTTAATAAATGTCGTAATGTTATACTGGTCTCTAGCCGTTTCCCTATATTTTTATAATTAAATTCATGAAATTTACTCCTATCATTGCAAACATGCGTTGAACAACCCGAGTCTACATACCAATTGTTAGATTTCTCACCGATAAATAGAGTATATATTTTATCGTTCGATTTTTTGTTTTCACTCTCAGTTATAAGAGCCCTATCCGCGTTATGTCTGTCTTGAGAGTACATACCAGATTTGAAAGTTGATCTGGCATCTATGGCTTTTGTTTGTTTCGGAGTCTTTTCTTTATTTTTATTTTTAAGATGCCAGCATTCTTCAATTGTATGCGATTTTCTTTTACAATAACGGCAGAACTTTGAATTTTCTGGTTTTGGTTTAAATTTAACCTTTAACACTGAATTATTTTCAGATTTGTTTTCTTTTCTTTTAGAAAATTCATCAATTAATTTCGAGCGTATAAACTCTGGTACTAAATCTTTTTCGTCACGCGATTCTAAAGCAGTGATGAGTACATCATAACTTTGAGGTAAGGAACAGAGCATTAGGGCTGAAAGGTGCCTGTCATTAATTTCTTCAACGATTGATACTAACTTATCTCGTAACTAATAAATGTATGTTAAATGGTCGATCATATCGCCACCCTCAGTTAATTTCGTAGAGTAAAGCTTTCTTAGCAAAAATATTTTACTGCTGAGGGTTGAACGCTCATGTACAGCTTTTAATGCATTCCAGCATTCTTTAGCGGTTTGAAGGTTTTTGACATGGATAATCTGATTGTCCACTAATAAGAGGTTTATGATAGCACGAGCTTTTCTGTTTTTGTTATTCCATGTGTCAGTTATCGGATTGGGAGCATCGTTAATAACAACTGAATATAAATCTTCCTTTTGGAGAAACATCTCCAATTTAAACTTCCAGACGTCACAAATTTGTGCGTTAAGTTTTTTAATTATAGTGTCCTTGAGGATACTCATTTTAATATTTCAATTTTGTTTTCTTTCTTGTTTAAAATAACTGAAATTTTATATTTAATCATTCATATGTTTATTTTAAACATTCTTATATATTTTCACTTCTTTTGATTTTAATGTTTATACAGGTTTCTATACTTTCGTTTTGATATTCACTTCCGTTTTGAAGAAACAAAACAAAAATATTTATTTTCGCTTACATTTTATTTATTTATTTATTTATTTATTTATTATTATTATTATTTTAAATGTAGCAATTTCTTCAAATATGCAAAGAAAAAAACTTCTGTCAAGAATAAATTTAAAATTTCAATTCAGCGCGTCAGTGTCATAATCTGTTAAAATTGACAAAAGAAATATTATAAAATATTTAATTTACTTATTCTGATATATTTTATAAAAATAGTTCAAGGTTTATAAGGTAAGTAAAATGCACTCATCTTGTTTATGAGTATCCTCTTTTATTTCAGCTTTCAGTAACAAGATGTCGTACGTCGGTAACAAAAATGTCCGAACACTAGCAAAAATTCCTATGTCAAAAAAGTACACTTAATACAGTTTTGTTAAATAAATCCTCATCGAATCATGTTCTTACAATGACTAAGAACAGGATTCGACAAGGATTTACTTAACAAAACCGTATGAAGTGTACTTTTTTTTACATAGGAATTTTCGCTAGTGTTCGGACACTTTTGTTACCGACTGTATTTCATAAATGAAAATAAATCAGTTGGCGTTTCAGGAACTATGGTATGAGTTGACTGATGCTGTTTAAATATATAATTTGAAATAAATTAAATAATGGTTTTAATTGAATTAAACCAGCCTCCTTTAGCTTGGTTTATGAATAAGAAAATATATATATATATTATATTATATTGTGGGAATAAAAAGATGAACCCACGTGTGTTCCTTTTAATTACATTTTTATTACCAAACTGAACATCGAAGAAAAAAAAAAAAGAACGAACATACATCATTACATGTACATAGAACACAGACGGCCAATCAGAACAAATGCGTCACAGCGACGCCCTAATGTAGATGTATATATACATGAAGAAATAAAAGAGTCAAATGAAATGTTTTTAGAATAATATGAAAAAGAAAGTTTTTGTAATTATTGAAAGAATGTCATTTGAGTTTATTTCTCACCAACAATAAATTCTACAGAAACCGTATATATTCATGTGTTAATAAGGGATTTTTATGCATTTTTGTGCCCCATTTACACTTAATAATATTAACAGGAGACTTGGCATTGGAATATTAAAACCCGAATAAACTACTACGTCAGAAACGCCAAAAGAAAAATATTTGAGTTAAATACAGCTGTTTCGGTAGCCTTAAGCGTACCGTCTTCAGTGCAAAAAGAATTCTGAATCTGGAGACGTGCTCGTATATATAGGAGAGGGGCCGAATTTAGTTCAACCAATAGGATTACGGGGAAGGTGGGGAGTGTGGCTAATAGAAAATTAGGAATTTACATTTATCTGCATTAATATTTATATGCATTACACACAGCACAATTATAATTTCTGTTGAATTTATGCGTTTGTGAATAATATCAACATAATTTGGGCATTTTTATATCTGTATCTATCTGTCTCTTCAGCATATATTTTTTAATTTATTTCATGTTCTTTAACAATATTACATACATTTATTTAAAAATGCGTTATGCAGGTTTCTAATGAAATCTTCATTCAATTTGACAGTTACATTAATCGTAAAATAATGTATAATAATAACCTTAAATATCAATAAATAATTTATCAGTGCGAAATAAAGCCGTAAATCTTGTTTCTATAGTACTTTTTTTTATTATGTACCGTCATATAATAAAAGAAAAACTATTAGAATTCAACTGACATATTGCTAGCAGTGTAATGACAAAATTAAGCGCTCAATGTCAGATGACATGCAAATATGTTTTGAAATATTAATCATATTCTGTTTACTCTGAGAATGATTAAATTATTTCAAATGCCAATCATTTTCGATCTAATTTACCGCAGTATAAAATAGTGATCAATTATTTTTTTAGTTTAAACTAAAAGATATTAACTTCAACTAAAAGATATTAATTGTGAAGTTGTTTTAACCAGTAAAAAATATGTTCCAAAACTTTACGGCAAAAAAAAAAAAAAAGAGCATTTTGATAAATACAAACATAATAAAAGGAATATTTATAATATTGTTACGAAAAACTTATCGACTTTCTCGTGTGTGAAGGTAGTTCGTAAAGAAACAGACAGGTTCTAGTCGATGAATGCACATTATTCTACGTAACGTCTCGAATCTGTACCACAAAATTGTAATTGCAATGAATATACTCGAAAACAGTACAATGGCACTGTTAATTTATCAAATATTTTGGTAATGGTCCAAGAAAACAGTCCAAGGAAGCTCTCACTCGTACAGCAAAAATCATTATTCGACGGATGTTCTGGAACAATCCAAGAAGACAGTCCAATGAAGCTCTCACTCGTACAGCAAAAATAATTATTCGACGGATGTTCTGGAACAATCCAAGAAAAGAATCACATGAAGCTCTCACTCGTACAGCAAAAATAATTGTTCGACGGATGTTCTGGAACAATCCAAGAAAACAGTCCAATGAAGCTCTCACTCGTACAGCAAAAATAGTTATTCGACGGATGTTCTGGAACAATCCAAGAAAAGAATCACATGTTTCACAAGAGTAAAGCAAATAATATAAATACCTCGGAGAAGAAATTTTCGCTAACTCACGAACAAAATTTAGTCGCTTGATGCACAATCTCCAAAGTGCAGTCGCTGAGAACAGGTCTCAGAACCACTCTGAATCGCAATGACTAAACATGCTCTCACAGAATTCAGCTTACTCTTATTTATATACTTTGGAGATGAGGTTTGGAGGAGTTTCTATCCAGAAACTCATGGAAAAGCTCTAGATCTTGGCTACTATACGTCGAACAACTTCGAAACTTCGGGAGACCTAAACTACTATTTTTTGCTAAACTTGATCGCCAATTCACCAAGTTTGTCGTAAAGGCTGACCTCAATAAAAGTGAATGAACAACCGCTTCATTTTCATTTTTCTGTAAAACTACTTTCACTGCAATAGAACATCTGATGCAGAGGGAAAGACTTAATCTGTTGTAACAATATATATATATGTGTGTGTGTGTGTGTGTGTTTGTGTATAAAATCTCGATAATGTTGAAAACCTCTCAGCAGTGAAATAATGATTATTTTTATTATAAGACATGAGTTTTAAACTTAAAAATGCAATGAAAGTTTCCAACATCAACACCTTCCTCTCAAAAAAAAAAAAAAAAAATGTATATATATATCTATATATATATATATAAAATAAAGATTGTTTGTCCTGGACGTGAATTATTTGCATGCAGGATTTTCCGTAGGTTTCCTGAAGTAAAATGAATAATAGACTGCCAACTAAATGTCTCGGTATAAAATTTTCTTAACTGTAATTTTAATCGAGAAAGCCGTGATTTTTGATACAATACAAAACTATTTCCATGCAGGTATAATACTTTTTCTTACCCGTATATATCGTAGAGAAAGTACTGTTTTTATGTCAAATTTTCGAACGTGAGTTTTTGTAATATTTACATGTTTTAAGGTCCCCTGAATCCGAGAATCATTATTTTAGCGTTTGGTCTGTGGGTGTGTCTGTGTTTGTGTGTCCGTCTGTGTGTATGTGTGTTATCAGCATATCCCAAGAACAAATTGTAGCAGAAATTCCAAGCTTGGTATTCTAAATGTGTATCATATAGGGATGCTACACTAAGCGTTTCGTTGAGATGAAGCAAATGGTTCGTGTACAGGAACACTCAAGAGTATTCAAATACATTACGTCTATGGGGGAAATTGTAGGTAAGTAGAGTTTAACATCTATAGACTGCACGAAACCAAATGAAATGATTTTTTATGCATAAAAACATGCTTCATGTAGAATATTGTAGGGAAATCATTCACTGTTCATTTACAGGGCTACACAAAAGAACTAAATTATATTGCGACAATAGCTGAAAATTGATGGAAGTGCATTTCAGATTGTGCCGTATATTATCACTATAGGATTGTATTTTGGTGCACTATGTGGTTTGTACTTATTCTTCAAAAGTTATTCAGGATTACAAATATTGAAGCGATAACATTCCTTTTTATTATTAGTTGAAGTGCTACTATAATATTTTACCATATCTAGGAAAGCTACTCAGGAATGGAAATGAATACTTCATAGACATATGATAAATAATGTATGTTTTTAAGCTAAATATTCATCTTTTTTTTTGTGTGTGTGTGTGTATTTACACGTTTTGAAGTTTACTGATTACCAAAGTCAAGTTTTTTAAAGTTTGATTATCGTCTGTGTCTCTTAGAGTAACTTAAAAACGAATAATTTCAGGAGATCCAAAAGTTGTATTTTCAAATTAATATGAAGTTGTTGCTGGAAAAGTTTGTTCAAGATTGATAAGTTTCAAGGAATGTTGCATGTGAAAGTTGTCTGAATAATCTTAAGTGATCTTTTAATGTTAATAACAGGTTTAAATTCTATATCAATGTAGGTGCTCTAATGAAACGGGGGGTTGAGGGGGAAGTAGCCCCCCTTACTGAGAACTAATTATCATTTAAAACTCTTCCGAAACCTAATTTGAATTCTTTTAACACACGTTTACATAACAGTACTCGTTATCTTACCTCTGAATCTCCAATCTATATTTATAGTATAAAATTTCAGGGTAAGAGAAAGTCGTGTGAGTGACACACCAAATTACTTTCTTTTGTGAGACGCTTACGGATAAATTCATAAAAAACAAAAGTACTGTTACTTAATTTTCATGCACTGCGTAAAAGTTGTTTTTGGAACGCCTATAAAGCATTCACTGAAATTTAATTCATAAACTCTAATTCCATTCGATACTAACAGAATTCAAAAACTAAAAAATGCTTATTTTATCATCTTCATCAAAATCAACAAAGAAATATTCCAGTGAAGAAAATGCACACAAAATAACTGCGTGCCTAATAAAATGGCTTTATTATTTTTACTTGCTTGCTGAATCTAATACAATTCCATTTCGTTGAATTAAAAATATTTTCGTTTCATTTTATACATTTCTACTTAATAAAAAATTACAAAAGCATGTAAAAACGAAAAGCTCTTTTGTAAAGTAAATGATTAATGATGTTGTTCTAGCAAATCTGAAAGAACTTACACTCGGTAGAAATATTTCTAAAAATAATGAGTTTGAAATGTATAAATAAAAAGATGAATGAAGCATGAAGATTTTCCTAGTGCTGAATTAATATATGGATAAAATAAAGAAATGAAATGTGAGTATCTATAATGCATTGAAAAGGTTATACGAGTGTAACTTAGTTTTATTTTTTTATCCAGTTGAAGTAGGTAGTGTGTTAATAAATTAAAAATAAGGATTGTTATAATCATTATCCGTATTTTTATTTTATTTTAATAGTTTTCAATATGAGTAAAAATATGTTTGTCCGTTTCAGACTTGTTATATCGCTTTATCTTTTGTTTTTTAATCTATTAAGAAAAGTAAATAAAATAAGATAAAACGCAAAATAATATTTTTATATAAAAAATTGATAAAACATTCTGATTTATTTTGGTATTTTATAAGAAATTTAAATATCAAAAATAAATATAAATAAATGTCATATAGGCTATGACATTTAGTTATATTGACTAGGTCATCCTAGTCATGACTAGAAATGACTAGGTGATACAAAAGTCATAGAAAAAATATAAAAAACAAGTATTCACCATAGCACTATGCGGGCGTCACTGAAATGCACAGAAATACATGAAATTTTTTTAAGTAACAAAACATTTCTTGTCGAATTATTTCAAGTTTTCTCCATCAGATGAAGTATTTATTGTAAAATTATTTTTTACAGCAGCCCAGTACAATCGACAACGCAACTAGGACTATAAATATTCATTGTGATGACCGTCGTTCATGAGAATGGCTGTCAGTTGTTCGAATTGGTAATTCTCAGGATAAATCTTAACTAGTAATACTTTATCATTTAACAATATTATGATGTTCTTTTAAAATAATTAACAGCAGTAATATGCAAAATAATAATAATATTTAAAAAAAAATAATAATTTAAATGTTCTCTAACGTCTGAAATCATATGCAACTCTTTGAATAATGTGTATGTTTTACTTTTTCTACGACTTTTGGATCTCCCGGTATATATAGGGGAATCTTTTATTTATTTATATATATATAGGGATATCCTTGGATCGACAACCTGTTACCTATCATCTCCTCCTCCTTTACTTCAATTTAGAACATGCGGTTCTAATCGATGTAAAACTTGCTGTATGGCCTCTTGCACACAATTAAATAATAATCACTCTTTGGTTCCATTTTGTCAGGCATACAATGTTATTTATAAAATCAGTTGCGGTCTTTGTAAACTCAGTTATATTCGTGAAACTTCCATTCCTCTAAGTACTAATCAGCATCGCTCTGATTCAAAAAACCTTTCATATTCAGCTGCACCTTCTAAATCAACTATAGAATTACAACACTTTAAATCACATAATTTTAATTCATGTACCATAAAATTCAGAAAAATAAAAGTGAGCGTCTATTTCTCGAATCAAAATTTATGCAATATTACAATACAATTTATCTTTATGGCCTAAATTCCGAATACTTTAATAAAACTATTAAAGCATATTCTAACATCAACCCTCTACACGATTATTCGACTATTTATGCACAACTCAATAAGAAAATTAACAATAAAACTTCTAGAACTAAACGAGGTAGTAAAAAAACAGATTTAATTGTTTCTAAAAATGCCATTATTAAACTAATTTCAGATCTACAGACTAATTACTTGTCTAACTATAACTCATTCATTATTCGAAAATTTATTTTTGCAATTAAAAAGAAATACTTAATAAATTTTCTGAATGTCTTTCAAAGCCAATCCTATAATAAACATTTTTCAGACATTTTTTATGATATTATAATGTACAAAATCAAACAATTTAATTTAAAAATTAATAAAAAGCCCAACAAAATTAAAACAAATGCTCAATTAATTGTGACTTTTACAAATCAAATACTGAATAGTATTAACATTACGTCTATCATTAATGACAAAGAATGTTTGTTTCCGATTAAAGATTTAAATCTATCTCGTACTTTCAAATATCTTCTTCCTCCTGGCAGAAAGATATTCAATTATAATTCTGTATCTAAATCTACCTCTTTTACCAACACTGTAACATGTAAATGCAATGATCCTTCTTTCTAAAAATATATTGACAGAGACCATGGACACATTATCACTGGTAATCTCAACATTATTGATAAATATCAATTAAAAAAATTCATGGAATTTGGCACCAAATTTAGACTTCCAGTTAAAACTAGCATTCCACAAATCTTTCAACAGTTTTCTTATAACCTAGATTTATTTATTTATAAAATATCTATTACTCATAATAAACCTATTGCCTGCTTCACTCAATGGAAAGTTTTAGTATTACAAAAAAATTAAAAGTGCATTATTTCTCAATTCTTCAAATCTGGTGTTTTTTAAAAAATCTGTACTTCTTAATTCAATCAAATCACTACAGGATGACTTTGTGATCACTTATGTTGACAAATCACCTAATAATTATTCCATTATTTGTAAATCCTACTATCTCTCTATTTTAAACTCTTCAGTCACTAATAGTAACATCTTCAGTTTAACTAATAATAACCTTATTATTAATAACCGAAAAATACATAATTACTATAAACTACTTCAACTTCCCTTCAATAACTTTAATTATCCTCATACCTAAGTTTCACAAATCTCCAATTAAATCTCGCACTGTCACTATTGGGTGTAACACTTATAACAACAATGCTAATAAAGCTCTACTGGATATTCTAACACAAATTTACGATTGTACTTGCAAAGCTGATAATTTACACTGTCTTAAAAATAGCTTTCAATTAATTCAATATATCAAATTACTCGATTCAATAGACAATATTATGACTTTTGACTTTCAAGATCTTTTCAATAATATTGAGTTATCAGATCTTAGTAATATAATTTACAGTCTTTTTCAAGAATATAAAACTCAAATTAATCTTCCTCACAATTTTAAAGCAGAAAAATTTAAAACACTTCTTAGCTTTGTCATCCATAATAATTATATCTTGCACAACAACAATATCTATTTGCAACAATTAGGCATCCCACAAGGAGATTGTAGATCCAGTATTTTGGCAGATCTCTATCTTTATTATTATGAAAGGCAAATTTGCAATGATGATGTTCGATTTTATCGTTAAATAGATGATATTATTGTATTTTATCTCAACAAGCACTCACAAAATGACTTTTCCTTCAATTATCCACCTAATTTAAAGCTAACTCAAAATACTCTAACTAATCAATCAATTAACTTTTTAGATCTCAAAATAATCATTGGTGGTAATAAAATTTACACAGATATCTATGACAAACGGCAAGATTTTAGTTTTAAAGTAAACTTATTTACACATTTTAATTCATGTCTGCATCGTTCGGTATTTAGAAACATCATCATTAACCATTTATTTCGAATTAATAATTTATGCTCTGCGAAGTATAAAAACAAAAATATTAATAAACTGATCACAGCCACTGCTAAAATGGGTTTTCCTAAAAACTTTGTATTCTCTATTTTATAACCTTAACCATGTCTCTGTCAGTACATTAAAAAAAAAAAAAAAAAAGCTGTGTACACTTTTGTATATATTAACAAAAAAATTATAAAATAATAAAAGACAATAAAAAAGGTGGCGGATTGGTGGGCAGGTGTTTGATTACGGAGGTTGGGTGGTGTTTTAAGGCTGGATGGTTGGGTGGGTTTGTGAAATTAAATTTAAAAAAAAAAAAGCAGAAGGCTTGTTGCATTTACTTTGTATTACTATGCAAACTTTCTTTTTCCAGTAAAATTTCAGTTTCTTCCTTTTTGAGTTGTCAATTATCCTTAAAATTCTAATTATACTATTAAACACAATGTAATCAATCAGTGAATTTCATTGTTGCTTCGTGGTTTCATTGTTATTCATCTGTTTTGAAATTTTGCTTTTTCAATCCATATGACTCCTATTCTGGTCGTGGCAAGCTGGGTGAGTGTTGCCGGCGTGAAACTAGTTTAACCCCACAGGTAAGTCACAAGTCTTGCCGCCTGCCTCATTCCTTCCTATCTTACGTTTCTTAAATTATTTTTTCATAAATTTTAATAAAGTTTATGGTTTTAAGTTAAGATTTGTTGTATTACTTTATTGATTCGTTTGTTTTGCAGGCTATTAATTAATAAATCTGGTTTCTTAACATTAGTGTATTTCATTCACTAATAAAAATTTCTTTTTAATCTTATTGATCACTGGTGTTTCAGTGATCTTGTATCTGTTGCTTGGCTTCTACTATGCTTAAAAGATAATCATATATATATATATATATATATATATATATATATATATATATATATAAGAGACATCCATAAAATAAGTATGTGAACGTTAATTACTGATTCTAGGCTAGAAATTTACAGATAATATAACACAGTTTGTTATTCGAAGTAATATCTGTCTTGCAGATATTACTATTCATGTTTTATTTGAACAACAAATTTATAACATAAATTTTCACAGTTGTTTTCTCAGAAACTCGTGGAAACTCTGGCTAGGACCCTCTAGAAAGACCCCATGAAGAGCCTCCCTCCTTAGGTCTTGGTCTCAAATGTAGTCAAATGGCCATTACTTGAACACCAGCAGCAACACACAGATGCGTATAACATTTTCTTTTGCTTATTTAAACGTGTATTTTGCAAAGACAAAAAGATTTTCTTTACTAATAATAGACATTTTAAATCTCACGGCTAAATCACGGGATTTGGCTGCATTACTTTATGGGAATTGACCGTCTTGCTAACTAAACGTTCATGGTCCGTAAATTGATATCATAAATGTATAATTTTGGAATAATGGCTTTTCTTCTGGCAAAAGCTAGTAATCTACGTAATTTCTTCAAATCTGCTGTCAAACTGTATTTTTTCGGTCAAATCCCTTCAAATGTAATATGAAGACGCCATATAAAAATCACTTCATATTTGAAACTGAAATTATAATTATATTCTTACTGGTTAAGAGAGTTTATTTATACATTTATAAAAACAGCGATTGGTGTAGAAGAGCTATTGTTTTCCTAACTTAATTCAAAGAATTTAATTTAAAGAATTTAATTCAAAGTTGTATGTTTGTTAAAATATAAATTTACGGGGATAAATCCTTTTTTGGTCCAAATGTTCTTTTACTGTCCTTGTCTGGAATCTTTGCTGCTGGTCTTTGCCCGTAATCTTGCTTGCGTTTTCCTAACTGTGTTACCACTGATTCAGATTTTATCTGATAGTTAAATACAGGGTGTTTATAAAGTCCCAGACCTATTTTGATGTTTAATAACTCATAAAATAATAAAGATAGATTAAAATTAATAACATAAATGGTTAGATAGACTCAAAAAGTTTCATGACCCTTGTCAATGACCTTCCACGAGTGCCTCCTTCGTCTCACGGAGAATATCAAGTCAACAGTCAATTTCACGCCAGGTAGCGGCAAGCATGTCGGCATCCACAGAGGCTATTGCGGTTGTAATTATGACTTTCAGCATTCTCCTTAATATCCGCTCGAATAAAACGTCACATACAAAAGTACTATATAGAACAAACACATCAAAAGTAAACATAACATTGCAATAGTTGCCAAAAACAAAAGAGAGAAAAATGCAATTAATAAGCAGACGATATTTAGAAAAGTACAGATATTTAGGCTGGAAAATGAAATTATCTGAAATTAACCTCACGCGCAGACGATATTTACAAAAGTAAAGATATTCAAACCTGAAAGGAAAATATATGAGTTATTCCATCAATAAATGCCATAAGTTTGTTTATATCTTCATTATTTTATGAGTTATTAAACATCAAAATGGGTCCGGGACTTTATAAACACCCTGTATTTTTTCTATTTTTCTTAAAGGGTATTTGGTAAATAAATCATAACTGAAGAGTGCTAAACAAGAAAATGAATTTATGATTCCGTATCTGAGAGGCAGAGCCGTTACTAGCTATACGGAGGAACCTGGTTGGTTGAAATGGAGAATTTTATTTATTTATTTATTTATTTATTTATTACTATTATTATTATTTTATAGTGTGATTTATTAAAATAATCTGTTTTGTAAGAATATCTTCTGTTGTTGTACGCATATTTCCTGTTGTTGTACGAATGTCTTCTGTTGTTGAAAATTTCTCTGAACGTACTTTATCCACAACATAAGGTATTTTCTGGGAATATTGCTGCCCTGTGATGTAACAAGATTTTTTCACAGATATTTGTTTCACTGTAGAATGTATTGTATTAAAAGTTGTACGCGTACTATTGGCAGCAAAATTATTCGAGCGCTAGCAATAACTCCTATATAAAAAAGTACACTTTTGTTAAATAAATCCTTGTTGAATCATGCGCTTAGTCTGACTAAGAACATGATTCGACACATTTCTAGAAGATTTAACCTTAAAAGATTCATTATAAAACATATGAGAATTATCAAACACTTTTAAATTAAAATTACATTAAAAGTAAAAAATAAATAAGTAATAAGTAATAATAATAATAATAATAATAATAATAATAAATGCAAATGAAATACAGTTAGTTAATTTCCAGGATCGTTAAGAGATAATTAATGCTCCTAATTAAAATAAAAGTTAAACGAAATGAACTGGAAAAGTTGTACTATTGTTTAAAAATATTTAGTAAAAATATTTTTTATTTTTTTGTGACTCCAGAAAAATGTAATAGTATAATGAAATACTATTAGTGAAAGCGAACTAATCAAATGTCTGCTATAATGCATTCATAGAATTTACTAACATATCGAATTCATTATCGATCCTGGTATAGATTATGTATAATCCTTGGGTAAATTTTCTTGCGTATAATAGGAAGGTTTTAGGAGGATAACTTGGTATGGATATTATTCAAATTTATGTTGTATGTATGTTTTTATGTTTTAACCCTTTACAGGCCGAATTTAGATCCAGGTATATTTTTCATTAGTTATTTGCATATTTTACTTCATAATACTTTAGTTAAGGGATATTAATCATTTAAATGGAAAAAAATACGTACATAAATATTAATTGCCATTAATAATAATTATTAATATTATTAAATTTATAAGATTAATATTATAGATTATTAATATAATCTGATTAATATTATCAAGTTTGATGTCCTTTTTGATAATAAAAGCTGTTTAAAATAAACCAACTGATTTTCAGAATCATAGGATACTTTCAAATTTTTATGCATTTTTTTTATTTGTACTCTGTGTGAAGAAATATGAAAATGATCAATTTGGGGATTTTTTGTACAGTTACCAACTAATGATAGAAATGTTGCTTCTGTTTTAAAAAATCAAGTCATCTTTTAAGTATGTATGCTAATTTTTTCAAGTCACTATTAGTGCAATTTAATTTTTTAAATAAGTTTTAATTTGATGTTCCCAATTGGGAACATTGGCCTGTAAAAGGTTAATTAAAAAATATCTAAAAGTATATCTTATTTTAGTTTAAAATCATATTTAAAATTCCCTTAACAGTATTTAGTATATGATAGAATTAAACCTTTATGTACTGACTGTACTTTAAAATACCCTTAATTTATAAAAGGAAATTAAAATGCGAGTTTATTGAAGAAATGTCAAAGGTATTTATGAGAAAAGAACGCATATACCTCACATTAATTTCACTATATGGCACTAGACGCTACACATAGCTGTTTATGTCTAAGAAAGGATTTTTATAGAATACTGCCGCTGTTTTTGCATGGAATTATTCATGATCTTCAATTATTATGTCACCTCAAGAATCTTCTATCAATTTTAGGAAAATATAAATATATAAAAAGTAAATACTTTTTTACTTTTTTTTTTTTTTTTTTTTTAAATCCTAGTATCCCTTTTGACCTTTATGTACCAATGTTACACAAAAATGTTATCTCACTAAATTCTCAATAAATACTATGATGAGGTGACGTGCATAATTTTTTATTGCATATCAGTTTAAAGATTACACTTAAGTTCTTAGAAAAAATGTTTCAAGCATATTTTTTGTATGTTTTGTAACACAGTAAATAAAGAGTGAAAACAATAACTATTCATTTAGATTATTTTTTTTTTCTATAATCTATATAAATAAAGAGAAGTGTCTGTGTGTGTGTGTGTCTGTGTATCTGTGTGTCTGTGTGTGTATCTGCGCTCTGGCGCTCACACTACTGATCGCAGAGCTTCCAAATTTCGCATATAGGTACCTGGGACCCTGCAGGTGTGCACCTCATCGAGATTTTTTCGAATTTCGAATTTGAATTTTTTAAATTAATGTTTTTTCGATTTTAAATATTGGCTTTAATCCTTCATTTTTCATAGATTTATTCTTTTTCTTCAATCGTCTGCGTATCTTAGCAACAGCTATTACGCAACTTATTTTTATTTAATACATTCACTTGAAGGCTATTTTTTATTTTTTTATTTGGTATATTTATTGAAAATAAAATCGTAATGCAGCAGGAAAAATTAAGTATAATTACTTTTGAATGTAAAAACGTATTTATAACAGTTATGTTTAATTTTTTATCGTATAACAACTTCTTATTTTTCATTTTTTAATTAATTCCTTTAAAAGAAAAAACTTTTATTTATTAATTATTTTTATTTATTTACAATATTTATCGGGAAAAATGGTAGTATATACGTTGATTAAAATTTATTTGTTTATATATTATATTTATTTTTTAATCTACTTTATTATTATTATTATTATTATTATTATATTGGTCGGAATTAAATCGTAATATAGTGTAAATAGCATGGGCTATAAAATACATGGTTCAAAACTAAAATATTTAATAGATGCTGAGATACAGTCATCTTTAAAATCGTAGTTCTTAAATCGTAGCAGATCCCCCCTGTCGTCGATAAATATCCAGATTAAAGTGCCCGGAAAATATCTTTCTGCGGGCATGGGAAACCTAGACCTGATGCTGTGCGGGCGGGAAAAGAGCTGCCGTAGACAGCGGGTACCCGAAGCGAGGTTTGGAGCAATTTCAGTTTCTTTTCTTTTCTTTTTTTTTTTTTTTTTTTTTTTTTTTAGTTTTTTTCTATAATATGGTGTAAAAATAAATATTAATTCAATTCTTTCGAAAATTCATTTAAATATAGTGACCAGCGAAGCGGGCGTAGCCTGCTAGTTACAAATAATAAAGAGACTATGTTATAATAAACTTAATTTAAACAATTTTATTCAGTTTCGCAAACAGGTATTTCAATTATTCTTAGTGAAATTATATTTAAAATTACATTCCTTAGACCTACCTAGATCTTGTTTTTGTAGACATATTTTGTAAAAACCTAGTATATGCGTTATATGGACTACGGTAGGCTGACAATATGTGCTTGAATCTCGAGAAGAGTCCCCGAAAACGACCTTCGTCCCCAAAAAAATTACAACATATTTGAGGACGCCGGTTATAAAATTATTAATGTTTTATAATAATAATTTATTTTATGTATAATAAATAAGTTAAAACAAGTTCTTTTAGGTGCTTTATACATAAAAATTACTAAAATTTTACAATTTAAGGAGATTTAATTGTTTATTTATTTTTTGTCCACAAAATTCGAGGACACCGCCGTATTTGTCCTCGAATTCAATGAAAACTAGTATGTTGTGCCACAAGACTTTTTTCTATATTTTCCTATACAAATTCACTCAGTAACAGTATTATATATATATATATACGATTTTTTTTTCAAAGTTTTTTTTCGTTAAAAGTAAAAAAAAAAAAAATCGATAACTTTGTTTTAAATTATCACATATTTATAGTTCAACCATTCGTTTTAAATGTATTGACGAGACCTTTCGAAAGATACCCATCTTGAAAATTTACCCCCTCCCCGGGTGGCATTTTCCCCCAAAGGGGGAAGCGATGCCCCCACATGCACAATTTTTTTTTTCTAATTAACTACTGCTATCATCAATAATTCATATTAATATTACAATCACAGGTTAAGAATAACTCTCATTATGTACATTTACACGAATTTTTGTCCTATGCTGCCATGTTAAAAATTTAGAAAAATACGATCACAGCGCCACCTATTGAGCGATTGATCCCCAAATCTAATCAGCACCAGTATATGTCAGGGGTCAACTAAGTACCAAGTTTGGTTAAATTTCGTAAAAAAAAAAAAAAAAAAAAAAAAAAAAAGATTTTTTTTTTTCTAAGTTTTTTTTTTTTTTTTTTTTTGTTAAAAGTAAAAAAAAATCGATAACTTTCTTTTAAATTATCAGAGATTTATAGTTCAACCATTCGTTTTAAAGGTATTGACGAGACCTCTCGAAAATTTACTCCTCTCGAGGGGGGACTCCCCCCCCCCTCCACGGAGGGGTGGCGAGGCTCCTACACATACAAAATGTTTTATAAATAATTCTTGTAAATTTCATAATGATTACTAAAAAATAATTCTCTTTATGCACATTTATACAAAATTTTGTCCTATATCACCATGTTAAAAATTTAGAAAAAGCGGGATGGCAACGCAACCTGTAAAAGAATTTTTACCAAAAGTTGATAAGCACTAATTTATGTCAAGGTGCAACTACATACCAATTTATATGAAATTCTGTGCAGTAGTTCCTGAGATACAGTTGCCACAAAGTTTTGTCACACACACACAGACAGACTGACAGACAGACAGACATTTTCTAAAAATGATCAAATCATGTTCTACAGCTCTCAAAACGTGTAAATCCATCAAAAACTCGAGGTCAAAAATTTTATGAATCCAATAATTTCTTCTATTGAATATAGAAGAAAGTAAAAATATGGTCACTCTAGACTACTGGAAAAAGAAATCTCTAACATAATTTAATAATTCAAATTTCAACTGACAGATGGCGCTTTTATGCAATGAAGAATAAACGTTATGAAGTTTATAGCGTTTCAAAAAGACTAGTAATCGATGCCGTAAAAACATTCTTCACCATACATTTGCGAGACAGAGATCTATCCTTGGGGATCAACTAACAGAATAATGGTAATATTTTAACTTCACTTCAAAAATACTGGCGCTTGAAAGGCTTACAGAAAGGCCTATGTCGATATAGGGCTTGAGAGAAAAGATTATTAAATTTGAAAAGACTAGAAATTTGGGTATGCTGTGAGAAAAATACCACAAACTGATTTTAAAAACTATCTGTGTAAGAAAACATATTACCATAGACAAAAGAGCGTTCAAATGCATTGCTAGCACCTACTTTATCTTAAACTATAAATAATAATATTAATAACAAATAAAAAATAAATAAACATATGTAAAATTTTAATTTTGGACCTGAGAGTAAATTCCTTTCATTTGGATTTTGCAAACATTTCTATAATATTTTTTTGCTTATAGTATATCTCAATACTAATTGTTCATAAATGTTTCAAATATTTTTAACACGTAATGCTAAATATTTTATGAAAAGAATTCTAAAATAATGGAAATTAAAATAAACTATTTAAAAATTTTATAACAATTGGGACTTCATGCATGCAACCTGAGTTCAAGGATAAAATTCATCTGCTATTGGGCACTTTACGAAGTTTGTGTTATTAATGTTTATCTATTAAACAATACCATAGAAATTCATTTTCTAACCTAAATTTGCAAAATTTTCAGTAATTATTTGGACAATTTTGTGCTCACCATATCTCCCCATAATAACACCGTAGCATTAAAGAAAGTAGGTCGTAAAAATATAATTATGACCGCTGTTATTGTATAAATTTAATTCTTAAATTTTACGATAATTAAAAAGTTTGGTAGTTGGCATTTTGCATTCTGGTTTTCGGAGCATTCTGGATAACGGGTTTTCTGATAACGGATCCTATACTGTACGCGTATTTCAAATTATAATTGTGATTAAATTATTTTTAATAAATCATTTGAAAGATATTTTAAAGTACTTTTATATTATCGAACGCAGAATTCGAGATTTCACCTGATTTACACGTTTTAAGGTCTTTTGATTAGGTTTTCTTTTGTATCTCAATCTCAGTCACTACTGTAATTTCGCATACATAACCCGCGGCGGAAGGTACCCTGCAGTATAAAAAATTCATTTTAAATTTATTATAACCGAAAGATACCCCGCACTTCTAAAATCACATGGTCGGCAAACGCTGTTTATAGTTTCAATACTAATTGCTATTATTTTAATAATAAGTAGGAAAAGATACAAATAATAAACAAATATGCAACTAAATATAAATAATAAACAAATAAATTTATTTACCTATAATGAAAGAGCAAATAATCATAACATAGTATTAATCTTTCTCTCTATATATATTACTATGAGCTGGAGCAACTTCTAATGATTAACACTTTTATTCAATTTATAAGAAAATTATAGATTAATAATAAATGTATTTAGAAAATTCATTCAAATCCATTGAAATCGGATTCTTCCGTATCAGAATTAAAATGTTGCAATATTGTTTGGGACAGTTAGTCTTCATCATCCGTATTATACTCCTCATCAAATTCCTTTTCACTGTCCTCAATTTCTTCGTTATTATGCGTTAATAATCGAGACTTCCGAAACAAAAATGAGACTGATGTTGATTTTCTCGTTGTTCGCGACAGATACCCCGCACCGGATGATAGGCGGCAGGACATACAAAGTCAAGGTTTTTTTTTATAGATTACCTGCGGGTTGTATACACGAAATAAGGGTAATTAAAATAGTTTCATGAGTAAGACATCATTTGAAAGCTTTGTTGATTTGAAATTGAACAATAGATTACAGAAATTTCTACCAACAGATGGCGCTGTAATATTTTAAAATCTCAATATTTCAAATTCAAATTATGATTAAATTATTTTTAATACATTATTCGAAAGATATTTTAAAGTACTTTTATATTATCGATAGTGGAATTCGAGATTTCACCTGATTTACACGTTTTAAGGTTTCCTGATTAGGTTTTCTTTGGTATCTCAGCTTAATTAAAATAATTTCATAAGTAATACATCATTTGAAAGCTTTGTTGATTTAGAATTGAACAATAGATTACAGAAATTGCTATCACTAGATGGCGCTGTAATATTTTAAAATTTCAATATTTCAAATTCTAATGAGCGAGGTGTAAGTTATAAAACGGGGATAAGGCGCGTCAGGCGCCATCGAGCGGGACTTTGCTAAAGTCATAAATTTGAAGGATCATAACATGGTGAGCGAACTGGCTGTTTCAGGTAATGAAATGGGAAGAGGGTGCCGCAGGCGCTACCGAGCGGGAATTTACTGCGATTAAATTTTTCAATAGAGCGATTTTCACAATATGTCAATAAACTGTTGTAAGATCTGAAATGGGAAAAAGACGTCGCAGGCGCCACACAGTAGATCGAACAATGCTAAAATACGAACATAGGCCCAAAAATCAATCCCTAAATAACTGATATTTTGCAGTGAAATAATTTAAAAGAGTGTCTAAAAAATACAAATATATGGTTATTTCTTCAATTACACGAAGTTTTATTATATATAAATAAGTTCAAAACGAAAACTTTCAGAAATAAGATTTTTCGATGAATTTCAGTGACTTTATTTGAATAGCCATCAAGTAGCACTTAAGATAACTATGAAAAAATACGAAATAAAAATACTTTTAATAATGTCCTAATAAAAGTTTAAGGTATTTCTGCCAATATTTTGTTGTTTTTTTATGTTGTGATTCACGCATGAAATGTGAATATAAAATTAACAAAAAAATTAAATTTATAAGTTGTGCAACTTTTTTTGTCCAAAATTGTCCAAATTTTCAAACATATTTTACTACTCCCAAAAGTATACAATTTAATCTGTGAAAAGGATTTTCGCCACAAATCGCCACTTTTAGAGAAAAAAAAAATTGTTATTCTGTTTACCCCCAAATTATCAATCGAGAAATTTAACTGAATAACTGTATTCATTAATAACAGAAAAGATATTAAAATTTTATAGTGAAAATATTATAGAAATTAGATGGTTATAAAAGATTTAATAAATCAGAAATTATTTCTTATTTTTTTTAAATATTTAATAAAATAATTAATTTTACTTTAAAGGTACTGAAAAATACCGTTCAACCCAAAAAAATGGAGAAATGTAAATGGTTGCTGTGAAATGTCATAAAATACTAAAATTAAATAAATGTTTAAGGTTAAATTACTAAGTGTTAAAATTAAATATTTTAATCCCACATTACGATTTAAAGCAAAAGTTTCTGTGCAATAAAAATAAAGACAAATGCGAATTTTTCATGACGTTTGTCAGTAAATGCTTGCATGAGTTTTCTATTAAAATACTACATAAACTAGTATGTTGTGGCCACCACAAGACTTTCTTCTACATTTTTCTATACATATTCAATCAGTAACAATATTAATTTTTTTTTTTTTTTTTGTTAAAAGTATAAAAAAAAAATCGATAACTTTGTTTTAAATTATCACAGATTTATAGTTTAACCATTCGTTTTAAAGGTATTGACGAGATCTTTCGAATGATACCCATCTTCAAAATTTACCCCCCCGGGGGTCCTTCCCCCCACGAGGGGAAGCGATGCCCCCACATGTACAGAAATTTTTTCCTAGTTAACTACTACTATTATCAATAACTCATATTAATTTTAGAATCATAAGTAAAAAATAACTCTCATTATGTACATTTATACGAAATTTTGTTCTATACTGCCATGTTAAAAATTTAGAAAACATGAGATCACAGCGCCACCTGTTGAGCGATTGATCCTCAAATGTAATCAGCACCAGTTTATATCGGTGACCAACTAAATACCAATTTTGGTTAAATTTCCTTAAAAAAAAATATATATACGATTTTTTTTAAAGTTTTTTTTTTTTTTTTTTTTTTTTTTTGTTAAAAGTAAAAAAAAATCGATAATTTTGTTTAAAATTATCACAGATTTATGGTTCAACCATTCGTTTTAAAGGTATTGACGATACCTTTCAAAAGATACCCATCTTGAAACTTTGCCCCCCCGGGGGGGGGAACCGATGCCCCCACATGCACAAAATTTTTTCCTAGTTAACTACTACTATTATCAACGAGATCTTTCGAAAGATACCCATTGTGAAAATTTGGGGTATTTCCCCCCTGGGGGGGGAAGCGATGCCCCCCCATGCACAAAATTTTTTTCCTAGTTACAAACTACTATTATCAATAATTCATATTAATTTTAGAATCACAAGTTTAAAATAACTCTTATTATGCACATTTATACGAAATTTTGTCCTATACTGCCCTGTTAAAAATTTAGATAAAATGCGATCACAGCGCCACCTATTGAGCTTTTGATCCCCAAATGTAATCAGCACCAGTTTATGTCGGGGAACAAATACACTAAGCGACAAAAAAAAAAAAAGCCGCACTTGGATATTTTCCATTTTTCTTCCTGTAATCGCTAATTTTATTGTTTCAAAAGTAAATTTTTGAACAGATTTTATTACATTGTGTTCCGCATGCAATTTAGGATTGAGACAAGTGTTAAAAACAAGATGCAATTGGTCAGAAAATTGTAATTTTAGAAAGTATTTCAAAAATGGCAAGAATAAGGAAATTAACGATACCACAAAAAATATTAATTTTAGAGCGAAAATACAAAAAATATTTTAATACGTGGGATGTTAAAATTCTTAAATGTTAACAAAATATTAGTGATCTGGTTTTTAGAAAGATATAATATTTTTCGGCTGTTTAAACTGCACATTTGACCTTAGGCTGCCACGTTACTCATCCAGTCGAGATGACCGCAAGTTAAAAAGCCAGCGCTTAAAAAATCAGTTTGCATTACATTTAGAACATAGCAAGGATTCAGAAAAAGTGTTTAGTAACATAACTTATCTAAATACAGTGAAATAACAATTAAGCAAAGCAGATTTAATTGCCAGAAAATCTAAAAAAATTCCTTTTTTACGAAAAGAATCGGAAAACCAGGACATTAAAGGGTTAAAAAATTAAAAAATTATCAATTAGTTATTGGTCTGAAGTTGTTCTCTCTGATGAGTAAAGTTTAACTTATTTCGAACAGACAGAAACAAGCAGATCTGATCACAAAAATGTGACTGACTTAATGAAAATCGCACTTTTAAAACAATGAAATATTCCCTGTACATTACGATACGAAAATGCATACGTTTTCGGTGAGTATGGAAAATTGACATGTTCAAGGGATCAATTTACCCGAAATAAAACTTGGCCACTAAAAAATTGATACCTGACCGACTACTTTGGGGGTATTTCAGACCCTTCCATAATCAGCATTTCAAGATGATCAAGCACCTTGTTATATGGCACTTGTGATACATTTATTTGATTCAAGTTGTTAAAATTACTTATCCAATCTCATGAGCAACTATAATTTTGTAAGTTATCATAACGTTTTTTACATAAAATTAAATCTCACAAAGAATATCGTAGGATTTCTTCTTTATTAGACTTGAAAATTTTCCTAATCTCAATCCGCTCGAAAATGCTAAGTCTATAAATAGGGGTGGGGATTAGAAGTTTGTAGCCTACAACTTTGAAAGAACTAGCAAAAAATATTTATGATATTTAGCACAGTGAAATTTCTGAGTTTCATGTTAAAAAACTGTAAAATACTATGCAATTGCCCATTAAAGCAGTAATTCCATATAAAGGCGGAATTATCCAATCCAGAATACATATTTTTATTAAATAATTGTTTAGATCTAACAAACATATAGTTTTATTTCATACATTACCATAGCACTTGTTTGTTTCATATAATAAATCATTATAGAATCCGAAGTATATGTATATTATATTACGTTTAAAAAGAAAATTTTATATGGATTTTTATTAAATACTTCGTAGAGTGTAATAAAACTAATTATTAAATCGAAAATGTACATAGGTATCATGTTATGACTTCCGTATTATACAAACATAACAATTTTATTCGTTGCAATTATTAGTTTTTAAATTATTACAAACCCAAAAGTTATAAGTGAATTTTTCTGCAGTGCGCCTTTTTTTTTTTTTTTTTATTGCTTAGTGTAAATACCAAGTTTGGTTAAATTTCGTTAAAAAAAAATACGATTTTTTAAAGTTTTTTTTTGTTAAAAGTAAAAAAAAATCGATAACTTTGTTTTAAATTATCACAGATTTATGGTTCAACCATTCGTTTTAAAGGTATTGACGAGACCTTTCGAAAGATACCCATCTTAAAACTTTGCCCCCCCCCCCGGTGGGGGGGAACCGATGCCCCCACATGCACAAAATCCTTGTTAACTACTACTATTATCAATAATTCATATTAATTTTACAGTCACAAGTTTAAAATAACTCTCATTATGCCCATTTATACGGAATTTTGTCCTATGCTGCCATGTTAAAATTTGCATAAAATGCAATCACAGCGCCACCTGTTGAGCTATTGATCCTCAAATCTAATCAGCGCCAGTTCATGTCAGGGTGCAACTAAATATCAAGTTTGGTTAAATTTCATTCATTGGTTCGTGAGATACAGCGTCCACAAAAAAATGATACAGATAGACAGACATTTTCTAAAAACTATTAATTCGTAATCAAGACATCCCAAAACGTGTAGATCCGTCAAAAAACGGAGGTCGAAAATTTTCACGAATCCAATACTTTCTCTATATTACATATAGAAGAAAGTAAAAATTGATGTAAAGAAAAAAATTCATTTAGCTTATTAGAAATAATTAATTTTAATTTTGACACATTATTCTCTTAGTTAATCGCAAACTTCTCACGACCCATTGTATTAGCATAAACAGAATTGCCACAAATGACTATTTTTTTATTTTTTTCGCACCAATATTATAAAAATAATATTTATACTGATATTTTTCTGAGAAATGATACACAGGAATCATTATTTAAAAAAACAAATGGTGCCAGTTGAAAAAATGATAACGAATTTGGTGGGGAAAATATTCCTGTGGGCCTATAAAGGGTTAATAAAATCATGGAATCGCTTTTAGTATCATACATATATATAAACATATTTAAATCGAAATGTGACAAAAAAAAAAACATCATACATAGATAGTAATAATACAATAACCTTCCTATGTTCGCCACTGTCTATATTTCGATCCACTGAGCGCCATCGAGCGGGAGTTGTATAAAGACGGATTTTTCAAGGATGGCGAACCAGCTGGTCGCCGAAGGCGGCTAGTATAAAATAAATATCACTCATTAACACATTTCTTTTAATAACACATAAGATTTATGAAATTCTCACAACTACTCTGTATTGGCCGAATACTTAGCACAAAATACAGCTCTAATTTTAGCCCCCCCCCCTCTTTTTATCATCTGATTTATCAATTAGAGCTGCATCAAATACTTGATATGTACTTTGCACTCAGCTAATCCGCTGAGTACTCTATATGCAGTCAAATTTTGACCAAGTACTTGGCCAATACTAAGTAGGTGTAAGAATTTCATTATTTTTATGCACTAAATTGAAAAGAAAAAAAAAATAGTAATACTGTTTATGGATAATATAAAACTAAAAATTTATAAAAATATAATTAAAGGGGAAACAGGAAACAGGTGAATAGATTGCCACTAAATGTAAATAATAAATATTTTATTTATTTTTAATTAAGTGTTTATCAGAATGATAAATCACCAACATCCCTTTACACGCCTGCTATTAGATAGAAATAATAATCACTTCAACTTTGCCCTTTAAAACAAACATATTAACATTAAACATTCAGCCACCATTGTTTCGACGAGTTTAGCGATCCACTACCACTATCTACCCAAGACAAGGCAGTTATGTGAATGAACTAATAAACAATGCAATTGTAAACAAACGTGCAGCTTTAGTGTATAACAGTCCGTTACGCTGTAAATTCTGTTCGTTACAGAATTTTGAGTTTTCAATTTCAAAAGACAAAACATTCATTCATCAACAGTACAATCTTCTACTATTAAAATTATTTGACTCATTACTTTTGAAACTGCGAGACAGATTTTACTCACAAAAAATTTGATTTAAGAAACCTAATTTAAATAATTATAATTTTATGAACTAGTATCTTTAAATTACAGATTCAAAGAAAAAAAAAACAATTTTTACTAGTTTTTATTTATTTATTAATGAAATAGATTATTAATTTAAAACATTTACAAAAGAAATTATATATTAATGATACTAGGGTACATAAAAGTATTTAAATTTTATCCTAGAAATTTGATTTTGTTTACTCTGTATATATATATATATATAACATACAGTTTGTTCACAGAGAATATATTAACAGTTGTACCTAACGTTTATCATAGTTTACAATTTTATACTTTATACTGTTTTATTTAAATTGTCACAATAAAATACATCTAAAATTGAACAGGTAATGCTTTTACACTTACTTATGTTTCAGGCAATTATTTAAAAACTGACTCGTACTTTTTAAAATTTCACTCAAAACATTTCAGATAAATTGGAGTGGAAGGCTGATTTTCAAGGCTGATGAATAAAAATTTCTAATTTTCACTCAATATTTTACAGACAGTGCGTAAATAGTATGCTGACTTATATTTTCATGTCCAGACCGAGCTCTGCTTTATATATACATATTTATTTAATTACTTGGACATATTACAATGCTCCCCCCCCCTTTTTTTTTCTCATAATTCAAAATCAGCATATCTTGCTTTTAAATTCAAGATATTGATAAGATATGTTTTTAATTATGTAACAAATATCCAACTTAAAGACCACCTTTATTCAGTTTTAAATGAAACTTATTTCATATTCAAAACAGAAAATATCTTAAAATATTTCCTTTAATCACACATTATATATATATATATATATATATATATAATGCTTTGCCATGATACACATTGTTTCTATTACTAAGATTATGTGTATAATTATTTATTTATATAAATAAAAAATATAGCTTTTATGTTCATACACAAGTTCACTTTATATGTATTAAAATGATTAGAGCTGTACCGAGTACTTGGTATATACTCAGTATTCGGCGTACTCGGCCAAATTTGGACTAAGTATTTGGCCAATACCGTAGTTGTGAGAATTTCATTATTTTTATGTGTAACTGAAAGAAACGTATTTATTTCATAAGAGTTGTTTATTAATAACTAAACTAAAAAATTATGAAATTATAAATATAGAATCATTAAACTTTTTGTTGCAAACAGCTTTTTGCAGTTAAAACAGGTGAGTAGATTGCCACCAAACTATGATATGAGCTTATTCATTTTAGTTAGAAGAATTTGAGTATAACCATCTTGAATGCGCGTAATATGCAAATTTTATTTTTTTATAAAAACTTATTGTATCTATAAAACAGACTAAAATAAAATATTTTAGAAAAAAGAACCCTTATATTATACTAATATAGTAAATAAAACTTTAGTTACATATTTGTTCAAATAAAAGTAAGACACTTTTAAAACTGTAAGAAAAGATTAATTTTTCATTTAAAAAATAATAACTATGAAAAAGGTAAATACACCAAAATGTTATTAAAAATATATTTTAATAATCAAAAATGTTATTTTTCAAATTATGGTCCAAAACCACCTATCTTTTTTACTCTTCTAGAATTTGAAAACTAATGAAATCTGTCATGTTTGAAATGATAAAATATTTATTTTAATGTTCTCATTTCATATGTGAACTTCATGCATCTTAAATTAAGCTTGAGTGTATAGGAACTTTTATATTCTCTAAGAATTATCTAAGAATGATTCACATATGAGAAGGACTATATAATAAAGAATGAAGTTATCAGTTATTATGGTTTTAATAATCCACTAAGCTGGAAGTATCAAATATAATGATGAACCTAATTGTGTATATGCAATACAAAAGTTCTGAAACATTTCATGAAAACATGCTGTTTGCCATTAAACTTAATTTTATGCTCAAAAAGTCTTTTTTTTAATTTCAAGATGTGCTAAATTCTTCATATGTACATCAATTATTCTTTCTTACAACTACTCGGTATTTGATACATGGCTACTCGGTACACGGCCAAAGTGCTACTCGGTGCAACACAAAAAATTATCTTAAAGTTACTTAAAGCTTTTTATCTCAGTAGCAGTAACGGTGTAGCATGGCATCGGGCGCTGCTTATTGTTTAAAGCTCGATAGATGAATTTAACAACTAAAGAAATGTTTAGGCTTAAAAATACACTTGCATTATATCTCTAGATTACTACATTGGTCATATAGTCGTAATTTATGAAAAATTTGCATCTACAAATTAAATATTTTATGAAATGATATTAATTCTAGAAAGACGAGACTTGGTTCAGCCTGCATGGTTTGAAAATAAATTTTATTTTGCTGCAGATATTTTCAGAAAATTGTTGTTGGAATTTTTAAGTTCATTATTATTTTTATCACGAATTACTTTATGATTCATGGTATACTAGTATACATATTTTAATGAAAGATGGTTTAGACATTTTAATTTCATGAGGGAAGGCTTATTTCATAAGCAAAAGGAGTCGCTAAAAGTTGAAATTAACGACTGTCAATATTTGCGGTTGGTGGATAGTTCATCGATTCAGAGAATAGATGCCCTAGAATCAGGACTCTACTGTACTTGGGCCAAAGGAGTTAGTTTAAAGAGAGAAATAGTTTACTTAAAGAGAGAAACACATCAATTTTTTTAATTTGTTTATATCAGCTTCCATCATGAAATGGCAGTATAATGCACCAAAAGCTAGTGCTAAAAAATAATAAATTTTGTAAGCAAGCATCATAAACTGTAAAAAAAAAAAAAAAAAAAAAAAACATACGCATGACTGCAGCATCAAAATTACTTACAAAGTTTTAAATTTATTATTTATCTAATGATCACAGAAAAGTGTGATAAGTTTGGCTTTTGATTGTGTAATTTGGGTGGTTTAAATGTCATTACGTATCATAATAGCAGGAAAATTTCAAGAATTTTAGGATAACTAATGATATTTAAGATATTTCAGGAAATTTTTTAAGAATTCAGGAAAATCAGGACATGCATTATCTCTGATTGTGTGACTTTTTTTATTCATTTAAAATAATCTGAATGAAACTGTAATAGAAAGTTTAAATTGTTTAACAGGATTTTATACATATCAGACAGTATAAAACTTAATGACCAAGTTCATGAAACATAATTCGCCCCTTTTTTTTCATGGACGTTTAAATGCATGCTACACTGAGTTTTTTTTTTTTACATTTCTTAAAATATTTCAGATGTATAAAATAAATAATACTTTCAAAGATTACGGCAACTTTTAATCTACAGCTGGACAGAAAAATGGATCGTACGTTATAATATAATAGTCCGTAATATAATAGTCCGTAAGCCTGTATTTACAGTATAAAATCCTGTATTTAATAGCTACAAAATAAATATTTAATATCATTTAGAACAAGCTAATTGGTTGCTATAGTTTCTTTTTTTTTACGATTTGTTCTTGTTGTCCGGCGGATCAATAATACATAAAAGATGAAAAGTGAAAAATTGGCCAATAGCCGAGAATGGATGGATGGATGCGTTTTACGTCACATTAAAAGCCAAGAAAAATGTTAAATATTTTCTCTTTAAAAAACTGTAAATTTATCATCAATAACTATGAAGTAAAATACTTATAATTACAAAATACTTCCTGATTTAAAATATTGTCGAAATAGTTTTTTGACGAAGTGCGAAATTTTAAAATCTTATATATTTCCTTTATAACAAAAAAATAAAATATATTTAAGTGAAATTTTATTTCGTATATATACAATAAATATTTAAAACAAACAATAAACTTTCTTTCTTGCATTTAAAATCGAAATCTAAATTTTTTTATTGATTGCATTCAGATTGAACCAACCAACCAACTACAAGACCAAACCGAATAACACCTATTGAGAATTCTGAGAATTAGCAGAAGAAATGTGTGCATCGCGGAGTAAAAAATAGTTCGATTTTCAAACTGAGTTAGAAAAGAAACAAGAGTTTTCCGAGGAAAAAGGGAGATGTCAGGCACATCAGATAAACGCAATTAATATCATATATCAATTAAACGACATTCGTCCGAGCCATTATCGCCAAAAGTTTGTTCTACACATAGACCGCCCATTTACAACTTAAATAAGGCAATTCATATCTCAAAATATATTGCACGCAGAAATGTAGTGATTTCAGGGTAGGATCAGACAGAAGATCAAAGACTATTTTGAAAATATCAGAAAAAAAACCATCTCATATTTCCTGAGATATTAAGTGTCGTTTCCCAGCGATTCTTTGATCTCAAACTAGCTGTATATATATGTGTGTCGCAGTTTTCGTTCGTTTTTCCGTTTCCGCTGAGTGTCGTGGTATTCGTTTGTTTTTCACTTGAGACTCTACCGAGTCTCTTGATTCTGTATTACTGTGCTTCTACTTTTGTTGTCATTAATAATTTGTTTTTAAAAATCAGGGTAATGATACTGATATTTTCTTGTTAAATGATCTGCAAATTATTACAAATAAAAATAATTTCATTAAAAATAAAAAATACCCTTTATTTCTAGAAATATCTAGTGTCCTTCTACTTTTTTACACAGTGTATATATATATATATATATATACATACATAAGAAGAGAGAGTAAGTGAGATAGAGAGAAAGATATTATATCGCTTTTAACTGTTTCTTATACATTTTTACTCACTAAAACAAAAAATGCATTGCATTGTTTTCAGATGTTATATTTTGGGTTAGATTTGCATAACATTTTCCTTCACTATGAATTCTGATATCCAAATGTTAGTTTTAAAAACCATATGTAATATTTAATTCTTACTAAGGTAACATTTATAAGCATGAAAATAAATACAAATGGAAAATGGAAGTAATGAGGGTGTGATGAGTTTGTGGAGGCACAAATTCGAAAATTTTTACAGGCAAAAGATGGAAAGAAAAATTTTAATTATATCATAAAAGAATTGATTGTTTCAATATGAAAAATAACTTGTTTTTCAAAGTAATAAAATTAATATTTTTTCATCGCTGTGATATGTGTAATTAATATTAAAATAATTGGCATTATTATTGTATTTCTTGTATGCAAAATTTTATAATGATTTACAATTCTCAACGTTTTATATATGTATTACAATCAGTTCTATTTTTGTTCCGTTGGTATTGTTTTGTATCTATTAATCGCTAAATTGTATTACGATACCTATCATTTATATATATATATATATATGTGTGTGTGTGTGTGTGTGTAAATTTTTATCTTTTGAAAAAAAAAATCTCAGAAAACATATATTTACCACAACAACTACATACAGTTAATTTTATGTATTTATTTATTTATTACTTTTTTTTTTTTTTTTTTTTGCAAAATTTTCAAAATATCTAACTCATAATGTTCTAGTATTTATTTTAAAATATCCATTATAAACCTACATTCTTTAATTAAATTTAAATCCATTTTATTATCTTTCATAAATAAATATTGACTTCTGTAAAATTATTTATGTTAGTTTAATTCTGAAAAATGTTGAATTTTTGAGCTAATTTAAACACTATAGTACGTTTTGCTGTATTTTTAAAAATATAATTCATCGATAATTACAGGAGTAAATTATATATATATATATATATATATATATATGTATTTTTTTTCCAATGAGAAAAATTGTCTGTTTGCAATTATGTAATACTTAATTTTAAAATTTAAAATATTTTTGTGTAATTGTTTAATAAACCTAAATTTATTTAAATATTTTCATAAACACAGAGTTTTATTTAGCTAATGTTCACTACTTGAAATAATATAGTATTCGTCAAGATGTAGAACATTATCTTAATTGAAATTCAATTATTTATTTAAATAAATATGACATGAGTAATATTTTTAAAAGCATGCTTTAATCATAATCAACAATCGAATACAGTTAATGCGATTAACCTTCAGCAATGTTCTTAAATAATATAATTACCTTTCATTAATCTCTTTTAATGAAAATTTTCGTACATTTTTATTAATTATTCTTTCCGAAAAATGAAGTACAAATATTTTGATAACTTTTCTATATTTGCAGGCCTTTATATATTATGATTTAATTTTAAAGTATCATGTTTTTCATTATTATAAATTACTTTTATTTATGGAATCTGTTAGATAGTAATGATAAATGTTTCAGAAAATGTAAAACGGAAAATTTTTTAACCAACGGCAATAGGTTGCAATGAACGTTACCTTGGGCATTTAGTAATTTGTTAATTACATCTGAATTCATTGCAAAATTACCCTTAAGGAAGACTAATACATTAAAAATTTAACAGTTAGGTTTAGATGAAAATCAAATAAACTCTTTTTCAAATTAAACTCTATATTAATTTTATTTTATTCAAAAAATTCATTTTTCAAACTATTTTCCTTAAATATATATTTTGCTGCATAGCATATAATACCATTTAATTGACAACAATAATTAAATTTATATTTTCCCGATATTACTCTTATACGAGCCCCAAAACATATTTTTATATGTTTACCAAGGTAATGATACAAGCTTAATACGACAAGTTTGTAATACTATAAACTTCAATCGAATTTCTTTTAATGGTTTACTGTTTACATTCCAAAATATTCTATATCCCAGAGGTAAATTAATGTCCATTCTAAGAAAAGAGTTAGAATCATGTTTCTGAGTGAATATTTTGTTTTAAACAGAAGCATTAAACACTATATCTTGTTACTATAAAAGAGATAAGACAGTGGAAGATAAAATCATATCTGTTTTCTTTACTAATGAAAACTGTGACTTTAGAGTGTCTTTAATGTCATTCCTATAAAATAAGATTTTGATGACACGGTGTCCATTTACATCCAGGCTACATATATCAACTATTTTTTCTAAAAAATTATAATTTTTTTTAAATCATTTTTAATGTTACATAAAAACAAAATTAAATATGTTTTTAATGAATATTCGAAGATTTATATATTAAATTAAAATACTCTCTATTTATACTATTGAATATTTACTAAAATACTCTTTTTTTAACTATCATACTATGGGTATTGAAAATCTGGTGGGAAACAACCACACGACTTCCATTACCCACTATTACACGTATTATAGGCATTTTTGAGAGATAATGTGATCAGAAAACATAAAAGTGACTTAAAGAGAAAATCGTTAGAGCCGTTTTTGAGATACCAATTTTTACAAATAAATCAATTATTGACCAGAAAACAATAATTACATATAAAAGGATATTTAAAAGTGAGTTAATAGGGCGAGTTAAAAAAAAAAAAAAAAAAAAAAAAAAATCCGTACAGCCGTTTTTAAAAGGAACGCGCTTAGAAGACCTGAAATTGAACTACTTATACAGAAAGCCTATCAATTTTCCAGAACTAACCAACTATATCATTCGAAAGGACATCTAATAGAGTGTTTATATAGCAAATTTGAAGAAAATCGTTCGAGCCGTTTTTGAGATACGGACTTACAGTCCCACTTCCGGTTTCCGATGTCCCCCTTCCGGTTTTTCAATTTAAACCAAAATTTGGAAATTTCATCTGTACACCAGACGTATTTCAATTCTAAAGTTTCGTAGCTCTATCTTTATTAGTTTCTGAGCTATAATAGCCAGAAGATTCTCCACATACATATATACACACACACATACATACATACACACTGACCAATTGCCAAAAACCACTGTTTTGGTCTCAGGGGACCTTAAAACGTGTAAATCAGGTGAAAACCCGATATCGGATTTTCAGACCGAATACAATACTTCCATTACCTACGGTAGTAGGGTAATGGAAGTAAAAAAATAAGGGTTCTACATGCATTAATTTAACCGATGTTTTCAAATATATGTTTTTTCATATATGAATTTATCTGCCGAAAATATTATTTTTATGTTTACATACTGAAAATATCTTTAATTTAGTTATATATATATATATATATACCAGGATAAAAACATATATTGAGTATACCTTTTTAATTAAAAAATCACAAATTGTATATTAATGGAAATGTTATATGAGTTACGTAAACGTTTTTCCTAATTATTTTCTGAAAGATAATGTTCCTTATTAATAAGCATTTTTAGATTAAATGCGAGTAGCATACACTTAAATATTCTTCTGTAAATATATATATAGATATATACACATAGCATATATAAAAAAAAAAATCTAAACCGTATGTTTGAAAATATCAAAGAAATTAAATATGACAAAATTAAAGCAAGTGTAAAACATAAATAAAAAAAATAAATGAAATACTAATTATATTACTTCGATGTATAAATAAGTAAGATAAAAATAAAGAATAAAATTCAATCCATATATATATATATATATATATATATATATATATATATATATATTTATCGATGACATCGATATATATCGATATTATATCGATATTATATCGATTTTATAGATATAATATCGATATATTATATCGATATTATATCGATGACAAATCAGATTATCTATATGCATTCCTACATAGAATAACAAGTTTTGTTTAGTGACTGAAAAAAAAAAAAAAAATAGAACTGGTTCCGTTATAAAAATATTTTATATTTCTGATAATGCTGCCGTAACAGAATTTACAAAACTTTTAAAAACATGTGGTCACTGGCAGATTTTAATAAATGACATAGGATCATGCCGTTTGTACTGCAATGTATTTACACTAAAACTTTGCTTAAAAAACAAACAAACAAAAAAAAAAAAAATAAATAAATAAAATAAGAAATGTATTGCAAATTTCTCCTTATATAAGGCTTAAGACAGCGTGAAAATTACAAGAACCTCAAAAGAAACAACGAAAGGTCACTTATTTTGTGAAATCCAGTACAGTATTTCAATATTTCAATGTCAAAATTCCATTCCCTTTAACACTCGATCCGCATCAAAAAGGTAAACCATTCATTCTGCAAGTTTGATACTACTGATTGAAAATGATATTAGATTAGATGCTGTGCATTTAATACGCCTTCAATACATTAATGTAAGCCACATTGGAAAGATACACTTTATCCTTCACATAATTCCACAAGAAGAAACCAAGCTACGGTAGCCTGGTCGGTAAGAGCAGCGAGCTCGCGATTAAAAGATAGCGGGTTCCTCGATCCATGAGCCAGTAGTAGGCGTCATGTACGTCTACGGTAGCGTCACATCAATATAATAAGCACAAGGATAAACGTGTTTGAAAATAGAGTACATTTTTGAATATTTACTTAGGAAGACTTTCCTTGCCATAGAGTAAGCAGAAAGCAGAATCTTGAAAAATATTATGCTATTCCCAAGCAGCACCGAAACGTTCTCTGAACGTTCAAAAATTGTTCTGCAAACACGTTCTAAGAATGTTCACTCTGAACGTGTTATAGACGTCTATCAGTCCATCTTGAAGACGTACAATAGTACGGTTCAGAGAACGTTCAATGAACGTGTAACTATCACCATCGGTGTTATACATGCGTTCTGGGACCTTCTATGTATACGGTTTGAGAACGTTCTAAACGTTTTTAGAACATTTTCAAAACGTTATACATATTTTCAGGACGTTCTAGAAAGCGTATTGTAAACGTTCTAAAATAGTGTAGAAACGTTCTGAAAGCGTTCTATACATACGTTCTCACAACGTTATGTAAACAATTTTTGAACGTTCTTTGAACGTGCTGAAAATGTATTTTATGTATAATAAAATGGAAGAACTCGCAACAGGTGTTCCGGGTCGAAAGAAGACACGACCCTTCGTTAGACGAAGAAGGCACGAGTGCTGCAAATGCAAGAGCTACGTTGCAGTTTTTTTGCAGCACTCGTGCCTACTTTGTTCGTTTGATGAAGGGTTGTGTCTTTTCTCGAACCGAAACAATTGCTTCGAGTTCTTGAATTTTATAATGTCTTTTCAATGTTTTACACTCATTTTATATACTTATTTTATTTCTTTTTTTTCAATTCTTTCCTTATTTCTCTTTTCTTTTCTTTTTTTCCTTTTTGTGTTTTTTTTATTTTATCTTTTTTTTATTTATTTATTTTTTCCATAAATAATTATCTTAGTATTATGAAATTTTTGCATTGAAATATGGTATGAAAATGATCATGTATTTTGAATATTCTGGATAAATATTTGAATTCAAAAACAAATAAATAAATAAATTCAAGATTTGGAATATTTTGAAATTTTCTAAGATATATGCCCCCTGTTAACTAATTATTATCCCCCCTCCTAGATTTTGCATCATTATAATTTAACAATATAATATAACCGTATTTGGATATTAATTTTAATAAGTTAAGCAACAAATTTAAAAATATTTTTATGTCTAAATTTTGAAACTTACTGCAAACTTTTAGCATTCAAACACAAAAATATTTTATTAAATTTTAAATTATCAATGAAATCTCAAATTAATGCTCAGATATGTTACATATTCTATTTTTAAACTATAATAATGCACAATCAATGGAAAACAAAAAATGAAAATTAGTTAAAAGAAGTACACAAGTGTACAAGATTAAAACAATAAACTGTTTTCTCTTTTTCTTTTTTTCCACATAATTCTTAAATAAACATAGAAGTATAAAATTTGGATAGCATGTTTTTCAAAATACCATTGAATCGAATTTTATATAACTTTAGCATAAGTAAAAATTTTTAAACTAAAAATCAGTAAATTTTTCTCAAAATTAAACTTTGAAAAAATGAAAAATTTCAGCAATTTTAGAAAAGAAAACTTAATGAAAAATGGTCATGAAGATGCATTACAGATAGGTTAACGATGTACAGTCGGGGAAAAAAATCGCAGCACTCGTTGTAATTTCATTATTAATTGACGCAGAAAAATTTAATAGATACCGTTCAACAGGAAATTAAATGCACTTTTTGAAAATGCTGACGAATTTTGAATTAGGGGTTATCTACGTATTGAAATGAGCGCTTACTTTGATTTTTTCAATAGCAACACCCAATTTTGACTTCATATTCGAATTTCTGAGAGTCTAGCAGTGCGAAAAAGTATGCTGTTTGTATACTTTATCTTTAGTATTTATAGAGTTATAATCAAAAATGTGTTAGGGGGTTATCTGTAAATGCAGAAAAATAAAATTAAGATTCTACAAGAAACAGATAAATTTTAATGTTTTACACCGGAAATCTTTCAAAAAAAAAAGAATTATAAAAATTAATAAATAAGTTGACCCTTTTCCAATTTCTTAATTATCCTGAATTCAGTTTTAGATTTGTATATACTTCAGTACTTTTTAAAATAATTGTAGGTCTATTTAAATACATTACACTTGCGATTTGTCTAGACTGTTCTCTTTGAAAAAAGTGTAATATTTTTCAAGTAAAAATATCTATTATGGATGTAGTGATCACCAACAAAGATTGAATTTTCTTTCGTAGGTGTAACATAAAGTATGAAATGAAATAATATAGATGTATATATACAACAACGCATAAACTAAATATTTTCGGATAAATTATTGTAAGTGTTTATGAAGTAAATAGTAAACAATTTTAATCGCAATTACCAGTTTTGTGTCAGTTTTACTCTTTGGAACTGTACGATTCGTTTTACAATTTCTATGAAAATATAATTTCCTAATTAACCCTTTCGCGACTGCTGACGTAGATTCACGTCATTTGAAAATCTGTAACTTTCTTACTGGGCGTTTCTTTCGTAATTTGTGTGTTACTTATTTCTTAAGTGTCTACCCAGCGTTCCTATTTTTGCAAAAAACTACAAAAATATACTATGGATAGAAATATATTGATTAGAAAGAATATAATTATACTGTATATCCATTTGTAATATATTTGTGAATACAGAAAATTTGTTCTGAAATACTTTATTTTGAGAGAATAACGCCTTTAGGCGGATCTTACTGTCAAAATTATAAAATCCTGCGGTCGCAAAATGTGTTAAAATGTATTTATAAAAGTAAAAGTATATTTAAAAAATATATAAAGTTAAAATATATTAAAATTTAAAAGACTAAAGTACCCTTAAAATAATAATCCTCCCCCCTACAAAAAAAAAAAAAAAAAAAGCAATATATGAAGCAAATGATTAAAGGTTTAACTTAAGAAACGATTTTACATGTCTGTCTTGCATTCCAATTCCATTCTTTTTTTATTTGCCAATTTTTACATTTACCAATTTTTCTATTTAAAACAGTAAACCCCGCCTATTTAGTTATTTTTTTCTTCTAGTGTTCGTTTAAAAGATTCAAAAGTTATCAACAGTAATGGATGAAGTAAATACCACTTGTTCATATTTTTCTCAACGTAAAATAAGGGGTTTAACACGAATACTCAATGTCACATTTACTTTTCCGTTCTGTATTGTTTTGCTTTGAAGAACGATGAAGGCGGGGTTTGTCTTCTTTAGAAAACAGGAATTCTTGATGCTAACAAGGAAACTCTTTGAAGCGGTAATCGCCGATTTTCTTGAAAAAAATTCTGGCATAAGATTTAATCATGAATATCATCTTCCTAAAATATTAACTGCTGAGTCGCAATAGATAAGTTATAAAAAATTATTAAAAATGGAAGCATGTTTGCAATATTTCCAAAAAAGCGCCTGTTTGGCGACTGCATTCTTCGAAATTTCATTGCAATGAAGATTTAATAGATGTAGATGTTCTTCTTTCTTTTTGATAGCCAAACGAACTCCATACGCTGTTATTATCTTTATTTAAATTAGAATTATTTTATTATAACTAATAGGATGTTATAAACATAATGAAGGAAATTGTTTAATTAAATTAAACAAATTTTTCCAGGCTGTAGACAGCAAAGTGGAATCAGATTTTTCATTGACAATTTTATCACGATTAAGGTAAATAGAAAATCCAGTTCGGAAACGCGTTTGGCATGAAAGATAATTTTGGCACTCTTAAAATTAAAACTATGATCAAATTCCCAACTGTGCTTCGCAATAGAAGATTTAGAAATTTCTTGATTAAAAACATACCGAGAATGTTCACGTAAACGACATTCAAGATTTCTTTTAGTTTGACCAATATAAGATAAATCACAGTTATTACAAGGGACATTATAGATACCCCATTTTTGAAGCTCAGGAACAGGGGATTTGGTTGAAGGGAATTGGAATTTATAAATAAAATCCAATAAATTCCAATTGAGGGCGTTTAAATTAAATTGGCACATTTGTGGGTATAATAGGGATTCGCAGTAGTAATATATTTTCACCTCGGAATTTGTCATTTAAAATGATGGCTTCGATAACATTTTTCATTAATTTTTTTATGACTAATCGCGTGCCGTTGCACAACTGTTGTGGGTTCAAATTACGAAGCAAAATAACCGGAGATCCAACCTTCAGTTGTAAAATATGCGGTGGCATGCCTGGTAAATCCAATGAGTTTAAACAAAATTTGTTGGATAATTTACAGCTTCGGTGGCATCACAAACTGTATCATTAGATTTGTATGACACCAAGTCTCCTGGTAACAAATGTTGTATCTTGAGATTCAGTTCGTTGACGTCCACATTTTTTGCTGCTAAAATTGCTCTTTCTGCCAGCCACTCATGATTTGTGTATCGTCTGTTTACATCGGGAAATATCTGGTCAATAAGAGCATCTTATTGCATCGTAAGAAATTTAGTTTCTTGCGAAAAGTAAATAAATATTTTATTTTTTTTAAATAAAATTAGAAAGATATATTATTTGAATTTTAAAGAATATATCTTGAATTTTAAAATTACATTTGTATTTACAAACTTATGAAAAGTACTATTTTCTGCTCACTTATTTAAATCCTTTGTTAATATTTATCCATGCAAAGAATTGTTTTTATCTTAAAATAAAAAATGTTAGTTAATTGTGATTAAAATTTATTTTTCGGGTTCGGGTTGGGTTTCAGGTTGTTTCAAAATTCACTAGTCGGGTTCGGGTCGGATAAAACTCGACCCGTGCAGGGCTCTAAGCCACATAAATTGGAAATTCATCTGAATTTTTTGAAAGAAAATTTAAGGTTCAAGATTTAATGTAATATATTGATTCACACCAGTGTAGTTATCTAAAATTTGTCGTATTTAAAAAATAAGATTTTAGTATATTTTGCTAATTTTTCTCTGGAATTTGCATGTTTCCGGTAAGGCAGAACTAGCTAATACCAGGTTAGGTTCTGCTTGTTTCAAATAAGTTCGTGTTGACGTGCTCTGGGCATGTTTTGAGTCAGACAATTATAGCGGTCTGTAACAGGGAATTCAGAATCAAAGCTGACAGCCGATAGCTTACAAGGGTATCTGCATCAAGGTCAAAATTCGACTGTAGCTGTACTGTGAGGAGGGTACATTAGAATCACATTCAGTGACAGAGCGCATGTTTCATGCTTCGGCGAAGCATTCAATGAAATTTAAAAGGAAACTAACTCTGCAAACGAAAAAATGTTATGTCATCTTCTGCATTTCGAATGTCAGTAGCATTGAAAATTACATTTTTATACAAAATAAGTTGTTCATGGTGTGTATTTCCTCTCCCGAACTCTTGTTATATTTTAATTTTGTATCAGTGATTTTTTACATTCTTCTATATGTAATATAGAGAAAGTATTGGATTCGTGAAAATTTTCGAAATCCGGTTTTCGATGGATTTACACGTTTTGGGATATCCTGAACACGATTTGATAGTTTTTAGAAAATGTCTATCTGTGTGCATCACGAATTTTATGGACGCTGTATCTCACGAACCAATGAACGAAATTTAACCAAACTTGGTATTTAGTTGGACCCTGACATAAACTGGTGCTGATTAGATTTGGGGATCAATCGCTCGACAGGTGACGCTGTAATCACATTTTTTCTAAATTTTTAACATGGCAGTATCGGAAAAATTTCGTATAAATGTACATAATGAGAGTTATTTTTAACTTGTGATTGTAAAATTAATATGAATTATTGATAATAGTAGAAGTTAACTAGGAAAAAAATTTTGTGCATGTGGGGGCATCGCTGGAAGGAGTAAATTTTCAAGATGCGTATCTTTCGAAAGGTCTCGTCAATTCCTTTAAAACGAATGGTTAACTATAGATCTGTGATAATTTAAAACAAAGTTATCGTTTTTTTTTTTTTTACTTTTAACGAAAAAAAAACTTAGCGAAAAAACCTGCTTATTTATTTATTTATTTATTTTTTTTTAATATTGAGAATAAAATTGACTTTTTTTGGATATTTAGTGTTATACTACTTCTCCAATATGGAAATCGTCTGCATTATCATGGAAGATAATTTTTTTTAAATAATAATTTTAATAAATTATTTTTACTGAGTGAATTTGTATAGGAAAATATAGAAGAAAGTCATGTGGTGGTCACAACATACTAGTTTTAATTATGCAAACTATGCATTTCTTACATTATACTACTTTGGCTTATGTTACTTCTTCATTAAGCCTATTTATTTATCTGTATCTCATACGAAGTCTATTTATTAAAGTATTTTAAAAAAGAAATAAAAACTTTATATTTATGTAGAATATAATTTATAGTGCCAGGTGGGGTAATATGGGTATAAAAACACCATTTTTGAAAATCATTGGCAGAAAAATTATAGAATATTTCAAAAAATATAATAATTTTTTGTTGCATATATTTATTACAAGTGTTGAGAATACATTGCGCTTAAATTTTCGATTCAATATTTAAGAATAAATAAATAATAACGATTTGAAACAGTCTAAGTTTTATACCCACATTACCCCATGGCATGGGGTAAAATGAGTAGTATGTGGGGTAATGTGAGTGAATAGTAAAAAGGGAGCAAAATTGCAAGTGAATCTTTTGAAAAGTGTGAAAATTACTTTCCAACAAATCTGAAAATTGTTTTTAACTTTTTTTTTTTTTTTTTAACAAAGTTTAAAAGTGTTTATAACTTCGGTTTATCTGTCTGTCCGTCTGTCTGCGCTCTAACTCTTGTAAATATTTATGGAATTTTTTGAAACTGATATATGCTACTCAAGTTCAATATGGGATGTTCTCTGTTGAAAATGGAGGAAATATGGCCTCTGATTTATATACAGGGACACTGAAAGAAATCCAAAGCATTAGTTCTATGGGAGGTATTTCTATAAACTACTTCTTGATACCTTTATTTTGTGCAGATCATAATGAAACAAACATTAATTTTACTTATACATAAAAAATGTTTTCTATGGAATACAGTAGAATTGGAATTAAGATTTACAGGGCCACACAAACGTATTCAGATACTTTAAAGACAGCAACTAAAAATTGCTGGAATTGCATTTTCGATTTTATTGAGCATTTTTAACTCTTTCTAATAATGTTTATGAGAGATTATGAGTTAGATTACCATGTGCCTGTCTTCTGTAAGTGTGACTCAGCGTCTGTTTGTCTGACCGCTATTTAATTTCCGTAAATATTCATCGAATTCTTTGTAATGGATAAATATTATTTATGTTTACTAAGCAATGCCCCCTATGGAAAATGGGGTAAATACTACTTGTGGTTTGTGTACAGGGACACACTGAAGCACTGCGTTCCATGAGATTGTTTATTTTTTAAACCGCACTTACTTTGTACAGATTATAATGAAATTGACATTTATTAAATATATGCACGGAAAAAAAAAGAAGGAAAAGAAAGAAAGAAAAAGAAAAAAAAAATGTTTTTTTTAAAAATACAGTTTTATTAGCAATAAGATTTACTGGGCTACTCAAAAAGATTCACATAGATTCAAAGCTCCCAAGTAGCACAGTATGGTATTTTCAACGTTGAACAAACGGCAATGCATTCCGTTGAATGACCGTTTTTCCGTAACGTTAATAATCTGAAAATATGTCTCGTTGATTTCCTCATCTTTCAACGGTTGTTTTAATACATTTTACAACGCAAAGAAAACCGTTGTAAAAGGGTTGTACGAAATCGCAGTACTATCGTTTTTTTTTTTATAACCTAAAAAAAAACAGTTGTAAAATGGTTGTTCAGAATCGCAATACTGTCGTGTTTTTTATATCAGTTTTCAACGGTTTTTCTTATGTCTTATAAACGTTGAAATACACAAAAAAAAAAAAAAAAAAAAAAAAAAGAGCTAGCTCTATATATCCATTGCGAATTTTCCTTTCTAATAAATATTGCTAAATAAAAAAAAAAATAAAAAAAATCCCTTGTAAAAAGTTTTGCAACTTTTTTTTTTTTTTTACTTAACGGCTCTCTTCACTTACCGTCGCCGGAAGCCCGAGCCAATGTTATTCTATGGGGAAATTTTCTTTGGAAATAATTTATTAACTAATACATATTTTTAAATTCTGTTTTCACATTCTGAAAATTCCGAACTGTTAAATTGACTGACCTTTTTTAAAAATGTATTTTTTTTTTTTTTTTTTTTTTTTTTTTAATATTTTATTTTGAAATTGCAAAATGAAAAAAATTCACCTATTGAAAATTCGTATTTTGCAGCTTCAAAATAAAATAAAATAAAAATAATTTTTTAAAAAAGGTCCGTTAATTTAACATCTGAGAATTTTCAGAATGTGAAAACAGAATTTAAAAATATGTATTAGTTAATAAGTTATTTGTAAAGAAAAATTTCCCATAGAATAACATTAGCTTCGGCTTCCGGCGGCGGCAGTGGCGGATTTAAGGGGGGGGGGGGCTAGGGGGCTGAAGCCCCCCCCCCCCAAAACACTGACATTCACAATTGAATATTACAATTGTAAATTTTTTATTCGTCTAGAATAACACTTTGAAAAATCTTAGCCCCCCCCCAAAAGTCAAGTTCTGGATCCGCCACTGGGCGGCGGTGAGTGAAGCGGGCCCTTAATTTTTAAACCCTTTATTACTTTTTTAAGACTCAATGTAAGAAAATACTAGATTCGTAAAAATTTTCAATTTCTGTTTTTCGAGGGATATACAAGTTTTGAGGAGTCCAGAACACTATTTTAAAAAACGTCTGTTGGATAAAAGTTTTGTCCGAACTGTATCTCAGGAACTTATTGCACATACATATAAAATTATATGAATTTCATATAAAATTACATGCAATTGCATCTTGACATAAGTACTTTATTGATTTTTGGTACAAATGGCCCAATAGTGGTGCTACCATATTCCAATTTCTCCCACTTAATGGAACGCTATATCTCAGGTTCTATTGTGTATAATCAATTGCATATAACTGCACAAATATACATCATAATTTCACCACTTATTCATGCTTTTCAAAAGTTGATACCTGAAATTCACGATATTTTTGCAGTCAGTTACCAAAATATTCAATTATTTGACTTATAATCAATGAAATCTATGTCCTTTTCGAAGCTGAATTCCCAAATACTGAAAATCTTTGCCATTAACTGATGAAATTCGGACTTTCTTCTATTATGAAACACTATGCTGATTCAATTCGGATGCAGATAGGCCGATAGGTGGCGCTGTTGTGCAGCAATTTAAACTGTGAATAGGAAAGCAAAATCTCAACTTCTTTTAGCATATATAATTGCACTAAACTTGACATAGGAGACAACCAATATAAAAACGAATACTGAATTAGTTTGAGTGTGTATCAGCTGACAGGCGTTGCTGTCTTTACTCACTTTCTGCTATTTTTATATGACTACATCTCAACTACTGTTAATTAAAATTGTTGCAAATTCTGTATATAAAATCTTTATTCTGAGAAGCTATATGAAACTTTAGTGCATGCTAAATAATGGCAAGTGGCAATTTTAATCTCCTTCTATTAGTCAATTGTTTATGGTGTTTGGTGCAATTTAAATCAACAGATGCTGAGATGTAGCTATGTGGAAAAGACACTGATTAATAGCAACACTATCTGTCATCAGATACAGTTGGCAGCAAAAGTATAAAGCAATAGCCAATAATTCCCATATCAAAAAAGTACATTTAATACTGTTTTGTTAAATAAATCCTGTTGATTAATTATAACTTGACTCATGCATAAAGAATTGACCTGCATCAAAAACATTTTACTCAAACGAAACTGAGTTTTAGCATGCATAATATTAAGAAAAGCTAACTCACCTCTCTCCTGCATTTCCTCTGATCGCTTGAAAAAACATTTAGGAGATACAAGTCAATAAAGATGAAATCCGATTACTTTCTATTGTTGATTTTAATCAACGATTTTCTTTCAGAATTTTATAAATGAAAACAGAATCTTTCACAAACTTTAACACAGGTTTAAACATTCAGAATACGTATAAAGGCATTTTTTTTATGCCTTGAATGAGTTATAAAGAATAAACAGAAGAATACTTATTGGTTTAATAATATAACAATTAATGGATTACTTGGCTGTACGAATGCAGCCTGAATATTAGAATGTCAATTCAAGAATAATGTTACTTCAGTTTTTTCGAATAGTTCAGAGAGAAAAACAGAATCAATAATAAAAAAAGAAAAAGAATGAGTTTTTTTTTCTCTTTCTGGTCACATGACTGTCTACTTCTCATCGGCTGTCGCCTTTACCGCTTCCCATGAATCAACAGGCTGGGCGGGGCGGGAAGGCACCGGAGCAGGAGTCGAAATACTTGGAAAAGGGATCACCTGCGATACCGGTCGAATAAGAGTTCCAGCAGAAGAGGTCTTGAGTTGAAGGACCCTGGCGATTCCATCAGGTCCGGGAATCACCTTGATGATTCGTGCTAGCTCCCAATGGAGTGGAGGTGATGCTTTATCCCTCAGGATGACGAGTTCCCCTGGAGAAAAGTTGTGACGGTGGTTGTTGGTTCTTTTGGATCTATGCAGCAATGTTGGCAGGTATTGTGCTTTCCACCTCTTCCAAAACGTTTCCTTCATCTGCAATAAGAGCTTATACCTAGAAGAAAGACTAAGAGAATTGTTGGTTAATGGCAGTTATGGCAATTCTAATAATGCAGTTCCAATCAAGAAATGTCCTGGTGTTAAAGCTGCGATATCATTAGGAGCATTGGACAATGGTGATAGAGGCCGCGAATTTATAACAGCCTCTATTTGACATAGAAGAGTGGACAGTTCCTCAAAATTTAAAATTGCGCCTTGTGTGATTTTTACCAAATGATGTTTGGCTAATTTTATCGACGCTTCCCAGAGTCCCCCAAAATTTGGAGCATACGGGGGAATAAAGTGCCAGGTTATTTGGTGTTGGGAAGCAAAATTTTGTAATTTTTCTTCTTTGAATAAAGAAAATAGCTGTTTTAGGTAAGAATGGGCTCCGACAAAATTTCTGCCATTGTCCGAAAATATGTCAGAGGGGTATCCACGCCTACCTATGAAGCGTTTCAAGGCTGCGAGAAAGGCTTCTGTAGAAAGATTTGAAACACATTCAAGATGCACTGCCTTTGTCGCCATACAGATGAAAAGGGCAATATATGATTTAAGGGTTGTCGCTTTTCGTTTATGTTGACATTTTGTCATTACTGGTCCCGCGAAATCGACACCAACCTTTGAAAATGGCCGAATGGGTGTGATTCTTTCTGAGGGTAGATCCCCCATCTTTGGAATTATTGGCTTAGCTGACAGTCGAAAACAGAGTATACACTGTCTTAATACTGATTTTACGGTGGAGCGTCCGTGGGGAATCCAAAATTTGTTTCTAAGGAGTGAAAGTACTAAATTGGGACCAGCATGGGAGCTTAAGTTATGATAATATGTTATTATCAAGGAAGTAACGTGATTTGCTTTGGGAAGTAATATGGGGTGTTTTTCTTGAAATCGTAAGGATGGGTGGTTCCGCAGGCGTCCTCCAACACGAAGAATGCCTGCTTCATCCAGAAAAGGATCAAGACAGAATAGATGGTGTGAAGGTTTTAAAAGTTTGCCTTTCCTTAGTAAGGCAATTTCATCACTAAATTCTGCATTTTGAATAACTTTTACAAGCCACATTTCCGCTTGATTTAGCTCTATGGCCTTTAAAGGACCACTTTCCTTTGATTTGGTTTTAATTTTATTGATAAATCTCAAAACATAAGCTAGAATTCTTAAAAGTTTTAGATAGTTAGAGTATTTCGTGATATGTGATATGAAAGTGTTATTAGAAAGTGTAGGCTTAGAACTTGAATCTGTCGAATGTTGATGAGTTTGTTTCTGAACGGAAACTGAATGTAATGTGCACATTGGTGGTAGCTCAAAACTATGGAGCCATTTTGGCCCTTCCCACCACTCAGTTCTAGCTTTCAACTTAGCCGGGGACAATCCGCGTGTGGCACAATCGGCCGGGTTTTCTTTTCCTGGGATATGTCTCCAAAATTCTAATTGAGTAAGAGCTCTGATTTTGGTAGCTCTATGGGCCACGAAACTATTTCCTTTGTTTGAAGGGTTATTTATCCAGTTTAATACAATAGAAGAGTCAGTATACCAGTATGTCGAATGAGTAAATTTAAGGGATTTTTGAATATTGCAAATTAACTCAGCTACGAGTACAGCCCCACACAATTCTAATTTCGGTAAAGTGAGTACTTTTATGGGTGCGACTCTAGTTTTAGCAGCAATTAAATATACCTGAATCGTGTTCGTTATGATCTTTAAATATGCGACTGCCGCATACGCCCTCGGAGAGGCATCACAAAAGCCATGCAGTTCAACTGTACAATCTTTAGTATTTGAACCTACATAGCGTGGAATGGACATAGATTTAAACTCATTAATTTCATTATAAAAAGTTTTCCATTCTTGCAAAATATCTGGAGGTATAGGCTCATCCCACGTTGATTGCAACTTCCACAATTTTTGTAGAATGATTTTTAAGATAATAGTAGATGGCGAAATAATTCCGAGGGGATCATAAATTTGCGCAATTACGGACAGCAACTGTCTTTTTGTATTAATTTGTTGATCAGCTAAGGTTCTAACTTGAAGAGTATCTTCACTTAAATCCCAGAACATTCCTAGTACTCTTTGATTTATTTTTTCTTTATCCTCAAAAAAATGAATGACCGAATTAGCCTTATCTTCCTCTGGAATATCAGAGAGCGCTTCTGGATGGCTACAAGCCCATTTCCTAAGTTTAAACCCTCCAGCTTGCATTAGAGCCTGCAGCTCCATTATTCTATCTTTTGCTAATTGAAGGGATTGTGCCCCTGACAATAAGTCGTCGATGTAAAAATTCTCCTTGGCAATTTCTGCTGCCAATGGAAAATTTTGTCCCTCATCCTCACATAATTGCTTAAGGGTGCGTAACGCTAAATAGGGTGCACAAGCTGTTCCGTAGGTGACAGTATTCAATTCGTAAAAGGATAATTGGTCATTGGGAGATTCTCTCCAAACAATTCTTTGGTAGATTCTATGTTTCCTTTCAATTAAGATTTGCCGATACATTTTAGCTATGTCTGCACTGAACGCTACAGGGTTGGCTCGAAATTTTATTAAATTGTCAAAAATATTTGACTGTAGTTTAGGACCAATATATAAAATGTCATTTAAAGATTTGTTATTTGTTGTTTTAAACGAGGCGTCAAATACTACACGTAATTTTGTTGTTTCAGAGTTTTCATTTACCACCGCATGATGCGGTAAATAATAATGTGGCGTTTCATTAATTTCAGCTGGATTTAATTTTGTCATATGACCTAAATTTATATATTCGTTCATGAAATTCGAATACTCCCTCTTTAATTGTGGGTTCTTTTTAATTTTATTTTCAATGGAAAGAAATCTTGAAATAGCACCTGACTTACTGTCACCTAGTGCCTTATCTGGCTTAAACGGTAGATGAACGACATATCTTCCCTGACTATTTCTTTTAGTTGTGTTCACATAAATATTTTCCACAGGATCATTTTCTATCTTTTTTGATTCTACATTTGGAATTGATTCTGTATCAAAAAATTGTTTTAATGTGTTGTTGATATCATCCTCCACAGTGGTATGACATATTAGACTGATATTTGTACATTGAAAGCTATCAACACGACCTGAAAGGAGGTAACCCAATTTTGTTGGACATGCTGTAGGAGTTCCAGCTGGCCCTTGAATTGGACTGCCATTGCAGATTGAGGCGACTATTTCTGCCCCAAGAAGAATATCGATTGGACCACTAATATAATAATTTGGATCCGCTAGTTGCAATCCTTTTATGTGTGGCCAATCATGTTGCGGTAGTTGGAAATTAGGGAGAGGTGAGGTAACCCTATCAACTATAAAAGCGCTGACTGAAAATGACTCCGACGAAAAATGCGGAGTGAATTTAAATTCTGTTTCGTTGAGAGCAGTTTCTGCTAAAACGCAATTAATCCCTATTATACTATGCGACGTGCTCCGTAGGGGCAAATTTAGTCGCTTAGCACATTCCTTAGTAATTAATGAATTTTGACTAGCATTATCTATCAAGGCTTTACAATGCACAATTTTTCCTTGATTTGATTTAACCTTAATTAGTGCTGTAGATAACAAAACATTACTAGAATAAAACTGAGCACTATTAGAGACTGATATATCTGGCGATACATGATTCGCCCTTTCAGAATTTATATTTCTACCATAAACATGTAGCAATGTATGATGTTTTTCTGCACAATTTTTACAATTAATGTTTATCCTACAATTCTCCAGCCTATGATTTTGGCGTAAGCAATTTTGACATAACTTATTTAATTCAACAAATTTCCATCTTTCTTTAACCGGTTTTGAATTAAATGTCGGACATTTAAATAGCGCGTGACGCTCATTACAAAGAATGCACGTATTTTCCTTTTTTACAATTGTACTCAATACGTTTGATTTCTTCGAATTAGTGAATTTTACGTCTTGTTTACATTTTATCTCTTCAACACCGCGCGCTTCGCGCTCAACGAATTTCCTAAAAAGATCAAGATCCGGCAATTTATCACTATCCAACATTAATTCCCATCTCTGTTTTAACGATTCATCCAATTTCCCCATCATGAATTTTATTATAATTAAGTCGCTTAACGCATTAGAATCTAAACCCAAAGTTTTTAAGTTTCTGACGGCTTCGTTACAAGTATCTAATAACTCAAGTAAAGTTTTAGCATTGTTTGCTTTTACAATTTTCATAGAAAATATTTTGTTAATTTGACTCAATGCTAATTGTCTCTTATTTTCATATCTTTCATTTAATATTTCCCAACATTGATCTAAGTTTTCCTCTTTTAGAGCGAATCCTCGAATTAATTTAGCTGCGTTTCCGCGCACTGAAGACTGTAAATATTGCAATTTTTCAATTTTGGATAATTGATTATTTTGTAGAATTGTCGAATTAAAAATTTCTTTAAAAGAAATCCAATTTTCGGTTTCACCAAAAAATTTTGGAAGTTCAAATTTAGGTAATTTAATAAGAGACGATTTTCCATTTTTCTCATCTTTATTTTCCGCGTGAGTATCTGAATCGCACGCGTTTACTTCTGTTTTGTCCTCTAACTCCACCAGTAAATCAAAAACCACTCCTTTATATCTCAAATACATATCCATATAATCCTCATTCTCTTTAGCGGATAAATTTTTAAATATTTCCGCGATTTCATGATCATACGATTGAACTTTGGTTTTTAATAATTTAACCTTAGATTGTTCATCTTTACTACACCCCTTTACTCTATCTCTAAAACTATCGATTTCCTTACATAAATTTTCAAATAATAAAACTTGCTTAGATAATTTCGGCATTTTATAATATATAAGTTTAAATACACATAACCATAGGCCTTCGAATTACAGAACAAACATTCAAGAACAAAAATAAATCATTTTAAGAATAAATGATTACGAATAAGAATAAGAATAAGAATATCAAATACATATTAAATATATATAGTTTTTTTTTTTCTTATATATATATATAAATCATCGATAGCCTCATGGCTCTAGGACGGACCAAAAACATGTTGATTAATTATAACTTGACTCATGCATAAAGAATTGACCTGCATCAAAAACATTTTACTCAAACGAAACTGAGTTTTAGCATGCATAATATTAAGAAAAGCTAACTCACCTCTCTCCTGCATTTCCTCTGATCGCTTGAAAAAACATTTAGGAGATACAAGTCAATAAAGATGAAATCCGATTACTTTCTATTGTTGATTTTAATCAACGATTTTCTTTCAGAATTTTATAAATGAAAACAGAATCTTTCACAAACTTTAACACAGGTTTAAACATTCAGAATACGTATAAAGGCATTTTTTTTATGCCTTGAATGAGTTATAAAGAATAAACAGAAGAATACTTATTGGTTTAATAATATAACAATTAATGGATTACTTGGCTGTACGAATGCAGCCTGAATATTAGAATGTCAATTCAAGAATAATGTTACTTCAGTTTTTTCGAATAGTTCAGAGAGAAAAATAGAATCAATAATAAAAAAAGAAAAAGAATGAGTTTTTTTTTCTCTTTCTGGTCACATGACTGTCTACTTCTCATCGGCTGTCGCCTTTACCGCTTCCCATGAATCAACAAATCCTTATTGAATCATGTTCTTAGACTGATAATAAGAGCATGACTCGAGAAGGATTTATTTAACAAAGTAGTATTAACAGGGGTCAAAGCAATCAAATAGGAAAATATAGTAATTTTTTTTCGCAGAAATATAGTTCTAAGAAAAGATTGAGAGATTAGTAAAAAAGAATTTTCTGTAACATTTTATAATCCCTCAACAATTAAATGACTTTATTTACAAAGTCATTTAATCATTGTAAATTACGGAAAAGAAATCAAAACATTTAATTTCACTAACACATGGTTGAATACGTTTTGAGGCTGCGGTCAGTGCCTATTGAATGAACTGGGCACAATAAAAATAATCTGGTGTGTCACTAACACGACTTTCCCTTATCCTGAAATTTAATACTATAAATACAGGTTGGAGATTAAGAGGTAAGATAACGATGCTATGTAAAACAATTCAAATTAGGCTTTGGAAGAGTTTTATATGATAATTAATTCTGTGTGAGGGGGGCTACCGCCCCCCCTTAAACCCCCGTTTCATTAATGCACCTACATTAATATAGAATTTAATTCTGTTTTTTTTTTTAAATAATTTATTAAAATTATTATTTAAAAAAAATTATCTTTTGTGATAATGCAGACGATTTCCATATTAGAGAAGTAGTATAACACTAAATATCCAAAAAAAAAACTCCATTTTATTCTCAATAATTAAAAAAAAAAAAAGTTTTTTTCCGTTAAAAGTAAAAAAAAAAAAAATCGATCTTTGTTTTAAATTATTGCAGATCGATGGTTCAGCCATTCGTTTTAAGATATTGGCGAGCTCTTTTGAAAGATACCCATATTCGTTTCATTTGGCTTAGTGCAGTCTATAGACGTTAAACTCTACTTACCTGCAATTTCACCCATAGGCGAAATTTATTAGAATTCTCTTGATTTTTCCTGTACACGAACCATTTGCTTGATCTTAAAAAGCTTACTGTAGCCTCCCTATATGATACACATTTAGAATACCAAGTTTTGAATGTCTGCTACTATTTTTTCTTGAGATATGCTAATAACAGACACACAGACCAACCCCTAAAAACATGATTTTCGTATTCAGGAGACCTCAAAACGTGTAAATAACAAAATCTCACTTTCAAAAATTTGACCCAAAAAACAATACTTTCTCTACCTTATGGGTAAGAGATAATAAAAAATAAATAACAAGAATAAGTGAAAATATAAAATGGTAATAGAATTATAAATTCTTTTAGTGATTGTACCATTTTTTTTTTTTTTTTTTTTGTGCTATTTGTTAAGCTTCTAGTAACAATACGTTCACATTAGGATATATATATCTTTTATTTTAAATTACTTTTTTTTATATCATTTGTTCGAAGCCACGAGGAAAAATTTGTTTTACTTTTCGTCATATGTTCTGTTAAATTACCCTTTTTAAAAATTCTTTTATGCCTTCCATACCACAAGTAAGGTTATATTTATCAGTAAATTATTGTACAGTGTAACCATGTTTCTTAAAACCACCAGCGAAGAACAGTCTAAAAGCTTGGAGAATTGACCGACAGCTTGGGATTTGGAAAACATCTACTCATTCGGGGCTCTCTTATAGTTTATTTTCTCTGAATCAGATGACTATCTCCAATACTTTAAAACTGACTTGTCGAGTCAATACTTGCACAGAGCACCATGGTCTCAAGAAATGTGGTCGAAGAATAGCTGTAAAGTGAAAGTCTCGAGTCCAGTGGATTATACTGGAGTTGTGCATGAAATTAAGTAGATTCTTATTATAAAAAATGTTTACGAATCAAATACTTTCCTCTCTTTTTATATAGAGAAAAATAAAAATAGTGCTTTATGAACTCTACAAATATTTTGAAGCTGTTTTGCCATTTTCCAACTTTGGAACTGGGCCTATAAATTAACGTTGTAAAATAAAGCATGTTTCTAATATGCTTAAAATTAGTTGGTATTGGTGAATTTTGTATAATTTCTCATCATTCTAATAAATGAGAGGTCATACAGGAATTGAAAAGTTCCTATATTTTTGTTGACTTACTATATTGTCAGCACTATTTTTAAAAAGAAATTTTTCTTAATTTATAAAATTCGTACAAGCTGTTTCTTAAAAATAATAATAACAATAATAAAAATAAATAAAAAATAGAAAATTACAGTATGAAAAGCAATGAATTTTGTCCATACCTTACTTACTCTAATTTGCTGCATGTTATTGACATCAATATTTCAGTGTCAAACATTCCTAAAAATTTTCCTATCTAAATAATCTTTATGCAAGTTCAGGTGCAATATTGAGCATTTCTCTCCAACTTGTATGTTGCTAAATAGATCATAATCTAGGTTTTTCGAAATAGTACCCAATTTGTCAATTTATTCAATAATTCATAAAAAATCAAGTTAAGTGAAAATTAAGGCTGCTTTTGAACAATTAACCAAATTATATTATTTAATTTTAAAATACATTTAAAAAATAAAATTAAACAGTCGTAAAATATGTATTTGGGGCGAGTAACTTCTCATGTGTAAACTGAGAAGGTGCAATACCATTGTCTACAGTAAATACTCAAATTGAGGATATTATGCGTTTGATGCAGTAAAGCTCCTATTAGAAAGTTTTTGTGTACAGTTATATTGCTGAGAGTTGACTGAAGGTGCATTTTTGTTAAAAATTGATTTTGTGAAGGTGACTCTTTGCCAAAAGTTGATTTTGCAAAAGTAAGTGCCTCAGTCAATGCGTCACTAAATTTCTTTTGAATTAACCTCCATTTCTTTTGTGCATGTCTCATGGGCAGGTATGCCGATTTAAATAGGCTTGATTAAAATGACTGATTTTTTTTAAATCAAAAATAAAATTTTATAATTTTGGGGCAATATGTAGTTTTATCTAGAATATAAGAAAACTTGAACAAACTTGTTGTTTACATCAAATACACCTCCCCCCCCCCCCAAAAAAAAAAAAATAAATAAATAAATAAATAAAATAAAAAATAAATAAATAAATATGATTCTTTCAATTTTCCAGAACTCTATTTTTATCTTCTATTCTTATTTAGAAGCTAACTACTTTCATATGCAGCCTAATCTTTTTATACAAAGACTTAAATTCTCTGCCCTAGTTTTTATTATTATTATTATTATTATTATTTTTTTTTTTTTTTTTTTTTTTTTTTTAAGGGATAATAAATATTGTATCTGATCTGAAGCATTTGATTTGTCTGTCCATCATTTTTAACTTATTTCTAATTCTGATCACTATGTTTTTTAACTGGTCAAGGAATTCCTAAGCAATTTTTCCTTTTTTACTTAGGCTTTTATAAAATTAGAAATGAAATGGTAATGGCCTAAGCTAGTTGTTTCAGTTTTCTTAATTTTTTAAAACTTAATATAATATTATATATATAATTGAATTTCCTTTAATTGAATAATTATTCTCCAAAAAGTTTCTCTTCAAAAAATTTCATAATGTGATATTCAAGATTTAATATGCACAATTTAATGACAATAATAATAAAAACATTAAAAAAAATATTGATCTTATATGCTTTTAAGCTATTTACATTTAATCATTTATTTATCATTATTATTTATTTTTTTTCGGGGAAGGGGGGGGGGTTAAAATGTACCTATGTTGGCTAATATTAAAATTTTTCCTTTTTTTTTTAAATATCATAATATATATTTTTTAATTTAGTTTATATTTATTGCTTCTTATATGTATTCACATTTAAACTTAAAAAAAGTTTTCATGCTTAATTTCTTAACATTTACTTTTAGTCGAATAATGTAAATAAAACAAAAATAAAATTTAAAAAATCTGATTTAAATAAAAAAAAAAATCATTTTTTCACACCTTGCTCATGGGTGATTGTGACTATTTTAAAAATCCTGAAATTACCAAAAAAAAAAAAAAAAAAAAAAATCACGGCATGATCAACAATTTTTAATGATTGTTACCAATAAAATACTTTCCTACTTATTTAGTATTTGAAAATCTAAGGAATTACCAGCCAATTACAAAATATGTACTAATTTTTCACTATATTACAGTTTTCTCTTAATAGTCACTAAAAAAATTATTGGAAAATATCCTGAAACTAGGAAGTACATTATGCAAAATTTCCTGAATCCAGGAAAAATTCCTACACAAAATCACCCCTAATCCCTGTAAAAAAGAACTGAAAATAAGCTCACAATACCAAACATGATTCTTATTACTCCCATTGCCTGACTTCTGTAGGTAATGGAAGTGATGTATTTGATCTGGAAATTTGATATAGTTTTCACCTGATTATGTTTTACGGTCCGAGTCTAAAAAAAAGTTTTTGGCAATTGATCAGTGTGTGTGTATATGGGAAATCTGGCTATTACACCTCCAGAACTAATATAGAACTACGAAACTTTAGAATTGAGTCAGGTCTCATGTACAGATGAAATTTACAAACTTGTGGTTTCACACTAAATTTTCTTTTCAGTTAATAAAACCATTTAGTATATGTATACCATACCTATATGTATGTATACCTAAATATAAACAAGTTATTTTTACATATGCTTGACTGGTATATATTCAATTGTATGATGCTCATGTAATTCTAAAGTATGGAGGGTTTTTTTTTTTTCCTTCATCCTCCCTTAACCCTGCTGCTGTGTTCAGGTCCATTTTGACCCAACATCGACATACATGAAAATTATGCAGACTACACTCAGTAAAAACGTTATATAAATTTAATAAAAAAATAGGAAATGAAATTTTGGCTATACACCGTGTCCCAAAAGTTTAGACAATCAATGAAATTTGTCCCCAGAAGCCAGAGCCAATGTTATTCTATGGAGAATTTCGCCCCATTATAACTTATTAACTAATATATCTTTTTAAATTCTGTTTTCACATTCAGAAACTTTACAACTATTAAACAATTTATCGCATTCTAAAAATTATTTTTAAAAAATTTTATTGCTTTATTTTGAGGTTGTAAAATGCAAATTTTTACAATGTGAATTTTTTTATTTTTGAGCTTAAAAATGAAATATTAAAAAAAAAAAAAAAAAAAAAAAAAATCAATTTTTCGAAAGCGATAAATTGTTTAATAGTTTTGGATTTTCGGAAAGTGAAAACGGAATTTAAAAATACGTATTATTTAATGAATTATGGGGCAAAATTTCCCATAGAATAACATTGGCTTCGGCTTTCGGAGACAATAGGCAGAGAGTCCCCTTAACATAAAAAGTTATTACGTACAATTAAAATTCGTGAGATAGGTAATAAATAAAAACAGTTTTGCTGATATATACATAAATTATATAAAAATTTGCTGTCTTAAAAGTATAGACACCTGCAAGTGTTTTTGGTTTTACATTTTTAAAAGTAACTAAAAACTTGCTTTTAATATTGCATTGCCGTGACACTTTATAACATCCAGTACACGTTATTCCATAGAATTAATTAAGCATTGCATTACAGAATTGCATTATTTCATACCACACTTTGACAATTGCAGTTTTTAAGTCATTTACATATGTATATTCCTTTCCATTTTCATATATTTTACAAGATAAGATCCCCCATATATTCTCCATGGGATTCAAATCTGGACTAAGTGCTGGCCAGCCTAATAGTGTGATATTGTTTTGATAAACCACGTTTTTGTTGATCTGAAGGTATGGATGGATGCCACAGATCTTGTTGGAAAACACAGTCTGGCCCTGCTTGACAGTAAATTGGTACGTAAAATATCCTGATAATCCTCCGATTTCATTTTTCTGTCCGTAAATCGGAGAATGTTTGCCCGTTGAAATAAAATCCTCCCCAAGTCACTACGGATTCTCTGCCTTGTTACCTGCTGAAACAGTTCGATTCTTTTCTTAGGTCATGCCAGTAAAGTTTATAATCGTGAGGGACGTCCAAATTCCATTTCTTTTCGTCACTGAAGATGCTAAAAAGCCACTTTTCATCGACATATGCATTCTTGCCCACTTTAGACCTGCATCTTTATGTCTCTGCTTTAAGCAAGGTTTTGCTTTCATTCTTCTGTAAACAATGCATTTTGAAGCTTTAATTCTTCTGTGAACAGTACTTTTTGAAATTCTGGAAGTCGATGCAATTGCACGCACAGACAAATTATCAGCTGAAGCCTTTTTTAATAACATTCTATCATCACATAACGTTGTTTTCTTTGGTCTTCTAACTCTCTTTCGAGTATTCCATGTTCCACCTGATCTTAAAACTCTATAAATACTGCTCAAGGATCTCTTTATTTTTCTCGATATTTGTACAGGATTTTGTCCTTGCGCTTTTAACTGTAAAATCTTAACAATTTCATCTTTAGAAATTTCTTCAGAACACGGCATTTTTATCCAAATATGCAGGAAGTGCTTTTTCTGAATCACTAACAAAACAATACATTAAACTCAAAAAATTATTATTATGCTAAAAATATAGCAGACGATATTTCAATTAATGGCAAAAATTATTCTGCATTTATAGAAGCAGATGACAACAAAAATGTTTTATTCTGTGAACAAAAATGTAAAAGAAAGCATGTAATGCTGTATTGTGTTTATACTTTTGGGTTAGCAAATTTTTATATAATTTAATGTACATTTTATAATTTCAAACCTTTGATCATAAGTTATATGTGTATATCAGCAAAACTGTTTTTATTTATTACCTATCTCACAAATTTTAATTGTACCTTATAACTTTTTATGTTAATGCAAATTTTATTGATTGTCTAAACTTTAGGGACACTGTGTATATTGAAATAAAAAACTTTTAGTCTCATTTGGACGCCATACTCATTACTTTTATTTTCTTAAAAATATTTTTACAATCCGAAAACTCACAACTTACATTTGTTCTTATTTTCCAAAATTTTTTGCTATTTTTTAAATTGGTTTTTAGAGCTTAAAAAAAAAAAAAAAAAAAAAAAAAAGTTAATTGTCTCTGTTGAAATAATGGAAAATTGGCAGGTATGTAGGACAATTAACTGGTCTTTTCTAAATTAGCATGGCTTATGAAATCTTGCTTTGGTTTGCTCATTGTGGGAATAACCAACCCTCTTTAACACTTACCACAATCTGAAGTGTTTTTGGTTCCCTATTCAACTGTATTTATACAGTCTTGCTTCAAATGTCTACAAATGTGTTTGTAGGCATGTTTAACTTTTGTTATTGTCATATCAACTTTACTGCTGTCACTACAGTCTTCTCCATTTTGGTGAGAGTATTTTATTATGTTTTTCTTAACTCTTTATACATATATGCATTCAACTACATTTGAAAGAAATGAAAAAAAAAATTATTATACACATAAGTTTTACAATGAGAAAATTCTTTAAATATTTTTTTTTTTACTTCTCTCTAAATACTTATTTTTTAGCGGTGCGTATTTTAGAAACAGTTTTATACGATCCTCAACAATGTTTTCATCGTATCTGTCACCCATTTTAGTACGTACAGCATCTGAAAAAAAAAAAAAAAAAAAAAAATTATGAACTTACAGAATGAAAATGGAAAATGTTTTATAATTTAATGAATATCAAAAACAATTACTGCACCAGCATTAAATATACACTGCCCTTTATATCACCACACTGGAGTGGCAAAGTCAAATGATCCATTGTCCGAAAGAGTACCTTGAAATTTTAGACATGTTTAAGGACATTACTTTTTATTGCTCTTTTACAAAAGAGACCCCAGTTCTACATGCAATTATCGCAGTAGGAGGTTTGTCAGGGTAGAAAACTGCTCTATTAGTGGCAACGCAAATCACACATCAAAGTAATTTGAATAAAAACCGCACTTGTCGCATTGAAGTCGCTAGTGCTTTTTAGACTTTTGAAATTGCAGTGCCAGTAGCTCAACCTGGAGGATTTTTCTGTGGCATCAGCATTAAATCTTGATCTATCTTTGGTGTTTTCTATGAACCATGTGTGCATTTACAGTTAAAAAAAATTATTCCAGATCCTTAAAATCAAAAGTAATAATACTTGTAATATTCCTAATTATATCTTTTTGTGTTGTGCCTCTCAAGCAGTAAATAATTCTCCATACTTCTGACTGGGTTGGTTGTAGGTTTAAGGCTGATTATGTTCTTAGGCCTAAGGCTGAATTGCCACTCATGGGGTCTTTCTAAGAGGTCCTAGCGTGTATTTACACAGTTTCGAAGAAAACTCTGAACGGCTGTCTATGAGTGCAACCTGGGATTGCACCTGACATTTCCCATCTACCAGCATTGAATACAGAACAACTGGTGGTCTGCTTCTGATTCATTGGGAGAAATCATTTCAAAGATATTTTGCCTTCATTGATTCAAACACTGGAAAGCAAGCCAATCATTTATGTCTACTTTTTTTAAATATGTATATGAATAACTCATTTTCATTTGCTGTCACTCAAGCATTTTTTTTTTTATATGGCAGAAACTTTACACATTTCTATACTTTCCAACATTTAAAAGACTACTAGGTTTTATTTTGCTTAGAATAAAATACAATTATATCTTTCCCTTTACGGAAAACTAATGCTTTAATTTTTTTTTTTAAACAATGTAGCAGAAAAACAAGTTTGATAATCTAATACAAATTTACAATTTTAAACACATAAGATTTCCAAACAAAAAAAACATTTTTGTTTGAAATATATCAGAACTGAAAACTGTGTGTAAACAAAAACAAACAAATATGAAGATTAACAAAAAGTATTGTATTTTGGAATAAGGCCAATTGACTGCTGTAGGTTCTCGGCCTGAGGGGGAGTGCCCTCCATAGGAGTCTTTCTAAGGGGTCTTAGCCCCGATTAACAAAGAATTTGAACTACTTTTCCCTCTTATATCATTTGCAAGGACAAATTATTTCAAGAGGGATTAAACGGTAAAAAAAAAATAAAATAAATAAAAATAAAAATGTTTTTTGATAATAGCAATGCATTAAAACAAGCTAAAATATAATCCGTTTGCCTGACATCTCAATAAAATTATTAATAAAAGACATCCAAAAATAATCGCTTCTTTTATTCATTTTTTTCAGGATGACTCATTTGTTAACTGAAATATCACATTTGCAAAAGTTACCCCCACCCCCTTTAACCAGAAAACAATTTATGCATGAATTTTACTTATAACTTAAATAAAATACATATATACTTACTTATATCCTTAAAAGAAATTACTATGATTAAATAACATTGACTTTTTTTTTTTTTTCAATACTTAAGAAAATGTAATATTTAAATAAGAAATATTTTTTTGATTTGCTTCTTCCCCTAGTTCGAAACTGTAAAAAATGCAGGTTTTGATATGCTTGATTAAAAAGTCAAACTATAAATTAATACACCCTTATGCCACTTGCTGAAAGGTTAACATTACCTAAAGAAGAATAAATATGTAAATTACGTTCTTTAAACAATAAGTTATTATTAAAAAAGTCTTACAGAGCACCAATTTCATCATTTTTGTGCTTTTAAATGGCAGTTTCTCTCCACGTCCTGCCCAGTTGTAACAAGAAGCTACTTGAGGTGTCATAAGTGAATGTAAAATCCGATTTCTTATGTGAGCAAAATCTACACCACCTTTAGTTGAGAGATACTTGACCTATAATAAAATTTTACACAATTTTAAAATAGGCATATGAGAAAAACAGAAGGAGAAACATGCTTAAATTATATGTATACAATTTTAATGACAAAATCATTATAGCAAAACAATAAATATTCAATTTTTAATTTATAAAAAAAGAACATGTATTCAATCATTGATATGGATAGGTAAAAGAGTTATTTGATTAGTTGATGTAACAAATAGACACAAAAATCCTCCCAACAGAAAAAAGCATATTAACAAAACAGCGCAAAAAATCATGATAAAAACAAAACACTTACTATATTCAATAGCATAGTGTATTGTAAATTGTACTTTCTTTTTCATAGTTATATATATTGAAACTAGTTTAACCCCACAGGCAAGTCACAAGTCTTGCCGCCTGCCTCCTTCCTTCCTATCTTATGTTTCTTAAGTTCATAAATTTAGATAAAGTTTATGGTTTTAAGTTAAGATTTGTTGTTTTACTTTATTGATTCGTTTGTTTTGCAGGCTGTTAATTATTAAATCTGGCTTCTTTACATTAGTGTATTTTATCCACTGATAAAAACTTTTTTAATCTTATTGGTCATTGGTTTTTCAGTGATCTTGTATCTGTTGCTTGGCTTCTACTATGCTTAATAGATCATCTTTATTATTTATATATATATATATAATTTTCATCTATCTTTTGTTTACTGAGTGTTACAAAGGTATTAAATTATTATTTATATATATATTTTTAAATATTCTAAAGTTAGCATTAGAGGGTGGGATTGTGGGAATCTCTCAATATTTTGGAAAATTCCACTCAAAAATATAGGGATATTTTCTCCTAATTTTTTCACATTCACTTTCATAAATTTTTTTTAGTTTCATCGGGTCCCGGTGGCAGACACTTTTGCAGCTGTCTGTGACAGGGCTTTTAAAAAATTTCCTAATTGTCTGCAAAATTTGCATATAATCAGGGGGTGAAAATGGCTTACACTCAAAAAGCCTGAAAGCTGATAGCAATAATCTTGGGAGGGTTATTCATAACTGCCAACATTTGAAAATGACAATTAGTAGCACACCAATTTTAAAAATGGATTGGATGGTTGGTTGGTTCATTTTTAACATGCAACATATGAATCCTAAACAAATAAATTACCGTATTTTTTTTGCGTATAATGCATGGGGTACTACTTTCAGCCCTGGTGAAAAATTTCCCACAGATAATACGCACTGCCAGATTCCAGACATCCGGCTTTTATTTGGAACAGAAATCTGGCCACATTATGTTAAATGTTTTCTTTTTTACACCCCTCCCCCCCCCAGATTAAATATTTTTAAAGTTATTATTTTTATCAAAATAATTTGCATTAGTGTTCATATATAAAGAAAGACTGTACTGTTTAAGTAACAAACAGTATTTATGAAGCCAAGTGTAAAATAATTTTATTCAAAATTTCTCTTTTTACACTATATTCAACCAGTTATTAAAATTCAGCTTTTTTTTTTTTTTTTTTTTTTTTAAATTAGTGCAGACAAAAACTGTCCGCAAGCCATTTTTTTGTGTCGGCAACTATGTTTCCGTGTCGCGATGTTTCTGCCATTGGGCATCGGGTAATACATGAATTAATTGCTCTGAAGCCTGTAGTTATCTAACTTTTCTAAAATTTCTCAACAAAAAGTGCAGATATGTAAGTAATTATTTCGAAACACTTCTTAATTGTAAATATTTGTTAAGAGGATACATGAAATGCGTATTTTATCAACAAAGAACTACAAAGTGTGAAGACTAAAAATTTAATCATATATTAAATAATTTTATTTATTCTAGTTACTGCACTTCTGTGAAGCACACTTTGAGAATTCAAATTGAAAATAAATTTTGAAGCAGATTCAATAATAGCTGGAACAATTCCTTCTACATTTCTGTTAAAATTAAGATTCTGAATACTGAATCAATATCTGTCTTTAGCCACAAAAAGGAAAAAATTCATCTTTAACATTTACTTGCTTCTATTTTTAATTGTTTAAATTTGCAATTATAATTCTAAGAAGAAAATTGCAAAATGAAAATTATGAAAATTTTCACTTAAATTTGAAAGATCCCACTTGAACTTATAAGAATCCCACACAATTTTTTCTAGTGTGAACTCTGTACTCTACAGCTTGAAAGGAAAACATCAAAATTATAAGCAATGCATTAAAACAAAAACAAATCTATTATTTAACTCAATGCAAGTAGCAGACTTCACTTAATCAATTGAAAATTTCAGATGTACAGAAAGAAGTTGGAAATAATTATTAAATCTGGCTTCTTTACATTAGTGTATTTTATCCACTGATAAAATTTTTTTTAATCTTATTGGTCATTGGTTTTTCAGTGATCTTGTATCTGTTGCTTGGCTTCTACTATGCTTAATAGATCATCTTTATTATACATATATATATATATATATATATATATATAATTTTCATCTATCTTTTGTTTACTGAGTGTTACAAAGGTATTAAATTATTATTTATATATTTTTTTTTAAATATTCTAAAGTTAGCATTAGAGGGTGGGATTGTGGGAATCTCTCAATATTTTGGAAAATTCCACTGAAAAATATAGGGATATTTTCTCCTAATTTTTTCACATTCACTTTCATAAATTTTTTTTAGTTTCATCGGGTCCCGGTGGCAGACACTTTTGCAGCTGTCTGTGACAGGGCTTTTAAAATTTCCTAATTGTCTGCAAAATTTGCATATAATCAGGGGGTGAAAATGGCTTACACTCAAAAAGCCTGAAAGCTGATAGCAGTAATCTTGGGAGGGTTATTCATATTTGTCAGATTCAGCACTTATGAATCTGACAAACTAATATATTTGGTGGTCCGACAACCAGGTGTGTTATTAAAGTTATCCAAACTAATATATTTTAAAAATCATTTTTACATGGTCAAATCGAATTTTCATATCGAAGCTAAATTATTCATGGGTCGATCCAGGCAAAGGTTGGAACCCTTTTGCTCCTCCTTCACAAAATTCAGATCCCTAAAATGAGCCCCTTCACAAAATTAAAATCCCTAAAATGGGCCACTTCACAAATTTAAAATCCCTAAAATGGGCCCCCTCACAAAATTAAAATCCCTAAATGGGCCCCCTCACAAAATTAAAATCCCTAAATGGGCCCCTTCACAAATTTAAAATCCCTAAAATGGACCCCTTCACAAAATTCAGATTTATAAAAACAGCCCTTTCACAAAATTGTTTTTTAAAAAGTAATACTATTTTTTCATATTTACAGTATTATTTTTAATGAGTGTCTATACTTGTTTAATTAAAATGCTATTAATTCGATATTAAACATTAAGACAGAGTAACTGCTAAAATGAAAGGTTTCTTGCAAAAATTCTTTTTTTCACAAAAATGGACCCAAAAAATTAAAACCTGGATCAACCCCTGTTATTATAGTACATATGACTAAAATCGTAACTGTTGGCAGGGTCTGATGTGCTAAAAAGTTAAGTATTCAAAAAGCTAAAAAAAAAAAAAAAAAAAAAAAACACACACACACACACACACACAATAGTATAACTATATTTCATTTAACATTACAATTTATACATTATTTATAAAAATGGGATACTAAACAATCAATCTGTCAATGTGTAATTTATACTAAGAGTGAAAGTAAGAAATTTTCAAGTAGCAACTATAAAACCAAACAATCATATTTTAAATTTTTTAAAATAAAAACTTTACGATCACATATATACAACTAAATCTCTCTATATATAGTTTAGCCTTCTAGTCTTATAAAAGTTTGCAAATTGACTGTTTAGTATACGTTTCATACAATACACTTATGCAGCTAACAATAAATATGCTCAAGTGTATACCATTTTATTAAAATTTACTGGATCATCCAGAAACTCTTCAAGTCGCAGAATACCTTCCTCATTCTGAACAGGTGAATCAAAAATCTTGGTTGTTTCAGCAACAGTTGTATTGTCATTTAATAAAATCTCTTCCAACATCTTTCTGTTATTTTCTACTTTGGAATTTATGTTTTCAAGAATCCTTAAAACTTTTCTCTGAAAAGCTAAAATAAAACAATTTAAGGTTTTTTTACACTAGACTACAAAACACAGTAAAAAATATTTCAACAAAACAATAGGGTCACGGTGACCTTTTGAATAAAGAGTGACTAGGACCTGTGATTATAATGTAACCCGAGAAAACAAACTCATGCATGTAGCCTGTATCAAAATTCTAACCACAGCACCATGACAGTGTGCTTTTTTTTACTTTCTTCTATATGTAATATAGAGAAAGTATTGGATTCGCGAAAATTTTCGACCTCCGTTTTTTGACGGATCTACACGTTTTGGGATGTCCTGAACACGAATTGATAGTTTTTAGAAAATGTCTGTCTGTCTGTCTGTGTGTCTGTCTGTCTGTCTGTGTGTCTGTATCATTTTTTTGTGGACGCTGTATCTCACGAACATATGAATGAAATTTAACCAAACTTGGTATTTAGTTGCACCCTGACATGAACTCGTGCCCATTAGATTTATGGATCAATAGCTCAACAGGTGGCGCTGTAATCGCATTTTATGCAAATTTTTAACATGGCAGCATAGGACAAAATTCCGTATAAATGGGCATAATGAGAGTTATTTTAAACTTGTGATTGTAAAATTAATTTGAATTATTGATGATAGTAGTAGTTAACTAGGAAAAAAAAATTGTGCATGGGGGGGCATCGGTTCCCCCCCTGGGGGGGAAGTACCCCCCCGGGGGGGTTAAATTTTGAAGATGGGTATCATTCGAAAGATCTCGTCAATACCTTTAAAACGAATGGTTGAACCATAAATCTGTGATAATTTAAAACAAAGTTATCGATTTTTTTTACTTTTAACAAAAAAAAAAAAAAAAAAAAAACAGAAAAAAAATTCGATTTTTTTTTTTTTTTTTTTTTTTTAATTATTGTTAGTGATTGAATATGTATTAATTTTCACAAAAAAAAAAAAAGAAAAAGAAAAAAAAAAAAAAATCTTTTTTTTTTTTTTTTTTTATATTGTTACTGATTGAATATGTATAGGAAAATATAGAAGAAAGTCTTGTGGTGGCCACAACATACTAGTTTTTTTTAAATAACTAAACTTCAACATTTTTTTTTTTTTTTTTTTTTTTTTTGAAATTTAAATAAATAATATTAAAAGATTTCTAAACTTCCATTAAAGAAATGTTTTTTTTTTTTTTTTTTTTTTTTTTTTTTTTAACACAAACTAAATAAAAATCCTAAAGACAAGAAATATATATCCTGAAATAAAAAAAAAAAAAATTCTACATGCAATCACCCCCACTTAAGTAATGCCAGTGATTGTAACTAGAAGCAATCAAGTCATTTAGATGAATCATTTCTATACAAAAATTGCATTTGTGATTGTGTTTAATATGTTAGAAACTAAACAATTGATCCCCCCCCCACACACTTAAAAATTTTAATACTCAGAGAGAAATTCTTGCGATCTTCTGTGTTTTGTTTTGTTTTTTAAATCGGGGAAATTAATCCTTTGTAAAAATCATATAATGAAGAACCAAAAAAAAATATTTTATTTCTTAGTAATCTTAAAAACTGGCATTTGCAAAGTTTGAAAGAGGAAGAAGATTATAATAAGAGTAACAATTAAACATTTATCCAATTGAGATTTAAATTCTATATTCTATTTCAATTATGCTCAAACTTTTAATTAAAAAACCTAATGTACTTAAAAAAATCGCTGAAATGAAGAGATTTTTTACAAATTTTGCCTTCCACATGGGGGAGGAAAGACAAAAATTCTTCTCCCCACCAGGGGGGGGGTGAAGAGAGCAAAACAAAACATGATTTCATATAATCCTAAATAGCTCAAAAAAAAAAAAAAAAAAAAAAAAAAAGACATGATATTTTTGCTCAAAAATATACTATATAGCTTATACAAACACCTAAAAACCAATTTCTGGAATTTTAGAAATTCAGCTCCTAAAGGGAGGTTGAGGGGGGGGGGGGGGGGGAGGAGGCAAAACATGATTTCAAATAATCCTTTATTATATATATAAAAAAAATTCATTGTTGAAATATGCTTTTCAGTAATAAAAAAGAATTAGCTCCTTTTTTAAATCATAGAAGCCTAATTGCATGAGTATTCTGCTATTTAAAAATCAATAAAATTTCAATTTTTTTTTTTTTTAATGTTTGATCAAGAGATTACACAATTTCAATCCCAGTTACCAAAATTAAATATTGTTTCCCAAATGACTTATAAAATTTACATTTATAGGTAATAGCTTACATGTCTTATTTACCTTTAAAAAAAAAAAAATGCAGATTATCTTTCTGCCACTGGGATTAAAGTTTTATAGGTATAATTACATTTACTTATTTAAAAAAAAAAAAAAAAAACTTATTATTAAAAAAAAAAAAAACTTTCATTGTAACTTATATAATAAATTTTTACTGAAGTTTCTAATTTTTTCTAGCTGATTTTTTCTGCGGTTTTTTCCACTTTGGATAAAACTTGCTAACCCTGCTTTATAGAGGGAAATTATTTATTGAAAACAAAAATTGTATTAATGCATCATAATAAATAGATTTTTTTTTTTTACATTTTGCCTATTATGTATGGTTATTAAATATGAAATTTGTAAACACCAGGGGTGCAGAATATGTCCGAACGAGGTTCGGGGGAAATTTAAACTAACTGGGGAAATTCTGAATATTTTTTTTTAAGAGAAAAAAAAAAAAAAATGTAAATAAAAATTTGTTGCTTTAAAGTTCTTATAATACACACTAACAGCGATATTTTTATGTTACACTGTATACTTATTCTCTTAAAGATTTATTACATAGAACACTGACTTTGTATAGCAAAGTAAATTTTTGCATTATTGAGGGAAATTTATACTGTGTTTGGGGAAAATTTCAGAGGTCTGAACATTTTCTGCACCCCTTGTAAAAACCATAATCACTAATGCTTATAAGAATAATTATATTTTCCTTTTACACTAGATGTTTCATATTGTGGTTTTTTCGCCGTCAACCAAAAACTCTGAAGAAGAGGTAGAGATTGTGCATGAAAACTGGCTGCTGGCTGATCGAACATCCTGCCATTTCCCACCGTTTATGCGCTCACAACTCCAAAAAGCACTCAAAAGTGGAATGCCTGTGGATCGGAGTTGGGAAATATACAATATGCGCATTATACATTCATACAGTAATTTCTTATTTTATTTTTTTAAATGTTGCATTAATTTTAATGATTTTTATTATTATTATTTTGTTAATTGGTGATTTTTATTATTTTGATTTTTGTAGATTCTTATCAAAATGCTTATGACAACTTAAAGAGAGCTGAACTTACATCGAATCTGGAATCCGAAGAAAAAGAGATTGAAAGATCACCAAAGAAAAAAAGAAAGAAGGTAGCAAAAAAATATGAAAATGATTCAGAAGATGATGCAATAAAGTCCCCCCCAAAAAAACATAAAGAAAAAAGCTTCCCTTTACCACCACAATTAAACTTGCCAAGTGATAGAATCATATCAGATGATCTTCTGGAATTATGTTTAACAGTCGACGCAAATTTAGATGATAATCAGGAAGTGCCAGAAAATTATTTCCCACCAACATTTGTTCAATTACCTGGATCATCACAATCACCAGTCCCAGAAATTAATTACAGCAATCCTTCCAATTTAAAGTCGCCATCACTAGTTCAGTCATTCGAATCCTCACGATCACCATTCAGACAAACAGAAGTTAACAATCATTCCAGAAGCAACAATCATTCCAAATTAGTCACCGTCATTAGTGAGAGAGTCGGGCAACTCTTCCACATCCACTTTCAAGTCATCAGTTGAAGAAACAGAAACTAACCGTATGTATCCATTAATTTAATAGCCAACTTTTACCTAGTGTTTATACTTTCTTAAACATACTTCCTAACCTAATTTTATTTTTATAGTATCTTAACAATGAAACATAAAAAAAACATGCATTTTGTGGGCTAATTAATCACTTGTTTAATGATAATCTGCATTTTTTTTTTTTAAAGGTAAATAAGACATGTAAGCTATTACCTATAAATGTAAATTTTATAAGTCATTTGGGAAACAATATTTAATTTTGGTAACTGGGATTGAAATTGTGTAATCTCTTGATCAAACATTAAAAAAAAAAAAAATTGAAATTTTATTGATTTTTAAATAGCAGAATACTCATGCAATTAGGCTTCTATGATTTAAAAAAGGAGCTAATTCTTTTTTATTACTGAAAAGCATATTTCAAATGAATTTTTTTTATTATATAATAAAGGATTATTGAAATCATGTTTGCCTCCTCCCCACCCCCCCCCCCCCTCACCTCCCTTTAGGAGCTGAATTTCTAAAATTCCAGAAATTGGTTTTTAGGTGTTTGTATAAGCTATATAGTATATTTTTGAGCAAAAATATCATGTCTTTTTTTTTTTTTTTTTTTTTTTTTGAGCTATTTAGGATTATATGAAATCATGTTTTGTTTTTGCTCTCTTCACCCCCCCCCTGGTGGGGAGAAGAATTTTTGTCTTTCCTCCCCCATGTGGAAGGCAAAATTTGTAAAAAATCTCTTCATTTCAGCGATTTTTTTAAGTACATTAGGTTTTTTAATTAAAAGTTTGAGCATAATTGAAATAGAATATAGAATTTAAATCTCAATTGGATAAATGTTTAATTGTTACTCTTATTATAATCTTCTTCTCTTTCAAACTTTGCAAATGCCAGTTTTTAAGATTACTAAGAAATAAAATATTTTTTTTTGGTTCTTCATTATATGATTTTTACAAAGGATAATTTCCCCGATTTAAAAACAAACAAACACAGAAGATCGCAAGAATTTCTCTCTGAGTATTAAAATTTTTAAGTGTGTGGGGGGGGGATCAATTGTTTAGTTTCTAACATATTAAACACAATCACAAATGCAATTTTTGTATAGAAATGATTCATCTAAATGACTTGAGTGCTTCTAGTTACAATCCACTGGCATTACTTAAGTGGGGGTGATTGCATGTAGAATTTTTTTTTTTTTATTTCAGGATATATATATTTCTTGTCTTTAGGATTTTTTATTTAGTTTGTGTTAAAAAAAAAAAAAAAAAAAAAAAAAAAAAAACATTTCTTTAATGGAAGTTTAGAAATCTTTAATATTATTATTTAAATTTCAAAAAAAAAAAAAAAAAAAAAAAAATGTTGAAGTTTAGTTATTTAAAAAAAACTAGTATGTTGTGGCCACCACAAGACTTTCTTCTATATTTTCCTATACATATTCAATCAGTAACAATATAAAAAAAAAAAAAAAAAAAAAGATTTTTTTTTTTTTTTCTTTTTCCTTTTTTTTTTTTGTGAAAATTAATACATATTCAATCACTAACAATAATTAAAAAAAAAAAAAAAAAAAAAAAAATCGAATTTTTTTTCTGTTTTTTTTTTTTTTTTTTTTTGTTAAAAGTAAAAAAATCGATAACTTTGTTTTAAATTATCACAGATTTATGGTTCAACCATTCGTTTTAAAGGTATTGACGAGATCTTTCGAATGATACCCATCTTCAAAATTTAACCCCCCGGGGGGGTACTTCCCCCCAGGGGGGGAACCGATGCCCCCCCATGCACAATTTTTTTTCCTAGTTAACTACTACTATCATCAATAATCAAATTAATTTTACAATCACAAGTTTAAAATAACTCTCATTATGCCCATTTATACGGAATTTTGTCCTATGCTGCCATGTTAAAAATTTGCATAAAATGCGATTACAGCGCCACCTGTTGAGCTATTGATCCATAAATCTAATGGGCACGAGTCATGTCAGGGTGCAACTAAATACCAAGTTTGGTTAAATTTCATTCATATGTTCGTGAGATACAGCGTCCACAAAAAATGATACAGACACACAGACAGACAGACAGACACACAGACAGACAGACAGACATTTTCTAAAAACTATCAATTCGTGTTCAGGACATCCCAAAACGTGTAGATCCGTCAAAAAACGGAGGTCGAAAATTTCGCGAATCCAATACTTTCTCTATATTACATATAGAAGAAAGTAAAAAAAAAAGCACACTGTCATGGTGCTGTGGTTAGAATTTTGATACAGGCTACATGCATGAGTTTGTTTTCTCGGGTTACATTATAATCACAGGTCCTAGTCACTCTTTATTCAAAAGGTCACCGTGACCCTATTGTTTTGTTGAAATATTTTTTACTGTGTTTTGTAGTCTAGTGTAAAAAAACCTTAAATTGTTTTATTTTAGCTTTTCAGAGAAAAGTTTTAAGGATTCTTGAAACCATAAATCCAAAGTAGAAAATAACAGAAAGATGTTGGAAGAGATTTTATTAAATGACAATACAACTGTTGCTGAAACAACCAAGATTTTTGATTCACCTGTTCAGAATGAGGAAGGTATTCTGCGACTTGAAGAGTTTCTGGATGAATCCAGTAAATTTTAATAAAATGGTATACACTTGAGCATATTTATTGTTAGCTGCATAAGTGTATTGTATGAAACGTATACTAAAACAGTCAAACGTATACTAAACAGTCAATTTGCAAACTTTTATAAGACTAGAAGGCTAAACTATATATAGAGAGATTTAGTTGTATATATGTGATCGTAAAGTTTTTATTTTAAAAAATTTAAAATATGATTGTTTGGTTTTATAGTTGCTACTTGAAAATTTCTTACTTTCACTCTTAGTATAAATTACACATTGACAGATTGATTGTTTAGTATCCCATTTTTATAAATAATGTATAAATTGTAATGTTAAATGAAATATAGTTATACTATTGTGTGTGTGTGTGTGTGTGTGTTTTTTTTTTTTTTTTTTTTTTTTTAGCTTTTTGAATACTTAACTTTTTAGCACATCAGACCCTGCCAACAGTTACGATTTTAGTCATATGTACTATAATAACAGGGGTTGATCCAGGTTTTAATTTTTTGGGTCCATTTTTGTGAAAAAAAGAATTTTTGCAAGAAACCTTTCATTTTAGCAGTTACTCTGTCTTAATGTTTAATATCGAATTAATAGCATTTTAATTAAACAAGTATAGACACTCATTAAAAATAATACTGTAAATATGAAAAAATAGTATTACTTTTTAAAAAACAATTTTGTGAAAGGGCTGTTTTTATAAATCTGAATTTTGTGAAGGGGTCCATTTTAGGGATTTTAAATTTGTGAAGGGGCCCATTTAGGGATTTTAATTTTGTGAGGGGGCCCATTTAGGGATTTTAATTTTGTGAGGGGGCCCATTTTAGGGATTTTAAATTTGTGAAGTGGCCCATTTTAGGGATTTTAATTTTGTGAAGGGGCTCATTTTAGGGATCTGAATTTTGTGAAGGAGGAGCAAAAGGGTTCCAACCTTTGCCTGGATCGACCCATGAATAATTTAGCTTCGATATGAAAATTCGATTTGACCATGTAAAAATGATTTTTAAAATATATTAGTTTGGATAACTTTAATAACACACCTGGTTGTCGGACCACCAAATATATTAGTTTGTCAGATTCATAAGTGCTGAATCTGACAAATATGAATAACCCTCCCAAGATTACTGCTATCAGCTTTCAGGCTTTTTGAGTGTAAGCCATTTTCACCCCCTGATTATATGCAAATTTTGCAGACAATTAGGAAATTTTAAAAGCCCTGTCACAGACAGCTGCAAAAGTGTCTGCCACCGGGACCCGATGAAACTAAAAAAAATTTATGAAAGTGAATGTGAAAAAATTAGGAGAAAATATCCCTATATTTTTCAGTGGAATTTTCCAAAATATTGAGAGATTCCCACAATCCCACCCTCTAATGCTAACTTTAGAATATTTAAAAAAAAATATATAAATAATAATTTAATACCTTTGTAACACTCAGTAAACAAAAGATAGATGAAAATTATATATATATATATATATATATATATATGTATAATAAAGATGATCTATTAAGCATAGTAGAAGCCAAGCAACAGATACAAGATCACTGAAAAACCAATGACCAATAAGATTAAAAAAATTTTATCAGTGGATAAAATACACTAATGTAAAGAAGCCAGATTTAATAATTATTTCCAACTTCTTTCTGTACATCTGAAATTTTCAATTGATTAAGTGAAGTCTGCTACTTGCATTGAGTTAAATAATAGATTTGTTTTTGTTTTAATGCATTGCTTATAATTTTGATGTTTTCCTTTCAAGCTGTAGAGTACAGAGTTCACACTAGAAAAAATTGTGTGGGATTCTTATAAGTTCAAGTGGGATCTTTCAAATTTAAGTGAAAATTTTCATAATTTTCATTTTGCAATTTTCTTCTTAGAATTATAATTGCAAATTTAAACAATTAAAAATAGAAGCAAGTAAATGTTAAAGATGAATTTTTTCCTTTTTGTGGCTAAAGACAGATATTGATTCAGTATTCAGAATCTTAATTTTAACAGAAATGTAGAAGGAATTGTTCCAGCTATTATTGAATCTGCTTCAAAATTTATTTTCAATTTGAATTCTCAAAGTGTGCTTCACAGAAGTGCAGTAACTAGAATAAATAAAATTATTTAATATATGATTAAATTTTTAGTCTTCACACTTTGTAGTTCTTTGTTGATAAAATACGCATTTCATGTATCCTCTTAACAAATATTTACAATTAAGAAGTGTTTCGAAATAATTACTTACATATCTGCACTTTTTGTTGAGAAATTTTAGAAAAGTTAGATAACTACAGGCTTCAGAGCAATTAATTCATGTATTACCCGATGCCCAATGGCAGAAACATCGCGACACGGAAACATAGTTGCCGACACAAAAAAATGGCTTGCGGACAGTTTTTGTCTGCACTAATTTAAAAAAAAAAAAAAAAAAAAAAAAAGCTGAATTTTAATAACTGGTTGAATATAGTGTAAAAAGAGAAATTTTGAATAAAATTATTTTACACTTGGCTTCATAAATACTGTTTGTTACTTAAACAGTACAGTCTTTCTTTATATATGAACACTAATGCAAATTATTTTGATAAAAATAATAACTTTAAAAATATTTAATCTGGGGGGGGGGAGGGGTGTAAAAAAGAAAACATTTAACATAATGTGGCCAGATTTCTGTTCCAAATAAAAGCCGGATGTCTGGAATCTGGCAGTGCGTATTATCTGTGGGAAATTTTTCACCAGGGCTGAAAGTAGTACCCCATGCATTATACGCAAAAAAAATACGGTAATTTATTTGTTTAGGATTCATATGTTGCATGTTAAAAATGAACCAACCAACCATCCAATCCATTTTTAAAATTGGTGTGCTACTAATTGTCATTTTCAAATGTTGGCAGTTATGAATAACCCTCCCAAGATTATTGCTATCAGCTTTCAGGCTTTTTGAGTGTAAGCCATTTTCACCCCCTGATTATATGCAAATTTTGCAGACAATTAGGAAATTTTTTAAAAGCCCTGTCACAGACAGCTGCAAAAGTGTCTGCCACCGGGACCCGATGAAACT